>MWVB01000004.1:272033-323608 GCA_003054985.1 Leucosporidium scottii | reverse complement strand
GGCGGCGGCTCAGCCGCCTGATGACCCTTTGCTGTTTGCTCCGGATGCTCGCGACAAGGCCGGACCTTCGCACGGCAAGGAGAAGGAGGTGCAGGGGGAGGAGGAGGAGGAGGCCGTCAAGGTGAGCTCTTCCGTTCCTTCACACCCTTCAGTCTCGTCGCTGACTCGTTCTCGCTCAAACAGGAGAATGATGCTCCCCAAGGTGCCAAGGCTCCCGCTGCAGTCGGCACACCCGTCGCCCCCGCTGCGAAACGTCTCTTCGGCTCCGCTTCTCGCGCCGGAACGCCAGGCCTCTCCAAATCTACGCCCAAGAACCCGAGGAGCAAGCACCACCTACTGATCTGTACTCTCCAACTCTGGCTGACGTCTCGCCGCTGTGCAGGTCTCGCCGGCGTCATCGAGCGCAAAGGCATCTCGGGCTATCGACCTCCTGGCCTTTCCTCGCGCGCCAAGATCCCTCGTTTGCACACCAACCTCAAACCTCCTCCTCCGCCCAAGGCCGCGCTGCCCAAGGAGAAGCAGAGGAAGAAGAAGGGTCACGAGTCGTACTCGGACGAGGAGAAGGTGCGCGCGCCGAGCTTCTCTTTCGCCTGCTCGCGCTCTTCGCTGACCTCCCTTCGACCTTCGATAGCCCTGGTACGAGAAGAAGCATCCGGATGAGTGGGATGATGAGGATCATGATAGGTGGAAGAAGCATCTGAGGAGGAAGGAGATGGGCTTGGATTCGGATGATGAATGAGGGAGGAGGAGGGTCGTTGTCGCTTTCGCTTTCGCTTTTCGCTTCTCGCTGTATCCGCTTGATGTACCCCCCTCGTGTCACGTTTTTGGCTCTCCTCGATTTATCGCCTGCAACCTCGTTCTCGTCGCTTCTTGCTGCCTCCGTTCGACGGAAGGGAAGGAGAGGGGATCGGGCGAGCAAACCGTACTTTGTGCAAACGGTCAGGAAACACTTCGAGTGGACACTTTTCTACGAGCTGCATGTTTCAGAAGGAGGAGGAAACTCCCGTAACGTGTGCTTCAAGGTTGGCGCGGCGATGCTGGTTAATCAAGAAGTCAGCCCGGCCTTCAACTTGATCGCCGACGCCAGCGCCGAGCAGTCGTCGTCGCCAAGGTTCTCGGTACCTCATTCGTGAAGGCGTATCGGTCTCACTAGCTTCAGCGCGTTGTAGAGGACCAAGAACACTCGCCTAACCCCGGTCCTGAAGAGACGCGAGTGAGGCGAGAAGCTCCAGATGCGCTTCGAGGATTCCTCCCTCCGCCGAATGGAGCTCGGCGGCGGTCCCCACCTTCTCAACTCTGCACGGCGGCGAGAGCACCTCGGTCGATCCAGTCGCTACAGATCTAAAAGGTGCTTCCACTTTCATTTGACGCCTAGTAGCCTACCCACTTCAACGTCTCGCCCTGCGCGACCTGACACCTCCGCTTCAACACCTCGCGCACCTTCTGCTCCACTCCCACCTTGCCGTTCCACTGCTTCACGATCTTTTTGACAATCTCATCCTCCTTCATGGCGTACTGGCCGCTGCCCTTGGCCTCGCCCGTCACGACGTCGCGAATGCTGGCCTCGGATGGCAGTGAGAAGCGCGCATGAGGGTACTCCTTGTATGGTCGGGAACCCTTAGATTGGGTGTGACGGAAGGCGAGGCCTGAGAGGGGAGGGTTGGAGAAGGGAGGGGGGTTGGCGAAGAAGGTCTTGGTGATGGAGGAGTCGGAGACCTCAGCAAGGGTGGCAGGACTCCAGGGAGCGCGCTCGGTCTTCTTCTTCTCGATGAGGGTGTGCGTCACGCCGTTTTTGAAGTCGGTGTGAACGCTGGGGCTCTGTAGACGGCGGCGAGAAGTCAGTAAGCCTATAGCGAGCCGAGTGTCGAAGGCGAAAGGCCATCGAGACTCACGCAGCATGCGGTGGCAATCCTTTGATCCATGAGGAAGACCTCGTCGATGTCGAGCCTGGCTCCCTCGCGAATAGCCTTCAGCGCCAGCTTGATGCTCGTTGGGCTCCGGAACTCGAGCGTCTCCCTCGTCTCTTTCGCCCACCTCTGCAAAGCCGAGACATCGGTCGTCTCGCCCTCCATCACAATCTTGGACATGTCGATAGTTCCCTCCTCGAGTGCCTTGAGGCCCTCTACGATTTCCTCGGCCGACTTCTTGCCGAAAATGAGGTCGATAGCCCTTCGCCGAGCGCCGACCAGCTCATACTCAGGACCAGACTGGAGCTCCTCGGCATCAGCGGCAAACTCCTCGATTGCCGAGTTGACTTGGGCGAGGGTGGCAGATTGGTCGAGCTCGGCTAGGCGGGCCTCGAGAGCCTCGAGCCGCTCCGACGGGACGTAGTGGGATGCAAACCCAGAGAGGAAGGCAGATTTCCCCTTGAGGGTGTGGCCGGTGAGTCCAAGGTAGACGCCGAGGGCTCCATCGAGGCGAGAGAGGAAGAAGTTGGCGCCAACGTCGGGGAAGAGTCCGATGCTCGTCTTGCGAAGTACGAGAGGTCAGCCAGGCTCGGCCACTTGAGCGAAGGGCAAGAGCTCACCTCGGGCATTCCAAGCGAGGTGGTCTCGGTAGCAATGCGGAAAGGAATGTGCATGGAGAGTCCGACCCCACCGCCGACTACGTAGGAAGAGGTCAGCCGTCGGCTTTCGTTGCCAGCACCCGAGACGGGGACTCACGAGTGAAGCCGTGCATGAGCGACACGACGGGCTTCTTCATGTTGGCGAGGAAGGCGTTGAGAGTGTACTCCTTCTGGAAGAATTCGGCGGAGCGGGCCCAAGTGGCTTCATCTCCGAGCTGCTTGACGAGCGCTGAAAAATGACGGCGACGTTAGCTCTGCAGCAGTACAGCAAGGGGGAAAGTAGAGACTCACTGACAACATCTCCACCAGCACAGAAGTGCTTGCCCGTGCCCTTGAACAGCACGACGTTGGCGAGCGAGGACGATTCGTACTTCTGCAGACGCAAAGGGGAGGGGAGTCGTCAGCTCTCGGCGAGGCCAGTGTGCACCCCAGTAGGCGTAGTGCAGCGAACGCACCTCGAGTTGAGGCTGGATGAGCTCGACCATCTCCGCGCTGAGCGCATTGAAGGCCTTGGGACGATTGAGAGTGATCTTCCTGAGCGAGTGCGTTGCTTCAAACTTGACGGGGGACTGGAGGGAGGCAAAGGCGTCAGCAGGAGCAGGCAGTGTGCAGTCGTTGCAGGCGAAAGAACGAACCTCGGCGCCCGACGATGGCGGCGGGGCAGAGCTCGAGGACGAGGCAGAAGAGGAGAAGTGCTTGGAGACCATCTGTAGGCGTTGAGCGGGAGCCATGCGAGCCAGTAGGGACGGTGAAGTCGATCGAGCTACGCGCGAGAGCATCAAGAAAGCCGAAAGTGGTCTGAGCCGAGAAGGGGGGGGGGGGAGGCAAGAAGCCGACAAGCCGGGCGTCGCCTTGGCCGACCATTGATGTACAGCTCAAAGGCGGGTGGGAGAGCCTGTTACCCGATATTCAGTCTGCTAAGGTGCTGCTGGGGAAGCGCCCCGCCCTAGACAGCGCGCGAACAGAATCTCGGCGCAGGTCTCCTTTCGCACACTCGCCGAGACGGGTCAATAGTTTCGCATCGCCTTCCGATGAGTTGTAGGGCAGCAGTGACCACATTTTAAGCTCACAGGAATGCGCAGAGCCGGCTCCAACTCTCGCAGCTCTTCGACTACAGCAGGGGCCTCTCCTCGTTGCCTTCCGCACGCGACTTGCTCTTGACCAGCTCTCGTCAACTCCGTCTAGCTCGTCAGAAGGAGCAGCGACAATAGTTACGCAATATGGTGGTACGTCTGCTCTCAACTTGGAAGCTGTAGCGCGCTAGGAGCTCACTCAGTTGCGCCCAGCAGGGATGGACGACGTTGGAGGTGAGAAACTGAGTCCTACAGCCCTCGGAAAGCACAGCTGAGCAGTCAGACGTCTGCAGATACTCAAGCGCACTACTAGCTACCTTCTCTCACCCGCCTACTTTGCCTCTGATCTCTTCTGGAGTGCGTTTCCTCGCAGGGTCCTCCGAGCCGCGACTATAGCTCATCTCGCTCACCTGCAGCCGCTCTTGGATATGGCCCGTCTTCTCGCCAGCTCATCACCACCGTACATCGCCAGCAAAGCATCGTCGAATCGACTCGAAGAGCAGCCTCAGCAGCGAAGAGCAAGGGCCGAGCTTCGGTCGTCTTGGATGAGGCCCTCGTGGATGATACTGTTGCCGTGCAAGAGGTGGAAATGGCGGAGATGGTTGACATCAAATCAGAGGAATCTCCGAATGGTCCCACGGACGAGTCCACGATCTCTGCAGCCACAGCATCACCGCCAACCGCCGAGCTCGAGGATTCCAAAGTCTCAGAGGCCTCCACTGCACCCGAATCTCTCTTCGACACACAGTATCGAACGACCAGCACTTCTTCAGCCACCTCGTTACCACCTCCGCCATCTCCCACAGCCTCTTCGATCGAGACCACCCCCGACCGACCTCTCTCGACCCTTCTCTCCATCTTCTCACACCGAGCCACCGTCTGTCTCTCCTCCCTCGAGCTGTTACCGGATGACAGCTCCGCCCTCACCGACCATTCGAGGGAGCCAACGGCCCAGCAGATGAGGGAGGTGGAGCGGCGCATGGCCAGCGAGGTGCAGGTTGTCGAGGCGGCGACTGTGAGGGCTGTGGAGGAGAGAGGCATCGACGAGTCTGTCAAGGTCGAAGAGGGAAAAACCTACTTCGAAGACATGGAAATGGTGAGCTCGTTGCTGCCGTACGAGGCTGAGAAGACGCTGCTCACCCATCGCCGAGTTCCGCAGTCTTTCGTCGACGTCCCAGTCACGGAGGACGGAATCCGCACCGAGGCCTTTTTGGTCGCCCTGGAATCACTGCTCAAGTTTTTCGGTAGGCTGCTAGGCTCGTGACCCGGTCTGAGCTCCGCTCACCCTCACACCTGGCAGAGCTCTTCGCGCCGGCTGCCGCTAACCTCGCCTCCGGCGACATTGTCGAGGACATCAGGGTCAGTTCGGGATAGCGACGCCTGTTCCATCCAACTGACCTTCTTCCTGCAGCGCATCCGTACTCACTACCTTTCGGCGCCGGTCGAGTGTCGAACTTTGGAGCTGCTCGTCAAGCACGAGCAACCTCAACGGCGCAAGCTTGCTACCCAGTCGTTGATGTGGTGTTTCCGGTGAGTCCTCCCTTATCGTTACGACTGCTTGAAAGCTGACATCCTCACTCGCAGCGGTCTCAAATTCATGGCCCTCGCATGTCGCCTCAACCTCGACAACCCGACGGAGGAGCTTTCCGAAAGCTTTGCGCGGAGCTGGGATGCCGAGTACAGCTCTTACTTCAGCTGGGTGGTGCGACCTCTATTCAAGGTGAGCTCTGCGTCCCATCAAAGCGAATGAAGACTCACTCTTCCGCTCGGCGACAGCTTCTCGTCAAGGCCTGCCCACCTCGAGCTCAGTTCTACGACAAGCTGGGCAGTCCACAGGCGAAGGTAGAGAGGGATCTCGCCGCCTACTTGACTGCCATCGAGAGTCAAGTGGGTATGCTGGAGCATTTCTACAAGGAGGGGAAGCAGTGAGCTCTTCGCCGAGCGCCGAGTTTCGAAGTTTCGCTAACGCCTCTCTCGGAGCAGTTACAAGTAATCTTGTCTAGTCATCAACGTACCCATAGGTTTGCCATGTATATGTCTCGCACTAGCACCTTTCTCAGCAGCGCAAAGTGTCTGCCCACAGCTCGCCTCGCCGGATCGCCTGCGAGCGCTCGAACCCCCCTTGTTTTCGCTCTCGACCACACTGAGCGCTTTGAGGAAGCAGCAGCATGCAGACATCGGCTTCTAACGCCCCAAGGGTACGGCGCAAGGTATGTAGTACATGTTCCGTGTGGGCTGTCCCCTTTTCGCCTCACTACTACTGAACTCGCATCTTGATCACCCTTCCGCTTGCGCCCTTTGCTCAGTCGTCGGCCATCAAGGTATCGCTTTCGCGCGCCAGTGGAGCATCACGGAACCCCAATCTCTACGACGACGAGTTAGAGAGTCTCGACGCTGCGATGGGAGACCAGGTGAGTCTTGTGTACTGAGGGCGCTGGAGCTGCTCGAGCTCACAGCGCTTCGTTCGGTGCACAGATGGCCATCTACAGCAATCGAGCAGGAGGAGTGGGCTCACAGCTATCGATCCCGAACCAGCCCTCTGCAGGTGAGTACCTTGCACCTCCGCACGCGCTCAGCGAGTCGAGCTCACCCGAGTCGCTACTCGCTCCTCAGGCTCGACGCTGGGCATCGCGTTGGAGAACCTGCGCAAGTCAATGGAGAAGCGACTACAGGCCCTCGAGTACCTCAAGCGACCTCATTCGAGCGGACAGTTCTGGTTCAACGTGCTTCAACTCGCTTCTCCTCCCCGTCCTCGGCAGCATCTGACTTTCATGCCTTCCGCAGACCATCATGATTGGACCAGAAGAAATCAACAAGATCTTTGAACCCGCTCGGATGAGGTCTCGGTGCGTCCAGCCGCCTTTGCAGGCGATTCGACCCAGCTCACCTCGCTCTCCTCACCAGGACTACTCGTTACGCTGTGCTGGGCATGTCGCTTTCGGCTCTCCTGGATATTCCGGCAGCACACGACTTCTTGCGAGGCCTGCTCTCTCTGGTGCAGGAGTTTGAGAGCGTACCGGACGACAAGTTCGATCGCAAGAATGTGAGCTCGGTCCGGCCTTCGCTGAGGGAGCCGCAGCTGACCAGGCGTCTCTTACAGCAACGAGGACTCTTCCGAGTAGCATCAAGAGCGAGGAAGAGCAACACCGGCGGCGTCGACTTCTCCATGGGCCTGCCAGAATCGGGCGACGCCTCGTATCTCATCACGCCGAATGTCGTTCGTCTAGCCACTAGGATCCCGCCATAACCTCACGCTGACGCGCTCCACCTACAGCCCTTTGAGCTCGACTACATTCAAGTCTTCCTCACGACCTGCGACATGCTGATAGAGACTTATCGCAAGATTCTCAACCACCTCGGTCCATCCCCTTCAGCTTCCTCGCCATCGTCCTTCCCGCCACCGCCCTCTTCCTCATCGACATCCACCTTTAGTCGAATAGTCTCTTCGGGTGAACGGACAGGTGCAGCAGGCCTCAGCCCAGCGTTGACGGATGTCGTCGTCAAGATTGATGCGAGGCTAAAGGTGAGGAGGCAATTCGCTGCACCTCGTGCTGCTTGGATACGCGACTGACCTTTGCTCATTGGCAGAAAATCACCGTCAGCGTGACCAAGGAGATCGACTTATATGCCCGAGCAGCAGTGAAGCGGGAGCTTGCATCGCTCGATTTCACCGGCGAGGGAGGAGGAGATTGGGGTGATTATGGAGATGCTTGATGGATGTACAGGAGTGTAGGCAGTATCATTTATTTTTCTGTAGATCACTCACCCGGCCCTGTAGTGTATCTGTCCTTCGCTATGGTGTTCGGCGGTCGTTCACTGCAAGCTCGGCGCTGAGAGTTGCCCCTCTTCTTCAGGCAATGAGAGCCTGTCTTCAGTTCTAGTAGCTGTAAGCAAACGATTGGTAGCTTCTCGCTTGCTGACAGGCAGATCTGTAGCAGTTTCGCCCTTTCTCGACTCCACGTCGGAGTCGAAAGCGCCCGACACGCTCGCTCACCCCTTTGGCCTCCTTCCGCATCCCCTTACTCGTCCCTCGTCTCGCTCTCGCACGTCGGCGCTTGCACTACAGCACTACAGCACTACAGCACTTGCACTACACGCCTCGAAACGAGCTTTCACCCGCCATGGAGGGCCTCATCGCGACCGTCAACAAGTTGCAGGACGCCTTCGCAGCTAGCGGCCTCACTTCCAACCCAATCGACTTGCCGCAGATTGCTGTCATTGGATCCCAGTCCAGGTGAGCGAGCGCATCCTCTACAACACGCTGGCGGTCGCCTGCACGCTGCTGGTGGCGCCTGAGCGCTGTCCCGAAGCTGACCCTCTCGACTGCTCCTCGTTCGGCGCGTTTGACCTACAGTGGAAAGTCTTCTGTACTAGAGGTGAGCTATCGGTGCTAGTATGGCGCAGTCGAACTCGCTGGCTGACCCTCATTCGACCTCTGCGTCACAGAACATTGTCGGGCGCGACTTCCTGCCTCGAGGAAGTGAGTACTGTCTGTCTACGCTGCCGTCGGGGCTTTGAAGCTTATCAATTCCACTCTTGAACAGCCGGAATCGTCACCCGTCGTCCTCTCGTCCTTCAGCTCATCAACCGACCGGCAGCAGCCAAGAAGGAGGGTGCGTGAAGATGCACCGAACCAGCCTTAGCCGAAACGAGACTGACGCGTAGCTGCATCACAGGAGAAGCTGGATCCGAGCCTACCTCCGATAAGGCCAGCAACCAGGACGAGTGGGGAGAGTTCGTGAGTTGCGGAGAGCGCTGGCAGGGAGGCGGAGCACACGAGCTGACGAGCCCTTGTCTATACAGCTTCACCGCCCTGGAGAGAAGTTCTTCGATTTCAACAAGATCCGTGACGAGATTGTCGCCGATACTGAGCTGAAGACGGGCAAGAACGCTGGTGCGTGCTGGAGCAGGAGCAGGTCGTAGCGGCGCTCGAACAGCGAGCTGACCTCTCTTCTCCTGCATAGGTATCTCACCCCTCCCCATCGGTCTTCGTATCTTCTCCCCCCATGTCCTCACCCTCACCCTCATCGATCTTCCCGGACTCACCAAGGTGCGCTCGCTTCGGCCTTGCTCGTGCAGGCTCGTATTGACGTCGTGCTCCGTCTGCAGGTCCCCGTCGGAGACCAGCCTCGCGACATCGAGCGCCAGATTCGCGAGATGCTCCTCAAGTTCATCATGAAGCCCAACTCAATCATCCTCGCCGTTACCGCTGCCAACACCGATTTGGCCAACTCGGACGGTCTCAAGATGGCTAGGGAGTGCGATCCCGAGGGGACCAGGACCATTGGTGTTCTCACGAAGGTCGACTTGATGTAAGCTCTTGCGCTGACGACGTAGAGATGCTCGGCGCGAACGCTGACCCCGCTTCGGCGATCTCACAGGGACCAGGGAACCGATGTTGTCGACATTCTTGCCGGCAGGATCATTCCTCTCCGTCTCGGTTACGTCCCTGTCGTCAACCGTGGACAGCGCGACATCGACCAGAAGCGCCCCATCGCCGCCGCTCTCGAGCACGAGAAGCAGTTCTTCGAGAACCACTCTTCGTACAGGAGCAAGGCTTCGTACTGCGGTACTCCTTACCTCACCAGGCGACTCAACACTGTGAGTAGCGCCTGAGATTGGCAGCCATCAGCGCCGAGCTCACATCTCCTTCGCTCCCTCTAGATCCTCATGCACCACATCAAGGCTACGCTTCCCGACATCAAGCAGAAGATTTCCTCCAACCTGACCAAGTACGAGCAAGAGCTCGCTTCTCTCGGAGGACCTCAGGGCGAGGGCAGCAACGTACGTTTCTCTTTCCTCTCGTGCGCCGAGCTACCGCTGACCTTTCTATTCCCTTACAACAGAGCAACGTGATTCTCCAGATCATCACCGAGTTCTGCGCCGAGTTCCGCACTGCCATCGACGGTAACTCGGGCGACCTCTCGCTCAACGAGCTTTCAGGAGGAGCGCGTATCAGCTTCGTCTTCCACGAACTCTTCTCCAACGGTGTCAAGTCGCTCGACCCTTACGATCAAGTCAAGGACGCCGATATCCGGACCATCCTGTACAACTCTTCTGTGCGTGATGTTCCGCTTCGCGACTTGCTCCTCGCCGAAGCTCACCTCTTTGCGCCTACAGGGATCTTCGCCTGCTCTCTTCGTTGGCACCACCGCCTTCGAGGTGATCATCAAGCAGCAGATCAAGCGTATCGAAGAGCCCGCGCTCAAGTGTGCTGGACTCGTATACGACGAGCTCATGCGGATATTGAACCAGCTTCTGAGCAAGAACGTGAGCTGCTGTCGCTCTCCGTGCCGGGGGACCGCTCCCTGACCCTTTCTTCTCATACAGGCCACCTTCAAGCGCTACCCTGCTCTCCGCGACCGCTTCTTCTCCACCGTTCAGACTTTCTACCGCAAGTCGATGGTCCCCACCAACAAGCTCGTCACCGACCTGGTCAAGTGAGTTCAGCCTTCCGCATAGCCTCGAGAGCAGGTTTTGACCTCCCTTCAATCGCAGCATGGAGTCGACCTACATCAACACGGGCCACCCAGACTTCATCAGCGGCCACAAGGCCATGGCCATCGTCTCAGACCGCATGAACGCCAACAAGCCCCCTCCTCCAGCGCACGACCCCAAGACCGGCAAGCTCGCTCCTGGAACGCTCAACAACGGCAGGGACCTCGATGTCGACCTCAAGAAGGAGGAGGGCTTCTTCGGCTCGTTCTGGCCTGGAGGCAAGAAGCCGGCGGCGTCAGCGTCCAAGAAGGGAGTGGCGGCTATGGAGGCAGTGAGTCACATGCTCTACGTGAGCTTCCGTCGAGTGCAACCGCTGACCTTACCCTCCTTCACCCACAACAGCCTCCTCAGGTTCTCCGCGCCTCGGGCACCCTTTCCGAGCGGGAGACCATGGAGACCGAGGTTATCAAGCTTCTCATCAGCTCGTACTTCTCGCTGTCGAAGCGCACCCTCATCGACATGGTCCCGAAAGGTGAGTCCACTCATTCTCGCCGCTCGCCCTCACCGAGGCGGAAACTGACCTGCTCTTCCTCCCTGCAGCCATCATGCTCAACCTCGTCTTCCACGCCAAGGACGATCTCCAGAGGGAGCTCCTCGGCGAGCTGTACAAGCCCGACACCATCGGTAGGCTCCCTTCCTGCCTAAATCGGCGAGTCTCGCTGACGCCTCCTTCCGTTTCGCAGACGAGATTCTCAAGGAGAGCGACTCGGTTGTACAGCGTCGCAAGGAGGTTGGCAAGATGGTACAGGCTCTGATGAAGAGTGAGGCTATCGTCGCCAGCGTTGTTTAGGGAGCGAGGGGACGGGAAGAGGGGGGTTCGGTCGACATGCCAACTTTGATTTGTTTACTAGAGCTGTCAGCACCCCCTTGAGCCCGGCTGAGGCTAGAGCTTTTCTGATCTGCTCCTTCGATGCCCCATTCCACGGCTCGACTCGACGTCGCCCGCCTCGACTCGGGTTGCTCTCCCCCAATTCACTCGACTTTCTCGCTCCAACTCGCTTCTCTGGGACTTGGCCAACTAGGAAGCTAGCTGGAAGAGCGCTCGGAAGCTCTTGACACCCTTACTCGACTACAGCTCTCGCCACTGCAGCTCGACTCCAAGCTCGTCTCACCCCTCGTCGCTCTCGCTGGGGGATTGGAAGCTCAAGGGCGACCTCGCGATAGCTAAGGAGTGAGTTGAGATGTATGACTCTGCTTTGCTATCTCTCTGCTGACCCGCCTTGCTCCCCTACAGCTCCCAGCTCGACTCGAGCAGAACTCGGACGCTCGACCCGCTCGCTCACAACAAGGCCCGTGCTCATCGACTCGCGTTCAGCTTCAGTCACAGCAGGTGTGTGCTATACTCTCAGCAAACGCGGCAGGATGGACTCGAGCTCACTCCCTCTCGCCGCCCTGCAGCTCTCGAGGCTCAATCGACCATCGCCGAGCCTCCCTCCTCCCCACCCTCCTCCACCCTCGCCTTCGAACACTTCCTCCACCTTCGCCTTCGAACACTGTCATGCCCGTCCCCTCACTTCCTCCCGAAATCATCGGTGCCATTGTCGAGGCGGTACCATACCAGTGGCCCTTCACGAAGAAGAGCTTGGCCGCCTGCTGCCTGGTCTCCAAGTCGGTCTTGCCATTTGCTCGGGCGCGCCTTTACCGTGAAGTTACGTTGCGGTGTGGCGAAGGTCAACAGCCCCCTTGGGCTTGGCAGCGGCTTTTCGCTTCTTTGACCGGCAACGCCGACCTTGCTGTCCTCGTCAGGGACCTCGGCATTCAAGCTCTCGACAGCGATGACATGAACGTCAAACTGATGGCGTCTCGAGCTCTCGCCGCCTGTACCGCTATCACCACCCTCACTCTCCACTTCGCTCCGCCCGTAGACCCCTCAACATCGTCGATGCCGAGCGACGTCGAACAAGCGATCTTCAACCTCGGTCGTCAACTCAAAACGCTCAGCCTCCACCACGGGGGATCATGGAAACCTAGCAACCCAGACTGGCTCGCCAATCTCCCCGCTCTGACGAACCTTTCCATAGACACCTCTCTCCTCGCCCTTCGCCTCCTACCTTCGAGCTACGTGAATTTGAGGCGTGCCAGGACACGGAAGACAATAGCTTCTCTCCCATCAGACACGTCCTCTGGAGCTCGCGGGCATCTCTCGTCAATCTCGACCTCGAATGCCGGGGATTCCCGCCCTCCCTCGAGCTGTCGGCTTTCAAGGCGCTTCATTCGTTCTACCTCGACTGTGATTTCGAAGAGAATGGTTTGCCCGCGCCTTCTGAGCTCGTTGCCTTCACGGAGTCGCTTCCCGACCTCGTAGTGTTCGGGCTCTCGGCGATGAGTAGCTCCGGCCCCACCCCACCCCTCGAAGCTATCGACATCCTCCGTCTCCTGCCTTCTACGGTCGAGATTGCTAGCTTTGACCACATCCCCATCAATTCCGCTTACCTTCTCGCTGCCCTCGCCGATACTCGCTGCCTGCCCGCCCTTGAGTCCCTTCGTCTCGACTACACCCTCAAGCCAGAGGGAGATGATGAGGCGTCCGTGCCGCGCCCTCGCCATGAGCTCGATGCGATCACCGACATGGCGCATCAGAGAGGCATCAGGGTGGACCGGGCTTTGCTCGAAAGGGACAACCCTTACGGTTCCGAATCGGACTCGGAGTCGGCCAGCGAGGAGGACTGAGCTTGAAGTCAAGGAGGATATCTAGTGTGGGTGAAACCAATTGATAACGAGCTCAAACTAGTACTACTGAAGGTCCTCGACGTTTCGAAGCTGAACTCGTTAGACAGCCGAAGAGTGCTTCGGACGCTACTACCTCCTCAGCTTCCTCTTCTGCTCGTCGACGGCCAAGAACTGAAGCAGAGTAGCCGTGGAGATCAGGAGAAGGCGCACTCCTCACCGTCGTCTTCAAAGCTCAGTAGAGGCTCTCCAATCGCTCCTTCGGCGTTCGCTCGGCGCTCGCTGGATGTCAGCCAGCTAGGGTCAAGACCTCTTCCTTCGGCCCGAGGGAGACCCTCAGCCCTTCGAAACACATCTTCGAATCCCCTTCGACCTTTCACGACCCAGATCCTGCACGACGAGCCGAACAACTCCTTTCCGCCGAGAAGAAAGCCTCGCTTTCGCCGTTTGCCTTTCTCCTTCTTACCTCACCTTCCCTCGTGCAATCTCACGACGTGACCAAACAACATCGTCAATTGTGTCGTTCTTCGCCAACGTTCGCCTACGCTGCACCTCAACCGTACCCGCTCCGCTCGACGCCTTCACTTTGCTCGCTCTTCACCCAGCCTCGTCGGCGTCCGCCCTGCGTACCGCACAGCATGCTCTAGATATCTAGATGGCACTTGAACCACCTCTTGCTCCATCGCCCATCTCTGGCGTTTTGCTCTTCGCACTCGGACGTTGGAAGGTTTTCCCTCGCTGGCCAAGCGCTGTCCGAGCTGCTCTGGATCATACTCAACCTTCCTGATTATACTCACCTACTTATTCCTCCTCCCCCATCACCCACGCTGCCTTTACTTGACAGTCCTCGCCGCCTTTCCACTTCTGTGGTTCCGTAGGTGCGCGAGGGATTCAGGCAAGCAATATGAATAACAGGGCATCATTAGAACCGGCCCCTTCTACCACCTACGGGGGGTTGGTGCCAGAAATGACCCTACATCATTCGGAGCTGAGGCGTCGGCGATGATTCGGCGGAGGGCTCCGAAGCGGTAGTCGAGGATTTGAGCGGCAGTTTGCGTTGAAATCATGTCTTCTCTCTCATACTTCTTTTTTGCTCGAGCTGTACGACACCGCGAAGACCGCCTAGAACGAGCAAAGGATCGGTTGCAAGGCGAGAGCCGGGCTCCGCCTCTTGCTCTTCGCCCACATCTTCTGCTTCATCTCGTCATGATCATTCTGCACGACCTCGTTCCCAATCAATCCGGTGGACAACCCTGGTTCTCGCCTGCTACCATCGTGGCTCGCTTGGCGCTGCTGACGAAGCGAGTCCCCTTCGAAACCCGCGACATTCGTTACCACGACCTGCGATTCGTGTACAAGGAGCAGCTGGGGGTCGATAAAGCTACAGGTGAGCCGCCACTGCTCTCCCAACCTCTCACCATTCTCGGGAGCTGACGTCTGCGTCACAGCGCCGTTCATCCAGCGGGAGGATGATTCGCTACTCATGGACTCGTTCGAGATTGCCAAGTGAGCTCGTATCCACCGACATCAGGTTCTGAGTTCCAGTTGCTGACAATAGCATTCCCTGTCGCTCACAGGTGGCTCGAGGAAGCGTACCCGAACTCGCCGAGCATCTTTCGGCCTGAAGCATCCCTTCCCATCGACGTCAACTCACCCGAGCACTTGAAGGCCGTAGAAGAGATCGCCGAGTTCAAGAAGTGTATGCTCGTCTTCTCGTCACATCCGAATCCAGCTGATCTCGGCGCTCGGTTCACCAGTGGTCAACTATCAGGGCCTGAAGCGGGTCTTCATGCCTCGATTTGCGCCTCAGTTCACCGAGGAGGCGCGTTCAATACCTTCGAATAATCCCAGCATCCGAGCCTGACCCTTGTCGTCCACAGGATCGCGAGTACTGGACCTCGGACAAGAGGATGGGCGAAGGAGTATTCAAGGCCTACTGCGCCTACGACCCTGGTGAGTCTCATCCATGTTGTGTCAATCCATCTCTCACGACTGCTCACTCTTAACGCGCACAAAACCTCGCAGAGAAAGCACTGGAGGAACTTCGGGAGGAGCTCCAGCCGCTCGAGGCTCTGCTGAGCTCCACCAACCTATTCTTCTCATCTCCTACCGCCCCGGGATTCAAAGTGAGCACATTTGAGAGCCTGATTGCGAAATGACAGCTGACCAGAGCTTGCTTGTGCAGGACTTTTTGGTCCTCGGCCCTCATCGCATGCTTCGAAGCGTGAGCGCATCCCTCGCTGACGATGTTTGGGGACACGGCGAGATTGGAAAGTGGCGCAAAAGGATGGAGGAGTACTTTGGAGAAGGGATGCAGGAGGTGTACGCCAGGGATCCGGCATGAGGCTCGGTCCATCTTCGCCGAGCTGCTTTCCGCTGAGCAGCAGGAAGCCTCGACACTGTTTTCATGACTCGCAATCCATATACTGTGTTACCGACATCTTGGTGCTGTTAAGCGAGCTTACACGTCCTTGCAAGCGAGCTCGACCCCTTCGCGGCGAACGCGACTTTGTGAGCGCGAAGGCGGCAGTCTGCTCTTAGCTTCCTGCCTCGTCTCTCGTCTAAACCTCGCCGCGTCAGGAGGAACCAACAGGACACCAGCTTCCTGAGGTCATCACCATGACGGAGCTCGTGCCCAACACGCCCTCTCAGCCGGACCAGGCGAGCACTCAGCGCAGCCTCATCGAGTCGGCGGATCGCTCTTACGGCGACTCGTACCTGCACGACATGCTACAAGGACCCATCCATGGCACTCAGTCCTCTTCACCCGCCCCTGCTCGACCAATGCAGCCTCTCGTCTCGTCCCCCTCCGCCGCGCTGGATGACATTGAAGATCCCGACATCTCACGCGTGCCCGAGTCCCAGCAGTCGCCGCCAGCTCCCAGCCCATCACAAGAACGTCGACGATCCGCCTCGCAGCCCGCCTACGAGGTCAGCGGGAACTTGGGCGAGACGCAGGTGCAGTCGCTGGATCGCGACATCTCGTTCGCGCCGTATCGCTTCAGGCAGGAAGGCAGCAAAGCACCTTCGGAGGGAGAGAATGAAGATGATGCTACGGCTGCTGGAGACGGGGATACGACGGCGGGTGGTGAGCAGTCGCGCGTCGAGCAGGAGGAGGACGGCGAGCTGTCGATGGACCTGACGAGGGCGGCAGGCGGCATTCAGCCTGGCGAGGAGGATGTGAGCATGGCTACCAGCGAGGGAGGCCCCAGCGGCGCGCCAGAACGCGTCGAGGAGGACAGCCGAATCGACATGGTCGGCGCCGACACCAAGGAGAACTCGCCCTCTCAGCCTGCTGCACCGACTCAGCCAGAACCCCCAATCGCCTCACCAGCTACCATCACTGCACCTCTTCCTCCCCTCGGCCCTCGTAGCTCCCATCTCAACGTCGACAGCGGCACCACCGGACCCTCTTCCTCCCCCGCCGTCGCCATGAACCTCCTTCAAGGCCGCATTTCGCCCAACAAGAGGGCCTTCCAGACGCTCAGCAACGCGGCTCCTACGCCTTCGGCAACCACCGAGCCTGCTTCCAGCGGCGACTTCACCGGCAGCTTCCTCCTCCCCGACGCTCGCCCCGAGCAGAGCACCAGCCACTCTGATTCGCGCTCCAAATCGATGCCCGAGCTCTCGCAAGACACTTTCGGCCCCGAGGTACGAGCTTGGCTCTGATGTCGATGTGTAGAGCTCTTCGCTGACCGCTTTCCGCCTCGGATAGACGTCAACCCCAGCTTTCCCCGGCGCACCTCTTCCCCACCCTCCTCTTACGGCTGCTCGCACTCTACCCGACTTCTCTCGCATCGCCAAGCCCGTCTTACCTGCCCCCTCCATCCCTCTCCTCTCTCCCGAGCGCAAGGGCACCGCCGTCTACCAGAGCTCGGATGCGATGGCCAAAGTAGCCATCAAGGCAAAGAAGAGGAAGAGCGAGTGGGGGGATACGTCGCAGGAGACGCCCGAGAGCTTGGAGCAGAGACAAGCTGGAGCGGGAGATGCTGGTGGGGAGGATGAGGAGGAAGGGGATTTGGCCGAGACGGAAATCGCCGAGGGGGGCAGCTATGCGGCGCCTACGGAAGACGAAGGCGGCGAGGAGAGCATGGATATTGACGAGACGGTACGAGACGAGGAGCAGGAGATGTCGCTGGACGAGTCCCGCATCGAGACTCCACGACGCTCGGCGCACCAGGAGGGCGCCCGCACGACACCCGCCACCGAGCTAGCGGCACCGAGCGCCAAGGACGAGGAGACTCAAGAATCGGTCGCTACCAGTCACGCCTTCAGCGCTCCGCCAGCCCATCAAGTCAGCCCTCCCGCCGCGTCTTCCGACGCCGACTCGTCGATGCCTCGTCAAGCTCGGCCGCTCCGAGAGACGCCGCTGTTCGGCCCCAACCTCGACTCTTCGCAGAGCCAGAGTCAAAGCATCACGGGCGATCTCACCGAGTCGCTCGGCAGCCAGCGACAGTCGATGAACCTCACCGACATCGGCCTCCTCAGCAGCCAGGCGGACCAGACCCAGATCGAAGTCGAGCCTACTCAAGTCGAGTACGACGTCGAGCGACTTCTTCCTATCTCCGGAGATCTCTCTATCGGCAGTGAGTTCCTCTTTCGGCTCGATTCCACGTACGAAAGCTGACCTCGTCTCCGACAGGCTCCACGCGAGGCGTCTCTGGCCTTCGAAACGAGACGCTCGGATCTAACAACTCGGCCGCCCAATCTGTACCTCGACCTGGTCGAGAGTTGCGACGAGTGCCTCCCCCTCCGAGCCCCATCTACGCCGCTGCCAACGGCTCAGCTCGACTAGCGCCGCCCGTTCTGCAAGCCTCCTCGCCAGACGTCCCTCTTCCTCCCACCGCCCTCGCTTCGGTCGCGCCATCTTCCTCTTCCCGTCTCCGTCCCGAAGAGCACTCCTCGTCGCCTGCTCCCAACCTCGACTCGGCGCCAACGAAGGCAGCTTCCCCCTCCCTCCAGCTCTCCGCCCCCTCGAACGCGCCCAACCCGTCCTCTCACGCCGAGAAACCTCACTCCATCTCTTCCAACGGCGTGGTCCCCGATAGCGAAGGTCCAACGCAGACGTCTTCACCGCACAAGACCACGACCCGCCCTTCGTCGCCTTTCAAACGCGGCGCGATCTCCAAATCACCGGCAGACGACGCCATGGACGTCGACGAGGCTCTGCAAGGCCTAGACGGAGCTCAGACGGAACGCGGAAGCGCGAGGGATCCATCGCCTGCGCCGCTCGCCGAACAGGCGGCCGAGCGGAAGGCCAAGGCGGCGGCGGCAAGAAAGGGCAAGAGCACCGCAGGATCTCCTCGCAAGGTCGCTCTCAAGCGCGACAAAGGCAAGGGACGAGCCATCCCACCTTCGCAAGACTCTCCCGACGAGCTCGACCTCTTCCAGCCCACTCAACCTCGCGCCGACAGTCGCCGCCCCTCGGACGAGGTCAACGACGAGTCCGAACCCTTCTTGGAGACCAACTACGAGGATCCTCCCGGCGCCAACAACAGCAAGCGCGCTTCGCCGAAGAAGAACCGGCCCGTCGCCTCTCCCACCACTTCTTCGGTCGCCTCTCCAGGACGCCCTCGCAAGCGCAGGATCTCCGAGCCCGTCATCGAGATCGACGTTCCCGCCAAACGCCGTCGCAACACTTCGAAGGATGACACGAAGGCGGCCGAGGCGAAGGCTTCTGCTCGCGGCAAGGCCAAGGCCAAGGCGAAGCCGAACGCCGGCGGCAAGAAGCGCGGAAAGGCTCGCAAGGATCCGACACCCCCGAGCTCCAGCGACGATGAAAATTCTCTCGCAGCGGGTGGAGAGGATGGGGAGGAGCGACGGCCCGTCGCCGGACCATCTCGCCTTCGCTTCGATTCGGTCGACCAAGTCGTGCCCGACGTCTCTCGCCACTCAGTCGCCTCCTCCGAGCAAGGAGGTAGCAAGTCTACCGCCTCTGGCCCCAAGATCAAGCTTCCGTCGACGGCACCCTTCACTCGTATCTTCGGCCTCTGGCGAGACGACGGCTGGCTCTACCCCGGCACCATCATCGGCGTCGTCAGTGGTCACGTCAAGGTTATTTTCGACGACGAGTCCAAGGGCAGGCTCAAGTTCTCCGAGATTCGTCGGTGCGAGCTCAAGCGCGGCGACTACATTCGCTACCGAGGCGACGAGATCGACACCGAGACTCAGGCGGCCGTCCTGCACCGCGATGTGCGGGTCTACCGAGTCGAACGAGGAGAGGAGGGAGCAGACGTTGAGGGGATCCTCGAGTCGGCCGACGTCGTCGTCGTCAGCAAGGAGGAGCTGCCTCTCGAACAGCAGCCGGAGGAGTCTCGCCGCGATCGCCTCCAGCGCCTCGAGCTGGCAGCCATCACCATCGCGCCCGAACACGCTGCTCAACTCGACGACCGCAAGCCTACACCTGCCGACATCGTGGCTTTCGAGGGACGCCCACAAAAGCCGATCAAGGCGCTCCCACTCCTCAAGATCCCCGCTGCACCCGCGCTGGAACCTCTCGCCGCCAACAGGAAGGTCGGTGTCTTCAGCCGCATGGCCTTCCTCCTCACCAACACCCCAGCCAAGGGCACCGAGTCCGAGAAGGCCACCTTCCTCTCTCTCCTTCACGAGCACGGCGCGACCGTTGTCGACCTCGGCCATCTCTTCACCGCTCGCGCCAACGAGAAGGAAGGCGAGTCGACCCTCGAATTCACCGGTAGCGCCGGCAGCAAGAACATTGACACGATCCTCCTCCTCGCCGACCGCCCATGCACTACGACCAAGTACCTCGTCGCGCTCGCTCTCGGCATCCCCTGCATCTCTTCCCGCTTCGTCGAGTCTTCCATTCATGACGTGAGTACTTTGCTCCCCTCCATACTGGTCTCCACGAACTCGCGCTGACCTTTCGCTTCATCATCGCAGGGCGCTCGCCTCGAATGGAAAGACTTCGCTCTCACCTCCGGGTTCCTTCAATCCCTCGGCACCTACGCCGTTGGTGCACAGATCCGCTCCATCTCCAAGCCCAGCTTCGACCTCGACTCGCTCGCCACTCTCCACTCCGACGGTGGGATCTTCAGCGGCCGTTCGGTGCTCGTCGTCTCGAAGAAGGGAAAGGGATCGAGCGAGGCAAGTGCTCTCGACCTGCATCTCACGCATGCTTCACTGATCCCTTTCGCTTCTTACACAGCACATTCGCAGCCTTCTCTCCATCCTCGCTGGCGCTGGCGCCACCACCATCCACTTCGTCGCTAGCGCTGAAGCCGCCTCCTCGGCTGCTGGCTACGATCACGTCGTGCTCGAGGATTCCGTGAAGAAGCCGACGGCGATGAACGGTCACTCGGGTGTGGGCAACATGACTTGGCTCAAGCAGTGCTTGATCGCGGGCAGGCTCTTGCCCTCGGCGATGATGAAGGTGGTCGAGGAGTAGGGCAAGGAGGGAGTTTTCCGCTTGCTTGTATCCGATCATATGTGTAGCTTTGCAGCACTCGTCGTTTTGTAGACATCCCTCGCAATAGCAACAGCAGGTTCTTGGCTCGCAGCGCAGACGAGAGAGCGAGAAGGGAGTGAGAGAAGGGAAGCCTGCTCAATCGCTCGCCATTATTGAACCCTCGTCCTCTCGAGTAGGCTAGATTCGGCTGATCAACGACGTGGTAATACAACAGCAGCAAGAAAGGGCACGAGCGCTAGAAGGGAGACTCGGCGATCAATAGTCGTCATCGTCGTACTCGAGGATCTTGCTGTAGAGGGGTGAAAGGGGAAAAGGTCAGAGCTGTGAGCGAGAGATGTGAGGCGTAAGATGGAGAACCCGAAGCTCACGACATGTACGGTCCATCGAGCTTGAAGCCGAGACGGGCGTCTGCGAGGAAGGGAGGATCAGCTTGGCTCGAGCGCAGGCGGAACCTTCTGCGATGGGAGCAAGAAGTCAGACTCACAGTAGCTGCGCACTCCAATGCCGGAGATGACAGCAAGCTTGCGACTGCCGTGCTCCTCGCGAGCGATCCTCTCGGCCTCCTCCATCAGCAGCGTTCCGATTCCCTGATGCTGGAAGCGAGTCGGGTCGCGAGCGTGTACAGGAACAGCCGTACCGTACACTATAGCAGGATGACGCGGTCTGTGAGCGAACTGAGCTTCCCAAAGGTGAACCGAGCCACTCACCGTGCAGCTCGCGCACCATTGAGCTCTGTCCGTCCTTGAGCAGCTCCTCCCTGAAGGTACCTTCCTTCGTACACTTGCGCAGACGTAGCAGACCAACGAGGATGTCACGCTCGGGATCCTCGTAGCTGAGGAACGTCTCCCATCCTCCGTTGGCGACGTAGTCTCGGCGAATCAGCTCGAGCTCGTCGGGCTGTGAAGAAGCGAAGAGGTCAGTCGACGTAAGACGATGTCTCGGGGAGTGGAAAAACGTACGCGAACTTTGTTGTGGATCTCGTGAAGGCCGACCTCGCGGTTGCGAACGTCACGGCAGGTGAGTCCGAAGTCGCGCATGCGCTGGAGGGCGAGCTCGCGCAGGTTGCCGTTCTCGACTCCGGAAGAGACGAGTGGCATGGGAATATCCCTGTCGAAGGGAGAGCGAGGTCAGCGATAGCTTTCAACGCTCCGTGAGGACCCTCGGCTCACCTCTGCACTCGGTAGATGCGAGTCCAAGGAGGGATGAGGGCGAGGATGCGAGCGACGATATCAACGAGAGCGTTAGGCGTGTAGTTCTTGTAGCGTCCAGTGCGCCACAACTCGTAGAGACCGGTTCCGCGAATGACCAGAGTGGGGTAGATCTTGAGACCGTCGGAGCGGAAGGCGGGGTTCTCGAAGTACTCATGGAATTGCTCCATGTCGCGCTCGACGCCGACGTTGGGGAGATCCGGCTGTGGGACCGCAAGGGGTCAACGAGGGCGGAGAGAAGATGGCAGACCGAACGAACCATCATGTGCGAAACGACCTTGAAGCCGGCGTCCTTGGCCATGTGGAAGCTCTCACAGGTCGCCTGCACGGTGTGTCCACGATTGGTATCACGAGCAACGTCCTCGTAGACCGACTGGACTCCAATCTGTGCAGAGAGAGAGGTCAGCAAGCCTTCAAACGCCGCCGAGCTGGGTCAAAGCTCACCTCGAGACGAGTGCAGCCGTAGCGAAGCATGGAGCTGCGGAGGAAGAAGTTAGTCACACACATCTGTTTGCTCCAGACAGCCGACTCACCTGAGATGAGGCTTGAGGCAGTAGTCGGGGCGGGTTTCGATGGTAATGCCGATACATTTGGTCTTGGCTTGTTCGGCGTAGCTGAGGTTGGTGAAGGGTCAGCGAATGGTCAGAAAAGTAGGCGAGGAGAAGGCTCACCGAACGGCCTCGTCAATGTCGCTGCCGTTGTAGCCCGAAAGCGAGTTGTGAAGCTGCGAGACAAATTGCGACCGATACGACTCGGGCAACGACATGAAGGTTCCTCCCATGATTATAAACTCGACCTGTGATGCGCACAAGAATCAGTTGGCAGTCGAGGTGTTGTCGAGCGTGCGGATCACCTTGTCGACGCTGTGACCGAGAGCGCGAAGCTGCTCGACACGGCCCTTGGACTGCTCGTAAGGGTCGTAGCGGGCACGAATAGCACGCATCGATGTTGGTTCGTATCCCTGTAGATAGATCGTCAGCGCTGGGGAGATTAGAAAGCAGAAATAGGGGACGAACAGTGTAAGATTGAGTTGAGTACTCGAAGTCCGAATCGGGTCCTCCAGGGCAGTAGCTGCTCGTGGAGCAAATGATGAGTAAGAGTCCAAATCTCTCGTAGCTTGAGCGAGACATACACGCAGATGTTACCGGTCATCGCGATGTGAGGGCAACGGTGAGGCTTCGACATGACGGCGACGATGGCAATCTGTAGGCAGGAGGGGTCAGCGCCTCGCACTGCTTCGGACAGCAGTCGACTCTATACTCACCCCACTAGCAGTCCTGACCGGCTTAGCCCTGAGCTTGGGAAGGAGGATGTCGCGGACTTCTTGAGGGACCGCCGAGATGATGTCAACGAGACGAGGGACGACGGTGGAGCCATGCTTCTTGGCGATGGAGGCTTTGAGAGCGTTCAGGTTGACCGTCTCGCCTGTAGAGACGACGCAGAGTCAGCGATCGTCCGCCGAGATGCTCGGGCGAGGATGAGGCAGCGCTTCGAAGGTGGGGCCTGCTTTCGTGAGCCTCACGAGTCACCCCAGGAGCACGTACCGTTGTTGTGAGCTTCGAGGAGAGCCCTGACAATGTCGGAGCAGCACCTGATGGTGAGCTCCGCCTGAGGAGTGCTCTTCTGGTTGTTGCTCCTGACCATTGAGAGCGAGGGGAAAGCGTAGGGCGCACGAGCTCTAGCAGCCTGTAGCGCAATGCGTCAGCTAGCGTACAAATGTTGTGTACAGCGATCAACTCACCGGGTTGAAGAGACGGGGAGAGCGAGCAGCTCAGATGAAATTTGGCCGAGTGAGAGCAGCAACTGTAGGCTGATCAGAAGCAGGAGTAGCCTCTGAGATGCCGTAGTCGACTAGTCTGAGCTGTAGCCGAGAAGTGTCGCTCGAGATGAGGCCCTGCGAAGTGGTCAAAGCCAAGAAGTGCGGCGGCTCACTCTGACCTGAACCACTCGCTCGTCTTGTTCGTCACAGCTCAGCGACACTCTCGGGGGATCCTGTATAGCCACAGATCGGAGACAAGCCCGTACCAAGCTCGCCCGCACGTCTCTCAGCCTGCTCGAGCTCGGTAGCTGGTCCGGATGGCTCACTCGTCTCAGACGTGCTTTGGCGTACTCGTCATCAACAAGGCGGGAGGATTGATCTATCACAAGAACTATGCTGGTCAGTAGCGCCTACAACTCGGCAGCGTATCAAAGTCCTGACAGAGAGCCGCTACAGAGGGATTGGCTCAGCTGTCGTCCAACGACTACCTCATCCTCGCCAGTACATTCCACTCCATTCACGCCATCGCCTCTCGGATCAGCCCCGTACCAGGATCCTCAGGCGTAGAAGTCATCGAAGCAGAAACGTTCAAAATGACCTGCCTGCAGACCCCGACAGGTGCGTGTCGACGCGCTCTTCACCGAGCAGGCTCGTTGTAGCGTAGCAGAGCGCGCAGATCTCTCCTACCGTGCATCTGCTAACTCCCTTTGCTTAACAGGGACCAAATTCGTGCTCTTGACCACTCCTTTCCACCCGCACCCCGACCAAGTCCTTCGCAAGGTGTACGAAACCTACGCCGACCACCTCAAGGACCCCTTCTACACGGCAGAGATGCCGATACGTTCCGAGACGTTCGATGTCAAGATGGCGGCGGTCGTGAGGGGAGCGTGAAGCGCTCGGTGAAGTCGATTTCTCGGCGCCGAGATGCTGGGAGCAGGGGGCGGAGGGGTGATGCCGTCAGTAGGATGTGTTTGTTGTAACATTAGTAGTATGGAGTGCTTTTTCGGCGCTTTTTGTCGCCTGCATCTGAGCTACAAAGCCCTATCGGCGAACCTGCGAAGGGTCGTTCGGCGATGGACTTTCGAGCTCGGCCACAGCGTTCGGAGGCGACGGGCTGCAGAGGGAGTGCAGAAGAATACTAGAGCTGCTTCCCCTCAGTCGACCACGTCTCAGCTCTTCACTTCACCTAAAGCGAGCGGACCCTCTCCGCGCAGCTCATCGCTTCACAGCTTTCATCGCTCCTTGGTCTCCTTCCACATCTTGCTCGCGCTCTCTCGACCATGCCATTGCACTCTCTCTCGGACACCGCCTCGGAGGGCACTACGCAACACTCTCCTACTTCGCCTACAGGTCCCTCTTCGCGCTACGGCGAGTTGCTCCAACTCGACGCTCACATCGCTCGCCTCGAGCTGCAGGCTCGCTCCCATGTCGGAGACGCGAATGGTGCTTCTGCTTTGACGGGAGAAGGGGGAGTCTCTCTCGTACTTGCCATCGTTGATGCCAAGCAGGTGAGTGAGGGGGGAGGTGTATCGTGCGACGGTAGCCAGAGCTGACTTCGAACTCTCACACAGGTCTGCCGTCCAGGAGATGGATTCATTTCCGGTCTCCAAGCAGCGAGGGAGATGGAGCAGCTCGTGTTGGGAGGTCTCGGCGACGTTGAGGCGCAGAGCAAAGCCGAAGCGCTCGTCTACCTCGTCAGGTAGGCTTGCTCTCCCGTACGATCGAGAAGCAGGCTGACCCTATGCGCCTGCAGCGACCTCTCCAAGGCCAAGATTCACCGCTTGGACCAGCTCGAAGATTTCACGCTCGGCTTCAATGAGGCAGGATCGTTCGCCATCGGTCTCGTCGTGAGCTCGGAGTCGGTCGCTTTCGCCAAAGCTGCGGGTAAGTCTCAGACCCTCGTTTCTCCTCGTACCAGCTCACTCATCTCCATGTGCAGCCCTCCTTCGTCTTCACGGCGCCAGCTCGTCCTGCCTTCGCATCGTCCTCGGCGCTCGCTTCTGCTCGCTCGCCAACTCCATCGAGACGCTGAGCATCTTCAACAAGGTCGACTACTTTGATGAGGGGTTCCTCCTTGAGACCTCGGAAGAGCCCGTCGAAGAGCAGCCGGCGCAAGCTCACTCTCGTCAACGTCGCTCGGCCCCCGCTTCGCGCGCCTCGACCAGCGCCCCCACTCCCACCGCCTGGGCCGACGAGGAGCACAACGATGGTGCACTCGGAGCTCAAGAAGGAGTGCGCACCGTCGACCCCGACCTCGTACGTTCTTTGCACCTCTCTCAACGGCCCCGCTGACTCTCCCTTTCGCAGGCCATCTGGAGGCAAGACCCTCCCATCTGCCACAACTTTGTCCTCCTCGGCGAATGCCCGCATGGAGATACCTGTCGCTTCGGTCACAACTACGAAGTGGCCGACGACGAGGTCGAGGCTCTCGCGCAAGCGGTCAAGCGTATGCCTTGCGACTCGGCGAAGCCCGTAAGTGCCGAGTCTCGAGCTTCAGAGCCTGTTCGCTTATCCTCTTGCTTCTCTACAGGGATACAGCAGGCCGTGCCCCTTTGGCGATGACTGCATTTACGGTCACGTCTGTCCATACGACGCGAGGTGCACTTTTCCTCGTTGCAGGTTCAGCGACGCCGCTCATCCCGTGAGGGCCGCTCTCGCTCGCAAGGCTCAATGGAACCATGCTGGCAGTCACCGCGCCAAGTTCGGCGGAGGAAGGGGAGGAGGCGCTGCTGGTCGCGAGGGAGGCGAGGGTCGTGCTTGGCGCAAGAAGTGAAGCGGAGGCGAGGGTCTTGCTCGGCGCGGGAACTGAAGCGGACATGAGGGTTTGCAGATAGCTTAGCAAGTAAGAGTTTGTAAACGACGATACGTTTGTACTTGCACCTCTGGCCTGAGGAGCGCGAGGGAGCAAGCGAATTGAAGCGAAAGCCGACAGCTCGGCGAACGAGGAAAGACTCTCTCGGCGCCGGCCGACTCGAGGTCTTGGAAGCTGATGAGAGCACTGTCCATTCGTTTCGCCCTCTCGAGCCCTCCTCTCGACTCAGATCGTGGGCTTTTCGATCTTATCCCTTGCACAAAAGAAGAGGTGGTTGCAGGTTGAAAGAGCCTCGGCAAAGGGTGGTAGGTGGTAGGTAGATGTGGAGAGGGTGTTGGTGGGTAGGCGAGGTAAGGGAAGGTCGGTGGTGGAAACGACATGTCGAAAGGAGAAGGGGGTGTGTAGGCGTTGGAATCGTCCTGGTGGGGTCGGTCCAGCGCTTGATCCCATAACGACGCGGCGATGATATCCTCCTCGATGATTCCTTCCTCCCTCGCTCTCCTTCCAAGCTCCTCGGATCACGATGCTCCCTCCCCCGACTCCCTCGCTCGTCGACTCCCTCGCTCCGCGTACACGCTCCCCAACATCCAGTCTGACAGCAGAAGTAGGGTGTTTAACCCGACTTGCCCTCGGGCTGCTTGTTCATGCCAGCCTTCTTGCCTCCGATCTGGGTGGTGACCTGTAAGATGGGAAGCGAGTCAGCCTCAATCGTTCGGCGAGATGCACCGAGGGGACGCGACGCACGTTCACGAAGCGACGGTTGTAGACTGAACGCGCACAGAAAGAGAGAAGAGAGGTGTAGGTGGTTAGCTGGGTGCTCTTGTGGTGTAGGAAGGCCGAGGGGAGGGGCTGGGAGCGGCCGATTACGCGGCGCCGGCCTCGATACTTACTGATGCGCTTCTTAGCACGTCCGCAAACCTATGGGATCATTACAAGGTCAGCGTTTCGTTTTGTACAATCCTAGTCCAGTCTGAAAGTAGCGCACCTTCTTCTTCTTCTCCTGGGGCTCAACCTTGGGGGTCTGCGACTTGACCTTTCCGGCACGTGCCAAGGATCCGTGGACTTTTCCCCTACATGATCCGAACAGAGTACAGGGTCAGCATGCCGTCCTCCTGGCGCCCCGAGTTGATGCTGGCGACTGAGCGCGAGTGGCGATTCCCTCCCCCTGCTGGCCTCTCCCTCCCTGGCCCTTCAAGGTCCTGCAGACGAGCAGCATTTCCCCCTCCCGATGCATATCCCTCGTCTGCATCGTCCTACGCCCCGCCCGCTGCTCGTGTAGCCCTCCAACAACCCTCCAGCGCCCTCTGTCGTGGGTCGAGCAGGATCTTCTTTCCCGCTCGCCCTCTGCCTTCCGCTCGAGCGCTGAGGTGTAGGAGATGTCGAGGAGGGTTGTTGGGGATGTTGTAGCGTATCCAAAATGCAACACGGCGACTGACATGATGGACTAGAGGTGAACGGGAGGGCAAAGAGGCGAAGGCGAGTTTGGGCCTAGCAGCCGTCTCGAAAGACCCCTTTTGAAAATCGAAGAAGTGTAAACGTAGCAGAAGGAGGCAGCGGGACGCCAGAAATCCACGAACGACTCTCTGACCTCTGAACCAGTGTACTGCAGTGTATCAGTTGGACGTTCTCCTCGCCGAGCATTCTGAACTGCCAACGCCGAGAATCGTATTGCTGGGAAAGGGAGTAGAACAATCAACAAGCTGAGAGAAGGAGAACTACAAGAAGTCACTATCACTGTCGTCATCGCCATCATCATCACTTGCGGCTGCCGCATCCATCGCCAAGTCCATGTTCAACGCCTCGCCTTGCTCCTCCTGCTCCTCATCACCACCTTCCTCACCAGCAGCAAACAAACGAGCCATCCGCATCTTGGTCTCGTGACTGACCTTACTCCTCCTCGCCCCCCGCGGCCCGCCGCCGTTGCCCATCCCGCCCGACCCAACCGGCCTTCCCGCCCTCGTCGTCGTCCCCGATTTGATCCTCTCAGCCTCCTCCTCCTCCTCCAAGCTAGGTCCCTCCCTCCTCGGCACCCTCGTCCTCGCCTTCTTCCTAACCTTGGGCTTCTTGCTCCCTCCCTCCCCAGTCGCCGAAACGGGCACCTTAGCCTCGGGCATGGTCAACCACTTTTCCGTCCTCTTGAGCATCTCGACCTCCTCCTCCGTCCTGATGATCCCCTCCAGCTCGCCCTCATCAAACAACTCATCATCACCCACCTCCTCGGCCGTCTTGGCCCAGAGCAACCGATCCAGCCTCGTCGATTTGAGCGCCGAAGCAGGCTCGTATTGCGCCGTGCCCTCAAAGATGGAGGTCACGTCGTGGCCGGCGAGGAGGAGTTGGCGGAAGGCGACAGCTTCGTTCGAGTGCGAGGCGAAGGGGTTGGCGCGGGTGGGGTCGACGAAACGGCGCGTGGCGGCGGGGATGGAGGGTTTGGCGGTGGTGGTGGAGGGGAGAGAGGCGGAACGGGCGCGAGGAGGCGAGGCGGATGCGGATGCTGAGGGGCGAAGAGTGGAGGAGGAGGGAGAAGAGGGCGCGACGTCGACGTCAACCTCGGGAGGAGCGGGGGAGGACGTCGTAGTCGGTCCCTCGGCGAAGGGGGAGGGCAACGACTGAGCGGAGCTTTCGATGGTCCTCACGCGCTTGACGGGACCAGGTCGATGACGCATGTATTTGGCAGGTCGTTTGGTTCCTCCTCCCCCTTCGATCCGACGAGCGTGGAAAGTCGCGGCGAGTTGGGACCAGCTCGAGAGTTTCGCTCGCTCGGGGATGGGCGAGTTGGGCTTGAGTTCGGGGTCGAGGTCGGGGTCGGTGGGGTTAGTGGGACCGTCTCCAGCGCGAAGAGTGTCGGCGGCGGCTTGAGGGTTGGCGAGGGGGTCGATGAAGAAGTTGGAGGGACCGCCGGGTGGATCCTCCTCGCCCTCGTCGTCGTCCCAATCGGCTTCCTCCTCGTCGTCCTCCTCATCGTCCTCATCATCCTCATCCTCCTGACCCTCCTCCTTCTTGGGCCGACCCACTCTCACTCCCACCGCCTCCTCCTTCACCTCCCCCTCCTCCTCACCCTTCTTCCTCTCCAACCCCTTCCTCAACTCCAAAATATCCGCCATATTCTCAGCCACCAACTTCTTCAACTTTTTCCCTTTACTCTTCTCC
The DNA here is from genome assembly GCA_003054985.1 of Leucosporidium scottii. Taxonomy (NCBI): domain Eukaryota; kingdom Fungi; phylum Basidiomycota; class Microbotryomycetes; order Leucosporidiales; family Leucosporidiaceae; genus Leucosporidium; species Leucosporidium scottii. The sequence goes on along the minus strand of MWVB01000004.1, from coordinate 294,452 downwards.
ACCTCCTCCTTCAACCAAGGAACACTACTCGCCCAATCAGCCAACAAGTGTCCAAACTCCTTGTGCCGCTCCCCAATCGTATACGGCTTCATCGTAAAGAGGTGGCCTAGCTCGTCGAAAAAATCCGCGGGGGAGGGGACGAGTTCACGTGCGACGCCTTCCATGGCGATGAGGACGGCCGCGGCGGCGACGCTTTCGGGGTTGCGACCGGTTGCGAGTTTGACTTCGACGGCGAAGGCGAGGAGGGAGGTGGCGAGTTGACGGACGTGGGAGAGGTTGAGGGTGCGGATGAAGGCGAGGTTGGAGGGGGTCCAGGTGGTCTTGTGCTTGCTGTTGCCTGAGAGTGGGGGGTTGGACGAGGAGGAGAAGAGCTCGGAGAGATGGACGATGGGTCGCTCGAGAAAGATGAGGGGGTCGACTTCGTGCGTTTTGATGCGTAGCCAGTACTTGACGGTGAATTGGGCGCGAGTGAGGGTGACGAAATCGAGGTCGTTGACGCCCTGTTTCGAACGAGGATCAGCGAGAGTTCGGCGCCGAGCTGAACAGAAGGGACTCACCGCCAACTCGGTCAACCTGATGGGCTTGTCCCTCTCCCTCGCAGCGATATAAACACACGCCACGGCGATGATCCTCGCATTCTGCCCCCACTTGAACTTGCCAATCTGCTTGGCTTGAGCGAAGAGGGCTTTGGTTCGTTGGAACAGACCTCCAAAGCCAAAGTAGACGCAGCATTGACGCATGAACTTTTCGGATTCGGCCTGTGTGGTGGAAGGGTAAGGTGATCAGCGAGCTGTATATGAGGTCAAGGGAGTGTAGGCAAACAGCAGAGCGCCGAGCCGCTTCGCAACGGCCGTCTCGCTCCCATCTACCGCGCTCTGTCAGCACCTCGAGAGCTTCCTCGAGCTGCAGCATCTCCTCATCCCCTTCAATCAACCCGCCTGTCCCCTCCCAACACATCAAACCCAACCAACTGACCTTCCTCTTCTCATGATAAACCAACGTCTTGCCCTCACTCATCATCCCCCTCCCCAACCTCCCCACATAGCCCCTCCCACCATCCCACAATCTCGTCCTCCCAGCTTCATGTTCCTCCTCCTCCAAGACGCGTCCCAAGACTTGCAGGCCAGCGGAGGAGGAGCAAGTGAGGACGGAACCGCAGAGGGTGCAGACGGTGATGGCTAGTTGGGCGTCGTGTTGGATTGTTGAGGGGGAGTGGGTGCAGATTGACGGGTCGGAGGAGAGGGGCATGCTGTAGGAGAGGAGGCAGCGCCCGAAGGCGAGTGCTGCAAGAGAGGGGGGGGGAACGAGCGAGCGGGTTGTTGTGACTTGAGAGGGCGAGCAAGTGTAGGGGGTGTTGAGGAGAGCTACAGCTAGTGCTTGCTGAGCTTGTTCGAGCGCAGAAGAAACGAGAACGAGGAAACGAAGCGAGAAAGTAGGAGGGAGAGCAGCGAGCAGCGAACGGGAGCGCCTTTCGCTCAAAGTCACGGGGTTTCCTTACTCTCCTTGACGAACGGGATACAGTCACAAACAGCGCGCTCTCGAGTTGCGATATTGCAAACAGAAGAAAAAAAGAGGGAAGTATTGCTACAAAAGGCGGGTCCTGCGAGCGAGCGCAAAGGGTGATCAGCTTCGGCGTTCAACTCGCGGGGACCAGGAGAGGGGACGTACGATCCAGCAGAGCGAGATTAGAGAGCAGTTCCACGCTCGAAGGCGTCGCGCGTGTCTTGCGTGACGGCGTCGTAGTAGCGGTTGAGCTGTGGAAGGAAGTGAGGGTCAGCGCCGAGGATTCGTCGAGTGAAGAAACATGAAAGCTCACCTTCTTGTTGAAGTGCTTGTTCTGTGTGCGTGCGTGCAAGAGAGCAGGGGTAGAGAGAGGTCAGCAGGCGCTCAGAGCGAAGCTCGCCAAGGTTCCGCGACCGAGACTTTCAACCTCGACGAGAGGAAATCCCACGCACCTTCTCGTTGATGTAAGTGATATCCCCCTCGTCCTCGTTCTTCCTCTCGCGCGAGCGCTTCTGTCGCTTGTCGAGGCTGTGGTGGTGGTGGGCGGGTATTAGAGAAAGGGTCAGCTTCGGCGCTCAGCTAAGGCCCCCCCGCCGAGGAGGAAAGAGAAACGCACTCAAGGTTGATCTTGCCAATGACCCTATCAATCGCATCCTCACTAGGCTTGTGATCGGCATAGACAAAGCTGTTGGCATCGCGGTACAGATCCTGAGCGGCGGCGAGGGCGGCGGCATCGGGGTTGGCGCCCGAGGAGGAAGCGACGAGGGCGACGGCGGAGGAAGCGGCTTCGCGTTGCTTGTTGTAGGCGGCGTGGTCGGGCTTGAAGATGTCCATGTCCTGTTTGTTGGTGGAGGGCAAGATCAGTGAGGAGAAGGAGAAAGGGGAGAGCCGAAGCCGACGATCGAACCTTTTTGTACTTCCTCCGAGCAATGTCGTCGTAGTCTGTGGTGTGGAGAGAGAGAGAGAGAGGCGAGTCAGCGTTCTATACCCCATATACCACCCCTCCACCTCAAGCTACAGCCAAAACTCACCAGTGAAGCTAAAGTCTCCCCTCCTGCCCTTCCTCGCCTGCTTCTTGTCCCACTTCTCATTATCCTCAATGGTATACTCCCACGCCCTCTTCCTCTCCAAATCCTCGCCCGTTTCCCTGGCCTCTTGCTTCTCGCCCATGGCCTCGGCCTGCTTGCGCTTGCGCTCCAGCTTGGCTAGGTTGCGAGCATTGTCCCGCGCCGTGTTGGTCTCGGTGATGAGATCTCGGCGGTTGGCTTTGGCGGATTCGGACTGTGATGTAGATGGAGCGAGAATTGGAATGGGTCAGCGGGGGCTGAGAAGGAGCGAAAGAGCGCTGGAGATGAGAGCAAGCGAGAGCGAGACTGACCATGCGCTGCCTGAGAGCCTTCATCTTTGCCATGCGATCCTCCATTGAACTTGCTCCTGCTGTAGCAACAGTCTCCTCCTGCTCTGCTCCCTCCAGCGGAACGTCCTCGCCCGCTGGTTGCTCGTCGTTGTCGGTTGCTGCCTCTGCGCTGGTGGAAGCTTGGGGCTGTTGCTGTACAGGTTCGTCCTGTGCAGGCTGCTCTACGGGAGTAGTCTTGTTTGTAGCCTTCTTGGCTGCAGCTTTCCGAGGAGGCATCTTGACGGTGGAAGTGACGGAGAGAGAGAGAGAGGGAGAGAGCGGGCTGACTTGAGGCGAAGGGTGTGGGTCGATAGAGGCGCGTAGTGAGGGTGTGAGATGTAGGAAGAAGAGTAGAAATGAATGTATTGAGAAGCAGAGATGGGGTCCGCTCTCTCACTGCGGACTTTGTCGTCGTCCAACACACACCCAGCGGGCTCTAGCTCTCGCTTCTGCTCCCTCCCTCCCTCCCTCTCTCCTTCGCCTCTCTCACTCTCTCTCTCTTGTCGCTCGTCGCTTGTAACAGGTATGAGACTTATTAATGAATTACTGATTAGTAGAGCCCTATTCACTGACTCTAATCCTCCCAATTTACTACTGCCGTCTCTATGTGTGTGTGCTTGTGCGTCTGCCACGCTTGCTTGCTTGCTTGCTTGCTTGCCCGCCCGCCCCTCGTCTCTCCCCCTCTGCCTGTCGCCCTACAGTCGCTCAAGGATCGCTTTCTTTGGACCTTGCTCGTTCCTCCTCCCTCCCCTCCCCTTGGACTCGCACACTTCCCCGTCTCCTTGGCCTCTTCTCTCTGGTGAGTCTCGCGCCCTCTCGTCTCAATCAGCGAGGACTTGCAACCAGTCGCCCGACTCTGTACCTTGAACCACCTACACTCGACTAGACCTCTTCAACTACCCACGGCCCTCGCACCCTCCTTCACAACCAACTCTCAGAACGAGGTGGCTTATCCCCTCGCTTCCCTTCCGACACCTCGAATCCCCCTCCGCCCACGCCCACGCGAGGGCAACTCAGCTCTCTGTCCACTCTGGCCCCAACGGAGATGCTACCGCGTTACATTCCTAGTCTAAAGGACTACAGCACGCAGCACGACGCCCACTCGTTCCCATCACACACGCTCCTCGTTCGAGATGGGAGAGGGCCCCATCTCTCCCTTTGCGCAACAACTCGTCGCTTACCCGCGCTCTCTCTCGTGATCACCTACAGCTCTCACCTCTCAACTCTCCGCATAACCCACCGCCATGCAGACGATCAAGTGTGTTGTAAGTAGTAGTCTCCTCGCCAGCGCCCTCAGCCCAGCCTTCCGCTTGGACAACAGCGTCTCGTCACGCGTCCTCTTTCCCATCATACGCTAATCCTCTTCTGCTACCTCCCTACAGGTCGTCGGTGATGGAGCCGTTGGAAAGGTGCGTTTCGCTTCCCCTGGGCCTTCTCGAAACGTCCCTCCATTCAAGACGAGGACGAACCGAACCCGAACACTCGAAGCTGACCCTCTCGTCTCGCTCATCTCGCCATCCCCTACTCTCGCTACAGACCTGCCTCCTCATCTCCTACACCACCAACAAGTTCCCTGCCGATTACGTTCCCACCGTCTTCGACAACTATGTACGTTTCCCCCTTCCCCCCCACTTGCGTACCCCAGCTCGCCATGCCGATTCGCTTCAAGAGGCCTGCTTCCAGAAAGGCTATAGACCTGATCTTGCTGCTGTTCACAAAAACAGGCCGTGACCGTCATGATTGGCGACGACCCCTACACGCTCGGTCTGTTCGATACCGCCGGACAAGAGGATTACGATCGCCTCCGTCCCCTCTCGTACCCTCAGACGGACGTCTTCCTCGTCTGCTTCTCCGTCACCTCGCCCGCTTCATTCGAGAACGTCAAGGAGAAGTGGTTCCCCGAGGTGCGTCCTCTTGTCTTGCGCATCCATCCCCCTTGCCTTGCCGCTCCCCGACCCAAACTCGAGCTGACGAACCGACTTGCCAACAAAAAAGGTCCACCACCACTGCCCGGGAGTCCCCTGCCTAATCGTCGGTACTCAGGTCGATCTGCGCGACGACCCCGCAGTGCTCGAGAAGCTCGGACGGCAAAAGCAGCGCCCCGTGCCCCCAGAGGCGGGAGAGAGGCTCGCGAGGGAGTTGGGCGCCGTCAAGTATGTCGAGTGCTCGGCTTTGACGCAGAAGGGGGTGAGTTCTCTCGCGCTGTTACGTGCATGTAGTAGAAGATGAGAGAGCTGACGACAAATCGCCACAGCTGAAGAACGTCTTTGACGAGGCCATTGTCGCGGCGCTCGAGCCACCCGTGACCAAGCGCAAATCCAAGTGCAGCATCCTTTAAACCGTCTCGACTTTCTTCTCTCCTTCTTCCCACCCTCTTCCTCCTCGCTCGGTCTTCCCTTCCTCGCCCTCTCCCTCTCCCCCCTCGCAACCTCCCGCCCTCTCTTTCACTCTCACTCTCTCAGTCCTAACGACCCATCGCCCCCTTTTTTTTTCTCGACATCCCACCTTCGCCCGACCTCTCCCCCGACATACATTTGGCCATAGAGATTCTCTCGCGAGGGAGTTACGGTAGGAATGGGAGCCGCCGAGGTCGAGCAGGGGGGGGGACGGGACGGCGGAGCGGTCGGTCGGTCGGTTGGTTGGTGGTGGAGGCATGGATGGTGGTTGTGCGCTCTTTTCTCCTCATTTTGCTCTCTCTCTCTCTCTTCTTTTCTATGCCCTCCCTCCCTCCCTCCCCTCAGCCTTTCCCTCCCTTCCCCCCTACCCCCTCGGCCCTAGTTCTTTCCTCCTCGTCTCTCTCTCTCTCGTGGCTTCGTCATGTAATTTCAATCGGTTTGCTAGTATTTCGATTTGCAAAGTGGAGAGACCTAGTTCAAAGTGAGAAGCCTACATCTTGAAGAGTCGGCTGAGGCGGGAGACGCTCGCCCGCGGATTCCAGTCCAATCGAACTTGTCTGCTTCGCGTCTGCTCGATCTCGGAAAGGCCTCTCTCTCGCGTCTCACTTCCTTTCTTCGGCTGTACCGTACCAACAGCAGCAGCTGTTCCTTCTCTACAGCATGTCGGGCACCTCCACCCCCGAACTGCGCCAGCCCACCTCCCAGAAAATCACCTCCCTCCTCGAGTCGCTCCCCTCCCCCTCCTCCTCCCCCTTCTACACCTTTGAAGTCTTCCCCCCAAAGACCTCCATCGGGACGACCAACTTGGTGGACCGGATCGACCGGATGAGCAGGACGTTGGACCCCACTTGGGTGCATGTCACTTGGGGAGCGGGGGGGAGTACCCAGGAGAGGAGCTTGGAATTGGCGGGCGCGGTGCAGGGGATGGGGGTGCAGTGTTGCTTGCATTTGACTTGTACGAATATGGAGAAGAAGGTGCTGGATGGGGCGCTCAAGGTGAGTTTTGAGGAGTACAGTAGGAGCGGAGCAGGCAGGGAGATGGGGAGGGAACTGACCTCGAGATTCTGTTACAACAGAGGGCTAAGGAATTGGGAGTAGTAAACCTCTTGGCTCTGCGCGGTGGTGCGTGAACCTGTCACTGCTCCGCTACACCCTCGCATCGCTGATCTCTCCCCTTCGCACGCGATCCTGCAGACCCTCCTCGCGGTGAGGAGTACTGGGTGGCTGCTAGCGACGAGTTTCAACATGCTACCGATCTCGTCAAGTACATCAGGGAGCACCACGGCGACGATTTCTGCATTGGTGTCGCTGGTGAGCTTCTCGCCCTTCCCCCTCGGTTCTCGCTCTCTCCTCTTCTCGGCCCATTGCCCTCTCCCTCTCGCCGTCATCATCGAGCGAGGCAGCGTACTGACCCCTTCGGCTGCATTACAGGCTACCCCGAGGGTCACGCCGACTCAGAGGACAAGCAGATGGACATCGAGTACCTCTACCAAAAGCAGCTCGCCGGCGCCGATTTCGTCGTCACTCAGCTCTTCTACGACGTCGAGACGTTCATGGCGTGGTACCACGCATGCCGGCAGCGAGGTGCGTGTTCGAGTCTTCCGCCGCTCGACTTGATTCTCCGCTCCTCTCGGCGTTGCAGAAGCTGACCTTTCGCTCGCTTCTCCAACGTCTCGTGATCAGGCATCACCATCCCCATCCTCCCCGGCATCATGCCCATCCAGAACTACCAGTCCTTCCGCCGCATGACCAACCTCTGCAAGAGTTTCCTGCCGCCTCAACTCGTCAAGGAGCTCGAGGAGATCCAGGTAGGTTCAATCTTCGCATTTTACAACTGCTTCTCGCTCTTCTCTCTCGCCTACCCTCTCACTCCTCGCTAATCGCTCCTGCTCTCCAACAGCACGACGACGCAGCAGTCAAGGAGTACGGCGTCAACCTTGCCGTCGACATGATGCGCGAGCTCCGCAAGGGAGGCGTCAATGGCTTCCATCTCTGCACTCTCAACCTCGAGAAGAGCGTCACCAAGGTATTGGAAAAGCTTGAATGGGTGCAGCCGGGTCAGAATAAGGCGCTTGGAATGAGGGTGAGTCTCGATTTGGCTCGGCTCGGGTTTCGCTCGTCTTCGCTGGCTCTTCTCCGAGCTTCGACTGGCTCTGCCCGAGCCTCGTACTGCTTTGAGCCTTCACTGACCTTGCGCTCACCTCATCGCAGACCCTCCCGACCCACGGCGGTCCCCTCCCCAAAGCCGTCAACTCGCTTCGCCCTTCCACACCCGGCGGAACCCCGGGAGGCAGCCTCAACGGTCAGACCGTCGCCAGCCCGGACATTGCTCGCAAGGATAGCCCAACCAGCTGGGACGAATTCCCGAACGGTCGGTTTGGAGATGCGAGGAGTCCGGCGTACGGAGACTTGGATGGCTACGGCGTGGGATTGAAGCTACCAGTGAGTTGCGACGCGTTCTAATTCATGCGAGATCCAGTAAAATTGACTCCTTCTCTCACCACGCCCTACAGCCCGCCGAAGCTCTTCGCCAATGGGGTCGACCGACGACCCTCTCGGACGTGTCGACCATCTTCTCCTCGTACCTCTCGGGCAAGCTCCCCTCCAACCCTTGGTCCGAGGAGCCCCTCCGCGCCGAAACAACCTCCATCTCGGCCTCCCTGATCCGCCTGAACGACGAACGACACTGGTGGACCGTGGGGTCCCAACCCGCCGTCGATGGCGCTCCCTCGGCGCACCCGATACACGGGTTCGGACCGAAAGGCGGCTACGTGTATCAGAAGGCGTTTGTCGAGTTCTTCCTCAGTGAGGAGGAGTTGGACGAGTTTGAGAGGAGGAGCGCCGAGGAGGAGAGGGAGAGGAAGGAGAAGGGCGAGGGGGAGGAGGGGTTGATCAAGTGGTTTGCGGGCAATCGGAGGGGGGAGAGTAGGAGTAATATGGGCAAGGGGGATGTGAATGCTGTGACGTGGGGAGTGTTTGGAGGCAAGGAGATTGTCACGACGACTTTGATTGAGGAGATGAGCTTCAAGGCTTGGAACGTACGTCTTTTCGCTTCGCTTCGCTTGCTTCTTCTCCCTCTTTACTCTTCCCTCTTCTTCTCCCCTCGTCCAACCGCTGATCCTCTTCCCTCTCCCCCCGCTCGCAGGAGGAAGCCTTCGCCATCTGGCTTGAGTGGTCGCACCTCTACCCCGCCGGATCCGACTCGCGCAAGTTCATTCGCGACCTCGCCGACACGAGGTGGCTCGTCTCGGTCGCACACCATGACTACAAGGATGAGATGGGCTTGTGGAGGTGGTTGTTGGAGCAGGGGAAGAAGTGAGCGCGAGGGCCGGGTCTACTTATTAGAAGCGAGGGGGTTGAGGGCATTGCGGTAGAATAACGTTGGACCGTTATTTACAGCTAAGAGAAGTGACACCTCCAACTCGAAAGCCCGCCAACTCCGCAAGCGACCCTTTCACCAACTCAGCTCCCCTCGGCTCAAGCTCCTCTCGACTCGCACCTTCGCCACGCCACCTGGCTCCCCCTGACCGCGCCGTTGGGACCAAGTGTGGTCATTATGTCCACCCTGATGTCCCTCGACTCTCCCGCGCACAGACACGAGATTGAAAGCTCTCGCGCCGAGCGTCTCTCCAGCTCACCCTCCTTCGACCGGATCGGTAAGCACCAGAGAGCCGACGCACCTGTTCACCGCAACCTCTCTTGACTTGCATCGATACTCAAAGCGAATGCGAGCCCGAGAGCTGCATGGGAGGGCCTCCCGGCGACGCTTTGAGACTGAGGAGCACTTTGCTCGCGGCTCCTCGTTGCGAAGGCTCGCTGGGTGAGCAACAGCCTATAGATCTCCACCACTAGGATGGCTCGGGGTCGATCGGGAAGTCTATAGCGGTCTTCCCATCGCTAAGGAGGAGCAGATGGCAGCGAGCTCCTCGGGCGCTCTATCTCAGGGTCAGCCGAGCTCGATTTTGACTCTCTGCGCTGGGACCCGCTTCGTGACTCGCTTTGCCGTGACGACGGGCGAGGTGACGTGCTGTATTGTATCCAGCTCCAGTGCACTCCACGGCTGCGCCTCAAAGTATCTCATCGCTTCCCGGAGTCGAATCGCCGCTCTACCCCATCGCCGAGCTTTCACCGGCATCAAATCCCTTCCGAGAGACGCATCGCGCAAGCCGTTCGCGCACAAGAAGGTCCAGTTTGAAGCTGTAACGTAGCCCCAAGCTGCCGTTGCCCGCCGATAGCCTTAGTCGTCACCGTGCAGCGCCTATGAATCGGCGCGCGGAGTAGTTCTCGCACCCCATCTCTCTCGATTCTCGCGCCCTCGAGGTCTTCCAGCACAGTCTCGAGTCAAATGGGGTTGGTTGAATTACTTGTAAAGCTATTGCGCCCCTACTACGAGCCGAAGACGAGTCGAAGGAGGAGAGCGCGGGTGCTGGAAAGGGGAAAGAGGGGTACTGAACAAGCGTTGGAGGCGCGAGAGTCGGGCAAAGCGTAGGCGTGAGGTCGTAAGAGGCACCTTAGTTCTGTGAGGTGGTAGATGGGAACCACGGACGGGGGAGAAGGGAGGGGGAACAGCGAGAAGAGAGGAAGAGGAAGGGAGATGAGGAGCGAAGGGATAGTCAGCGAACGCGCAGGTAAAAAGAGGTAAGGGAACAGCTAACCTGATCTTTGATTGGCACGTCCTTGCCCTGCATGAAGATAGGCAAAGCCCAGAAAGCAGGATGACGAGCGAGTCAGCTTCGATTCGGCGCTAGAGAAGGGGAAGAGCAAAAAAAAGTCGTCTCGAGCGCAGGTAGAGAAGCAGGAGCACGTACGGTGGCCTTCTTGAAAATGGTCTGTTGTGGAGGAAGACCTCTGTCAGCCTACAAGCTCTCGTCCGTCCCTCTGGAACGCTCCTACTGCTCCAAGCACGTGAGATCGACGCCGCAAGCCATCGTCGCGAATTCTAACAAGCGATGCAGGGAGCAGCAGAGCAAGGGACTTACGCGAATACCATCAGAGATCTTCTCAGTGACTCCACGGGACTGGGGCTTTCCAAGCTTTTGTCCGGCGAAGTCGACGGCCTTGTCGAGCTGTTATCGAACGAGGGCTGGTGGATCAGCAAACGGGAGCAAGCAGCAGGGAGTGGATGATAGTGAACATACAGCGTCACCCTGTCCAGCGGCGGGGGCGGCAGTGTTCTGAGCGGGAGCGGACTGTTGAGCGAAGATGAGAGGGAGGAGGGGGGCAGGTTGAGTTAGCTGGGCCAGCTTCAAGGGAGGCTGTACTGCAGCAGGAGCAGATTCTGTAGCTGAGCAGACTTGCCATGTTCGTTTGCTGAGTGTTTGTAGAGAGGAAGAGAAGCGAGCAAAGTGGTGGCAGAAAGCCAGAGAGCAGATCCCAACTGAAGTGCTCCAAGGGATCGGCGAAAGGGTTCGCAATTGCTATCAATCAACATGTTGACTTTGCTGTGTCTCAATCTGCTCGCCACTGCCCCCTCGTTCAACTTGGTACAAAAAAAAGCTCCTTGCAGCACAACAATCGACGTCACCGTGCCCCCCTCTCCCTCTCCGCCCCTGAGCGCCTATGCGATGGTGCAGGGGATGCAGCACACTTCTCCTTCACAACCGCAGCAGTCGAATGGCAAGCATCCTCCCCTGAGCTTCATCGCCTCTTGTTCTTCCTGCTCTTCCCGCTGCTCGTGTGGAGGCGAAAGGTCAATCTCGGTCGTCTCGCTGGGCTTGAGGGCCGATTGGAGCGAGTTGGGAGGATAAGACGATTCGATCGTAGAAGACATCTGCAGAGAGCGCATCTGTCAAGTGAACGTAGAGGCGCGGACGAGCAATTCGGGAGCTCACCTGCTCAAGTGGTGCGCGTGAGCTGGTTGTGACGTGGTGAGGATGAAGAGGCTGATGTAGGCTGTCTGTGCGTCGAGTCAGCTCTCTGTAGCTTCTGCTTTAATCCGACTGAAGCTCACCTGGGATGAGTCTCAAGCGGGAATGAAGTGGCAAAGCAAGAGAGACGAACCTCGCGAACCGCGTCAAGCGACGACTGCGAAGCACAGCCTCCTTCAACTTATCCCTTGCAGCGAGCCAAGAAGGACAGAGAGAGAGAGAGCAGGTAGATTTCTGCACGGCTAGCGAAACTAATGTATGACCAACAAAGCACATCGACCGAGAAACCTTGCCAAAGCGACCGCCTTCCCCTCCTCCTCCCGCCGAACCTCCGCTTCCTCGAACCTCCCAAGCAAGCTACATCAGACAGCACCCGCCTCAATTCGCCCTCTTCCCATCAACACCCTTCGGCGAAGGTGCCGGCGCGAACCCGACTCCCACCAGCGCAATCGCCGCCTGCTGCTCCGCCGAATCGATCCTATCCTCCTCCGCCCTCGCCTCTCTGCCGGGTTGACTGGTGTTGGAAGAGGGAGCACTCGGTCTCGGTACAGGGTGGACTTCGGTCCTAGCGGCGCTTTCGGCGAGGACGGGAGAGGCCGAGGAGGGGACGGTGCCGTTGAGGAGGAGGGCTTGGGCGGTGGAACTGCTGCCGAGGTGGAGGGCCGAGGAGGAGGAGAGGGACGAGTGGGACATGCCACGACGGCTGGAAGGGAGAGCAGAGGAAGTGGAAGTGGAAGGGAGGAAGGAAGGGCCGTTGAACCCGGCGAGGGCGGGGTCCAGTGAGAAGTCGACGGGAGGGGTGCTCTCTTGCTGCTGGGATCCAGAGGCGGGCGAGTCGTATCCCTCGGTAGGAAGCTTGCTGAGATCGTCGTCGTCTTCGAGACCGCCTTCGGGATCCTCGCTCCCTTGCTCCCCCTCCTCTTCCTCCCCTTCTTCGCCGGCCTCGGGCGAGTTGGTAGCTGAGGCGGAGACGGAGCCTGAGCCTGAGCCGTCGGGCGAGGCGTCGACAGTGTTCTGAACGAGCTTCTTCCTTCCTCTGCGAGTCCTGTGCGCCAGAGTTCGTGATCAGCCTCGATCCCAGATCATCGCCAAAGCCGAGCAGACTCACTTCTCGTGCGGTCCGCGACAGATGGCCTCATGTCTCTTGAGCGTAGCCTTACGCGAGAACGACTTGGTGTGGCACTTCTCGCAAGTGAAGGGCTTGAGACCAGCGTGGACGCGACGGTGACGAGCGAGCGAGGACGAATCGCTGAACTGGCGTTCGCAGTCGGCGCAGATGTGAGGCTTCTCGCCCGAGTGGACGCGAGTGTGGACGGTGAGAGCCGAGCGCTGTTGCGAAGTAATATGAAACGATCAGTGAGTGACTCAAGAGCGAGATACACGAGCTCAGACCCACCTGAATGAAGGTCTTGCCGCAACCCTGATGCTCGCAGCGGAACGGTCGCTCGCCCGTGTGGATCCTGTAGTGTCGAAGGAAGTCGCTCTTGCGCGCAAACTTCTTGCTACATCCATCGTTCGGGCACGGGTGAGGGTTGTCCTCGTCGCCTGCGAACGACTGAGCCGCCTCCTTCGCCGAAGGTCCCGTGCGAATGTCGCCGTCGGCGTTGAAGATCGGCTCTGTCGATGGTGGTGGAGGGTTGGGTCGAGTCCTACGCGTGACGGGCTTCGGCGGAGCGGGCTTTGGAGGAGGAGGAGGAGGAGGAGGAGGGGCTTGGACCGCCTTGGGCTGCTCGACGGGGACGTCGGCCTGCGTCGCCGAAGCGAGGAGCTCTGCCAGCGTTTGTTGGAACTCGGACTCGACTTGGTGATCCGATTCTTGCTGGTTGGTCGCGTCGTAGAGGGAAGGGTCGATCATGACTTGGGTGGAGGCGCTGGTGCTGGCGGTCGTTGCTGGCTGGGCCGAAACTTGAACGTCGAGAGCTTTCTGCAGCTGCTCGAGGGTCGAAGGACGTCGGTACTCGACGGGTGTAGGGATGGGAGTTGACTCGGCGGCGGAAGCAGCGCTGGCAGTCGCGAGGAGTCGTTCGAGGTCGAGCGCCGAGGTGGAGGAGGGGTAATTCGAGAGGTCCGAGAGGTCGAAGGAGAGGTTGTAGTCGGCGAGGTCGAGGGTAGCGCTGTTGTCGATAGGACCGCTTGATGCTGGCGTGAGCCCGTAGGTGGCGGAGAACGAGGCGAGGGCGCCAGACCACTGCTCGGCGCTGACGGAGGTCTCGAGGTCGTGCAAGGTCGGCGGTACTTGAACGTCCACCTCGTAGTCGTCTCCTCTGTTCCTCTTGCTTTTCGGTCCATCTCCCTCTATGCCTTCCTCTTCTCCTCCCGCCCCGCGCTTGCCTGTGCTAGCCTGCACCTGAACCGATGCGTCCTGTGGCTCGCCGCCCAAAAGCGAGAACAAGGCAGCGGCCTCGTCGTCGTTGACGGGGACGTCGCTAGCTGGGGCGTTGACTTGGTAGTCCATCCTGTACGTCGGGAGCTGGCTCGAAGAGTTGGTGCGCCGAGGAGGGAGGGACGCTTTCGAGGTGGGAGAAGAGCGAAGGGACGAGCGCGTGGGAAGAGGGACGAGTGGGACTGGCGAAGGCGGGCTAGCCAATGCAGTGCTTGACTGTTGTACACTGCTACCCTGCAGCTCTTGCTCCTGACGAAGTCGCTGGTGCGAAAGAGTTGCGTGAGCTTGGATCGCAAGAGCGAAAAAGGTGGACAAAGCTCAACCGGCAAAGTCTCACGGCCTGAGGAATGGGGAGAATCCTCGGCGGGTGGTGGTGGCAGAGAAGAGCCTGATGTTGACTGCTAGAAGCGCTTGGTGGTGTTCGGCGAACCGTCGATCGACCTGCAGAGAAGCAGACTAGCGAGGAGGGGGAAGAGGGAGCGAGCTCGGAGCGTGCGGTAGCGCCCAAGGTCGGTTGGTGCGAGTCGCTCGCTGTTGTTGATGTAGCTCCCTGAGCGCTAGAATTGAGAGAGGGTGGCGATGGAGGACGTAACGTCGGGGAAGCTGAAGTCCAATGCATCTTCTTCGTCGCCGACTTGAACCTCCGAGCACATCGCCGAGTTGTTCTCAGCGTCCTTCCTTGCTCACTGCTCAACACTGGCCCGCGCCAAAGGGATAGCTGTACAACACGTCGTATTTCAAGCGACCGTCACCGACCCTCAAGCACGTCAAGCACCTCCCCAATCCGTCCCCTCGGATCAAAGAAGCTAGGCCGCCTCGCCAATCGCCTTCCTGATCTTGGCGCAAGCGTTGAGCAGCTGCAGCTCCTCGTCGGCACCGTCGGTCAAGCACTTGTCCGTCTCGCCGAGGGTGAGGGCAATCTTGGCTTTGGCGCGAGGCGAGACGAGAGGGTCGAGGATGAGGAGGTCGTGCAGCTGTGGAGGGAAGCGGAGAGTCAGTGAACGCATCGAGAGGCAGGAGAGTGTGCGTGAAGTTGAACGGTGCGTCGGCGAATTGTAGGGCTCAGGAGCGAAGAGAAGGGAGACCGGCCGAGCATGATCATCGGGCACTCGAGTAAGGAAACCACGCTCACCTGAGTCAACACCTGCGTAGCCGAGTAACCCTCCCTCACAACCTTCTCCACCGCCCTCTGCACCGTCTCAAACGCGCTCCTACTCCTCCCACTCGACGCCTCGCCCATCTCAACATCCTCTCCGTCAACGCCCAACGCCTTGGCCAATTCGGCCATCACCCCATCGGGAACGACTCCACCAATCTCTTGCACTGAAATGGCAGTGAGAGGCGTTGGAGGGGTGGTGGCGCTGTGCAGGCGAGAGGCGGATTGGAGGTAGGTGATGGCGCGACGGAGGTCGCCGTCCGAGGTCTTGATCAGCGCGCGGAGGGCCTGGTGGTGGGTGTAGCGGATCATAGATTGAGGGAAAAAAAAAGGGATGAATTGGGGAGAGAAAGGCGTACAGTCAGCGATCAAGCGCGAGGAGGGGAGAGAGACGACCAAGCTCACATCGTCGGGGCAGTCGACGTTCTCCTTGAGGCAGATCTCCTTCAAGCGAAGCTCGGTGCTCGAGACGTCGAGAGGTTTGAAGCGGAACTTGGAGCAACGCGAGGTGATGGGCTCGATGATGCTGTGGGAGGTACGGGGAGAGCGGATGAGCGTCCAAGTCGGGGAACGTCGAGCGGAGGGGCGGGAAGATGGTAGCGAAAGAGCATGGGCAGGAGAAGCTCACCGAGTCACGTAGTTGCAGATGAGACAGAAGCGAGTGATCCTCGAGTGGTTCTCCATGATCCTCCTCAGCGCCGACTGGGCGTCCTGGGTCATCGAATCGGCCTCGTCGAGAATAATGATTTTGAAGGGAGGAGCCGGGTAGTTGCTATGATGAGGGATGGAGTAGGACGTGCAGAGTGTGAAGCAAGTGCGAGTCAGCTCCATCGCCTTTGCGCCGAGCAAGCTCCCCACCCCGAAGCAGCGACTCACGGGTCTTGATTGGTGGTCACGGCCGTCTTGGCAAAGTTCTTGACCTTTTCCCTCACGACCGAGATTCCACGCTCGTCACTGGCGTTGAGTTCGAGGACACGAGAGCGGAAGAGCTCGGGGCCGAACAGCTGCTTGCAGAGGGCGAGGATGGTCGACGTCTTTCCTGTGCCGGGGGGGCCGTAGAAGAGCATGTGAGGGAGCTGCAGCAAGTGATCGAGGTGGTCAGCGTGGTGCAGGGAGAGGGAACGCTGGCGAAGGGCGAAGGAGACGTACATTGGCGTTGCCGAGGGTCTTCTTTAGTACTTGAACGGTGTGGTCTTGAGCGCTGACTTCCTCAAGGTTCTTGGGACGGCTGTGGTTGTGGTAGACAGGTCAGCCTGAGCTCTGCTCGGCGGCGATGGGCGAGTTGCGAGCGCGTCGACGTCGTCCAGCTCCTCTGCACTACGAGCAGGCCGAGAGTAGCGTCGTAGCTAGGTAAGGGAATGAGAACTTACTACTTTTCTACCCAAGGCTGATTCTCAATGTCTGCTACATGCTTGGGACCGGCTCCGAGACCTGAACCTTTGGGCTTGAACATGGGCGCGACGGCAGATTTGGTGGCTTTACTGCTGGAGCCTGAGCCAGAAGCTTTGGGAGGAGAGGCTTGTGTAGTCGAGTTGGACGACTTCTTGCCGGCCGAGGCTTGCCTCATCAAGGCGAACGCGTCGACCTTTTGAGTGGTGGAGGAGGGAGCCATGCTGGTCGAAGAGGACGGCTGTAGGACGGTAGACTAGCAGAGGGTTGAATCGACTGTAAGAAGCTGCAGAAGCTGCAGAAGCGAAGACTGAGGAGAACGAGGGAGGAAGCCAACCTTAGATGGACGTCGACAGCGACGCGTCGCTTGCCCTCCGTCCACTTCACTCTCAGCTGCTGCTCGTCTCTCGCTCTCTCTCTCTCTGTCTGTGTGTGTGATAGACTACAGACGAGTATGGAGTCACCTCAAGCGTCCACTTCAGCTGTACCTGCCTCTTCGTCTTCTCCTCACTCTACTTCGTCCACTCCCGCTTCAAGCACCCTCAACTCTGCCCTCAAGCAGCAGCCCGTTCAACTCGATTCTGACATGGAAATCTTGGAAGAGAGGAATGGCTCTCCTCCTCCTGCGACCAAGCGCAAAGCTCAAGGTGAGTAATCTCTCTCTATTGCCCTGCAGATGGACGCGCTCGTCCTTTACGACGCGTCAAAGCAACCCGACCTCGCGCTGCTCAGGCTACATGGGTGATGTACGGGGCTGGTGGGAGGCGCTTTAAGTATGTAGTGACCTGCAGCACGCGCCCACTTCAGCCCGAGCTCGCCAGCAGCGCTCAGACGACCACAACTCGGATCTCTCTCGCGACGCGCGCTTACTTGACCACATTCTACAGGATCTGCCGAGGCCTCCGACGTTGAAGTGAAGAAGCCCAAAGTCGCCGTCTTTACGCCGCAAGCCAAGACCTCCAAGTCCTCGACCGACAGCGCCAGCAAGAAGGCCACTCCCTCGGCCGCCAAGGACGAATCTGCTGTCGTCGAGCTCAAGAACGGCAAGTTCATCACCAAGCAGAAGCCTCTCAAGCTCAAGGAGGCCGGGAGCGCCGTCCGAGGTGAGCTCTTGCCGATCTCGGTTGCCGTCGCCGAGCTGTAGAGCTGATCTCCGCCTCCCTTCGCAGCTCGTCTCGCCTTCACCGACTATGTCGCCGAGCGCTTCCAGGACGAGGAGGCCAAGCTCGATGAGTGGCCCAAGGAGCACCACTCGATCGTCGCCGCCCTCATCCACGAATCGTGAGTCGCTCCTAGCCTTCGGCGTTCGGCTTTCGCTGACGATTCGAACGTCCGCCAACAGCCCTCAAAGCCTCACTGGACTCGTCACTAGCACCAGGAACAGTATCGTCGACTACATCCAAGGTGCGCAAGGAGCGGTGGAGGACTCGCAAGAGGAGGACGAGAAGGCGACGACCTCGTCGATTTCTGGTGAGCGCCCTCTCTTGCGCCCTCGCCTCTTCTTGGGCATTCCGACCCTTTAGCTGAAACTCTACCATATCAGCTCGCGTTCCCAGTGCTCCCCTCAAGGCCCTCATTGAGTCCATGGCCACCCGCAACAACTACGGCCTCGACGTCTCCGACTTGCCTGATGGACTTCCCGAAGGCGTCGCCGAGATCCCTGTTGTACGTTTTTGCTTCTCTCCTTCCCTTCGCGCTGCTCTGCACTCTCCCGTGTCGACACTGACCCTCTGCGCTTTGTACAGGGTCTTCAAGTGCCTGCTTGGGAGGTGCACGACGAGGAGAATCTTCCTGCCGAGTTTGAGAGCAAGTTGAGCAAGAGGAAGGCTGATAGGGTGCAGGTGAGTGTGCTCTGCTTCCTCAGACTCCCGTTCTCTACTCACTCGCTCCGCCGCTCCGTCCGCCACAGATCAAGACCCTCGCGACCGAACTCTTCCTCGCCCTCCCCTCCGACGAGCAGAGCGACCTCCTCCACTCCAAGAAGCCCTCGAAGAGCAGCAAGGCCACTGGCACCCCCGTTGCCTCGACTTCCAAGTCCAAGAAGGCCGCCGACATGGGCTCCTCGGCGGCCAAGCCGGCCAAGGCAAGCGTCAAGAAGGAGAAGATCAAGAAGGAGAAGACGGCGGAGGAGTTGGCGGAGGAGGAGGAGAAGGCCAAGATTAAGAGAGAGAAGGAGAAGGAGAAGGAGGTCAAGAGGATTGCGAAGGAGAAGCAGGTGAGTTGGCTTTGACCTTCGGCGCTGAACCGAGCTCGTCGCTGATTCTCTCTTCCCATCGCAGAACAAGGAGAAAGAGGCCAAGGAAGCTGAAAAGGAAGCTAAGAAGGCTGCGAAAGCCAAAGAGCAGGCGGAGAAGCAGGCGAAGCAGGAGAAGGCGCAGGCGGTGAGTTGGTTCGGCTCGATCCGACACGACGAGCAAGTGCTGAATCCTTTACGCGTACCAGGCCAAGAACAAGCAGCAGAGCATGTTCTCCGCCTTCCTCGCCAAGGGGGGTACCAACATCAAGAAGTCGGCGTCGCCCGTTCCCGAAGCTTGTACGTCCTCTCGTGTTCCCCTCGCCGAGCTACGACAACAGCTGATCTCGTTCCCTCCTCGCAGCCTCGTCGGGCAAGATCTCCGACTTCAACCGCTTCTTCCACCCCTTCACCGTACGCAGTGGCGTCGTACAAGCCCCCATCAACGCCTTTCCCAAGGCGGGCAAGACCTTCTCCGTCACGCCCAACAGCGACGACACGCTCACCGCCAAAGGTTCGCTCTCACACGTCCGTACACTCGAAGGCCCGTCTCTGACCTCTTTTCGCATACAGACGCTCTCCAATCTTTCCTCTCCGAGATCCCCAAGCACCACATCATCCCTCACAACCCGCACCCCGTTCCTCCCGTCTCGGTTCGCCAGACCGTCATTGCCATCAACGAGTCGCAGATGACTGGCATGGACGTTCAGTCTCACTACGATATCCTCAACGACCGCCAGAAGATTCCCGTCAAGCTCCTCCAGTTCCACAAGGATGTCAGGCCGGGCTACCGCGGTGAGTGCTCGGCTGGGTTGAACGTTCCCTAGCGAGAGAAGAAGCTGACCTGCTGGAACCATTCATAGGCACCTGGACCAAGACCAGTCGCACGATTGGACCTCGCAATCCCTTCGAGCAGGACGACGCTTTGCTCAACTACGACGTCGACTCGGAGGAGGAGTGGGAGGAGGAGGCCGAGGACCCCGACGCCGAGGATGTCGGCTCCGGCGGCGAGCGCTCGGACGACGATGGCGAGGATTCCGAGGCGCTCTCGGACGACTGGATGTGCGACGACGACGAGATTGAGTTTGAGCCGGGTCACGATGGCGAGGATGAGATGATGCTGCCGCCGCCTGGGGACGACGATATGATCATCATGGAGGATTCGTCTGCGAGGAGGAAGGTGGAAGAGAGGGAAAAGAAGCGCAAGGCGGCGAGGGAGGGAGCCAAGAAGAGGAAGGCGGTGGGCCCGTTGATCCCTTTGGTCAAAGGACCGGTCTGGGAGGAGAAGGTCGGCCAGACGCCTTACGTCGGCTTCTCGAGCATGAGGATTGAGATGCTCAACGGTGAGTCGTGCTTCGGGCTTCCGAACGAACCGTCATGCTGACCCTCGGCTCTCCCTCTCGACAGGCGCGCCCATCGGACTTGACCCCCTCACCTACGTCTCCAAGTCGTTCGTTCAGTCCGCTTCGACCATCGTCAAGGGCAAGGGAGTCGACAAGGACGTCAAGCCGACCCTCTCCGCCGACCCCAGCTCCCCCTCCGGCTCGACGACGACGACGACGGGCGGCAAGGACAAGGCCGCGCCGAAGCCAGCCAAGGCGATCCCCCCGCACCTCATGCCCCAGTTCATTCGTCTCACCGAGACCTCGGACAAGACGAGCAAACCTCTCCTCGTCGCTGAGCTGCTCGAGGGATTGAAGGAGGTGGCGGGCGAGGGTACCAAGGTGACGAAGGTCATGATTGAGGGAGCGATTAAGACTCTGCCCGTCACCAAGGTTAAGGCCAAGGAGGAGACGCCCAATGGAGCCAAGTGGCTCATTCCTCAAGCCGTCAAGGTGCGTGTTGTCGCTCCCAAACGAACGAGCGAGAGGCTGACCTTCTCCTTCGGCGTTCGCAGGACCTCTACGATTCGGCGCCGGCGCCCATGGTCGTCGATTGAGAGTGGGAGTGGAGAGTGGCAGTGCTTTCTCTTTGCTTGTGTACTCGTGTAATCATCTAGCTTTGCTCTTTTCTCACCTGGTCGCGAGCTGAGGCTGTCCCGCCCGGCTGGCCGTCTCGAGCCAGCAGCTGGCCTTCGCGCCTCTCCCTCCCAACGCTACCTCGACTCTCTCTGACTCGCCTCGATACCCTGAGCAACGACTTGAAACACCACTCCAGTACCTCTAGATCATCAACCATTTTCGCTTGCACTGTCACTCGCCTCTCTCTTCGACTACAGCGCCTCAAACGCGCAGGGGCTCGTCGAGCAGGTGCGCCGGACCGTCTGCTCTGCTCTGCACGCGCTTCACGAGCTCACCTCTAGGCTCTACAGGACGAATAGACCGACATGCTCGCCGAGCTGCTGTCGCGGGAGAATGTCTCGACATTGCTGGGCTACAGCAGCATCGTCGCCTGGCTCTTCGCTCAGATGCCCCAGGTGAGAGAGAGCTCGCTCCGCAGCCTGACGATTAGGCTTGGATAGCTGATCCGAGCTGTTCTGCAGGTCTATGAGAACTACAAGAATGGAAGTGTAGAGGGTGAGTTGCACTCGGATCTCGCAGAAGAGCGGGGAGGGCAAGAAGGCGGAGGACGGCCGCGGAGGGCGAGGGAGGCTGGGCTGAGCTGAATGGGCTACAGGAGCACCCTGAGACCCGACTTTACCTCAAGAGCAGCTGTTCTAACCCTGACCCTCCTCCTTCCGTCGCGTTGTTTTCGTGGACCGCAGGACTCGCTCTTCCTTTCCTCGTCTCGTGGCTCTGCGGCGACTTTACCAACCTCGTCGGGTGAGTGTGGACTTTTTCCCTCTGCGATGAGCAGGCGAGGCCGCTTCTCTAGCTCGGCGGGTCTCCGTTCAGGTCGTTTCGGCGACGGCGCGAAGAAGGATCGCTCACTCTCAGCTCTCCCCTTCGCCAGATGCATCCTCACCCACCAACTTCGCTTCCAAACCGCACTCGCCTCTTACTTCGTCGCCGTCGACGTCGCTCTCATGTCGCAGTACATCTACTACTCCTCAAAGCATCCCGTCCCCGGCCTCCCTCCCCTCTCCGAGAGCTACCCCTACGCCCAGGCGCATGACGGCCGTCACTCCCACAGTCGCTCGCACTCGCATCGCCCTCACAAGCGGAGACGGAGGAGTGGAGCCACCGGCTCGCGCGGCAAGAGCACCAGCGCCGGAGGAGACGACCCCCTCACTCGCAGCTGGATGTCCGAGGCTTCGACGGCCAATCAATCGCCAGCTTCAACCCGCCACAACACCAACACCTACCCTTCTCGCGACGTCTCGCGCCAGCCCTCCCGTCAACCCTCCTCCCACTTCGCTTGGACGACCTCTTCCGGCTCAGCAGCCAGCACCGAACCTCCCTCTCCCACCGTCCCCGAGCGAGGTCGGACTCTCACTCGACCAGCTCGACCGGCTGTTCCCGTACTCGAGACCATCAGTGGATCGCCGGCGTCGGGGTCCCCCGTGCCCGGGCTGCATCAGGTCAACTTTCGAGGAGAGGTCACGGTGCACGGAGGCGAGGAGCCGGAGCCACGGCGACTGAGTAGGGGCCGACCGACCAACTCGACTAGCAGAAGCAGGCCACCACCTTCGAGGCGGCCGACTTCGTCGATGCTCTTCCTCTCGGTCGGCCTACTCGTCACCTTCAGCAGCTGGAGCGGCGCTGTCGACGTGTCGAGAGGCGATGAGACGGGCGTCGCGTGGGGTGTAGGGGTACAGGACTCGGTGTTGGACGCTGTACCGGCAGGAAGCAGCTGGGACGAGCTTCGACACCCGGCCTTCTTCACCTCGAACGCCGAGCCTTCCTCATTCGCTACCATCCGAGGACTCAGCAAGCGCCAAACTTTCCCCTTGGCTGTATCCGTCCCTTCCTCTTCCGCGGAGCCTCGAACACCTGGCGTAGATCCGCCAGCGAACAAGATGGAGGAGCCCGAGCAGGACGACGAGCAGCGACCCCGTCGGCGCGATTGGGAACGCTTCATCGGACGAGCGAGCGCATGGATGTGCACCACCCTCTATCTGACGAGTCGGTTGCCCCAGATCTGGCAGAACGTGCGTCGTCTTACCTTGCTGAGATGCCAGAGCCTCGAAGACCCTCCCGCCCCCCCTCGCAGTTCC
>MWVB01000004.1:211131-271998 GCA_003054985.1 Leucosporidium scottii | reverse complement strand
GCATCTTCGCCTTTGCACGTCGGTGCACGAGTGGGGAACTTCTACTCGACTACACCTCCGCCGACGGTCGGTTGAGGGCTTGAGCATGCTCCTTTTCGTCATGGCTTTCGTTGGCAACTCGCTCTACGTCCTCTCCATCCTCACCAACCCGCTTATGAGCAGCCCGGGCTACCTCCTCGAATCCACGCCTTACCTCATGGGCTCTGGTGAGTTTCGCTTCCGAGTCTCGATTTGGGTTTCCTTGGGCCCTTGGCTCATGTTTCGCTCTCCGCAGGCGGCACCCTCTGCTTCGACATCACCATCGTCCTGCAGAGCGTACTCTACTCGAGCAAACGCAAGGCCGCTCAAGAGCGAGCGCGGCGTCGTCGAGACCGCTTCGGCGTACACGAGGAGGAAGCGGCCGCTCTACTCGACGACGAGGTGGACATTGAGACGGAGACGGACTTTGCGGACGACTTGACCTCGGGCGCCAACAGTCGGAACCCCAGCATCGGGCCAACGAGGTCGAGAAGCAGCCGGCGAACCATCTCGCGCAGGAGGAGCGACTCCACCGAGCTCGGTCCGAGGAAATCGTCGTCGCGGTCACGCTCAAGAGCATCGCGTGATCCATTCGAGGACCGCCCTTTTGATTTCGAGACGAGGGAGAGCAGCAGCGGCGGGGCGAGCGCCAGTGGCAGCGGCGGTGGGGAGAGGAGGAGCCCGAGCACGAGTCGCGGGCCCACTCGAGCTTCCAGCGTCGTCTCGACGAGGCTCGTGGAGATTTCAGAGCAGGGAGAGTCGGGTGTGACGCTTCGCTAGAGCTGGTCATCTGTTATAGAGCTTGCTAGCCCCCTCCCTAATCTACCTAACCTTCGTATCCTTCACTCGCATTGTGCAACAAACTTCGTTACCTCGCAATTTCCAGTATTGACTGCGCTATCAGAGAGGACCCTCGATATCAAGCACTACAGGGACGTGGTCGGAGGCGCCGTCTGCGAGTGAGACAAAAATCAGCTCTGCGGAGGCGAAAGCGAGAAGGGAAGACTCACAAATCTCGAGCCTGATCTCGCACTGCTTCACCTTCTCCATCAAGCGCTCCGACAACTGTCGAGGAAAGAGGTCAGCTTGAGCTCGGGTGATGTCCTCCTCTCGCACTCACCACAAATGAATCAAGCCTCCATCCAATTCCCTTCTCCCTGCACTGGAAGCGCGCCGAAAAGTAGGTGTAGTATCCGACAGCGTCGGGGTGCAGTTGCCTCCACGCGTCCTTGAGAGGCTTGTGTCCCGACTCCGCCGAAGGATTGAGTTGAGCCTCGAAGCCGTCGATCTCCTTTTGGGTGCAGCCTGCCGTCTTGTTAAAGTTGGTCTTCCAGTTGCGCACGTCGGCCTCGGTAGGTACGACATTGAAGTCGCCGCCCCAGATGACCGCCTTCTTGGAGTCGAGGTCGCGGAGGTAGGCTTCGAAGGCCTCGTTCCACGCCTCCTTCTTGCCCAGGGTTGCGAGCTTGGCACCAGCGTTCGGTACATCTGCGGAATGTTGAAGAGTCAGAATTGTAGGCAAGCGGAGGGGAGGGACTCGGGTCCAGCTCCTCATCGCCGAAACGGTAGCTCCGGCTCACAAGTTCCAATCAAGTAGCTGTTCTCAAACTCGAGGGTCACGCAGCCTGTAGTGAGAGGTGGGTTAGCCCTCCCTCGCATGATATGGCAAGCCAGGCCACTCACGGCCAGCCAAGTCGGCTTGAGGCTCCTTGCTCGTAGGGAGGCCGAAGACGACGTTGACAGGCTTGAGCTTGGAGAGAACGGCGGTTCCGGCGTATCCCTTCTTCGGGTCGGTGCCCCAGTAGCGGTACTGTAGGAAGAGGTGGGGTCAGCAGCATGCTCTCGGCTCCGGGAAGGGGAGCTCGACCTCGGCGCACCTCGTAGCGGTCGTTGAGCTCCTTGATCTCCGGGTCGACCGACTTGGTCTCGGTGAGAATCACGATGTCGGCGTCCTCTGCTTCCAAGTAGGAGCGAAGACCCTGCGTCGGAGGAGAACGAGACCAGTCAGCTCGAAAGACTACTCGCCGAGTCGAGAGCTCACCTTCTTGTCGCACGCCTTGATACCACACACATTCCACGCACTAAGCCTCACGGAACCCTCTGCCTTCGCCGGGAAAGGCTGCAAGTCCTTGGGGAAGGCCGTGTTGTGCGGTAGCGACGCGTCGAGCGGCTTGACAGGCTCCTTGGCCTTGCTCTTCTTAGCTACTGGCTTCTTGGTCTGCTCAGAGTCGCTGTGACTCGACACCTCGGCATCAGACTCAGCTGCGACCTTGCGTTTGCTGGCTTTGGGCGGCATGACGGTGATTGAGCGAGTGAAAGGCAGTAGGCGAAGGGGGGGTGCTGGGGCTGAAGGACTGAAGAGTGTTGGTCTGAGAAAGGAAGCGAAGCGGAGAATGGCGGGAGGATTGAAGAGACAGTCGTCGGAGTTGAAGAGCAAGCGAGGTCGCGACGCGTCGACTTCGGAAGGGGAGGGGCTGAGTACACTTCGGTGAATGGCGGGCGGCTTGATGAGTTCGTTGCTCCTCTTCAGTGAACACATGAGAGCGACAGCTTCATTGCGTGCCATCCGACTCTGAAAGACTATCGCCGAACTCTCCCTCGGTTCATCGCAGCCTCCGGCCAGCGTTGACCGTACCAGTCGACAAGAGCTAGCACTTCGTCGACTTCGGGGAAGCCTTGATCTCGGAAGCCTTCGTCGAAGCGATGCTGATAGTCTTCCTCCGCAACGGCGTTCCCTCGCCAGCAGACTTGCAGTCCCCAGCCTTTCGGCGTCTCCTCCCCGGTATAGTAGTTGGCAGTGAGTTGAAGATGTCCTTGGTACTCGGACAGCTTGCAGTCTGTAGCATCGGAGGGAGCGAAGTCAGCGCAAGAGCGGTGAACCGAGGCCGAAGCGGCTTCGGGAGTTCGAAAGCCCTCACCTCCGATCCAAACGACGTCTTCCCTTCGTACAAGACTTGATAGATCGTCGCCTCCCGAGCCCCAGAGCGAGAATCTCACGTTCTGCCCCGTCGGGTCGGCCAAATCCCATTCGGCGACGTACTTTCCGCGCCCCACCTCTCTCATCGGGCGAATGTCGACGATGACGGCCAAAACGCTGACCCTCACGGGCTTCCCACCGTACGGCTTGTTCCTCAGTAAACCGCGAAGAGCATCGAACTGCACGAGATCCCACTTGTGCCAGTCGAAACGAGGTGGAGCGCCGACCGAGAGCATTGACATGTCCTGCGATCCGAGGAAGGTGGGCTGCGTCTCGTGGCGTGGGGAGATATCGAATGTACGAGATTGAGATTGCTGCAAAAGTTGGGAGCGGAGTTGGGAGAGCGCACGGGGGTCCTGAGTCGGCGGAAGAAGGAAGCCTGCGAAAGGGGAGAAGAGTGAGCGGTGATTACCTCGCTGAGCCCACATTCAGCTCACCATGTAATCTGCTGTGAGTTGTATCCATATCCTCGGTTCCATCGTGCATGCGAGTGCTCTGTCCTGCTGCTCGATAGTCGCCCGACGCGTCTCCATCCTCGTCCTCGTCGTAGTCTCCCGTTTGGCCTGGACCGAAAGTGGCGTACGGATCTTCTTCCGCACTGGTATCTGCCTCGGTGCGCTGCGAGGTCGGCGGAAGGACGGGCGCTGGACGAGGCGACGGCGGGCGATTGAAGGCGGAGAGAGCTGCTTTGAAGGTCAAGTCCTCCTCTGGAACGGCATAGGAGTGGGTAG
The DNA here is from genome assembly GCA_003054985.1 of Leucosporidium scottii. NCBI lineage: Eukaryota > Fungi > Basidiomycota > Microbotryomycetes > Leucosporidiales > Leucosporidiaceae > Leucosporidium > Leucosporidium scottii. Next base: position 268,272 of record MWVB01000004.1, on the reverse strand, counting down.
CTCGCCCTTGCTGCACCGCTATGCAGTATGCGATCCTTGGTGGCTCGTCGAAGACGAGGAAGCGAAGGGGCATCGTCGTTAGAGGACGACCTGCGAGTTGCGTTTCTTGCTCTCGCTGTTCACCTCGTTTCTGGCTCTCGACGATGGATCCTCGAGTCGGTGTAGGAGCCTTTGTGCTGCATGGAGATCGCTTTATTACAGGAGTGCGCAAGGGGAGCCATGGTGCTGGTGAGCTTCAGTTCGCATCGCCGTCGCCGTTTGAGCTCTCCTGACTCTCCTACAGGCTGTCTTCAACTCCCGGGTGGCCATCTCGAGCACGGCGAGAGCTGGGAGGAGTGCGCTCGGCGAGAGATCCTCGAGGAAACTGGTCTTGTCGTTCGGGACGTTTGCTTCCTCACTGCCACCAATGATGTCTTTGCGGCAGAGGGAAAGCACTACGTGACTATCTTCATGACATGCCATACAGTAGACAATGATCCGCTACCCCAGGTGGGCTCCCCGCGCCACTACTCGACTTCCGAGCCCTGCGCCGAGCTGACCCCTCCTCCCTTGGCAGGTTCTTGAGCCGGGGAAGTGTGCGCGATGGGAATGGCACAGCTGGGAGGAGCTGAAATTAATGGGTTCGGATCCCTCCGTGGAGCTCTTCCTCCCACTTCGGAATCTGGTGCAGCAGCAGCCCGAGCTGGACTGGGGCGGCTCAGCCTGAGTGGAGCAGGGCGCTTCCTTGGTGGCTGTGTAGGGGCGCAGGCTATTGTTCAATCGTACGGTAGGTTCTATCATTCTGCACTGAGCCCTGGCGAGCCCTGGCAGGGGCTGGGAGCTTCTTTGAGTCTCCGCCGAGCCACCTCCATGCCGCCGCTTTCTGCCTAGTACTTTCAGAATTCAGTGCCCGCTCCTCAGTCTGATTTGGGCTTAAGATGTCCATCTTCCCTTCTTTCACCCTTCCTGATTCTGCTAGAGAAGGCAAATGATAGGGGAACTGGGGTCGGCACAGGGAGAAGGCTTCGAGGCGCATGGAATAGATCTCGGTAGTTCAGTGAGCTGTTTGGTATAGTTGCTCGTCGGAGGGCAGTCTTGGTCTCTCGGGATGACTGTCGAAGTGCACAAAGAAGCTGAGAGCAATTTTCGGCGACCGTCTCGCTCCAGTCTCGGCGCTGTCTGCTTGGTCTGCAGCTCACTTGCATACTCTGGGGCCCTATCTGCGCAGCACAACTTGCAAGCAAATGGACTGTCTTCGGAATCGAGTGCACTCCGCAGGATCAACGTACACGACCCCTTGCGCCGAACGAGTAAGAAGTTTGACAGCGCAAGGGTGCAAGCGCTCATCCTAGACTCAATCAAGGCTGTGGTGCTCCCCACCACCTCCCATTGACTTGTGTGGTAGCTCCGGGGCACTCTGAGTCCTCGTAACCGCTCCTTCACAGAAGCTCTGCGCAGGCGGCTGGAGCAGGTTCGGCACGCTCCTTCCCCTCCACTCGGCTCCGATGCTCTGCTGCTTCCGTTCCTCAGTGCGCGAGATGCGCAAGATTCACTTCGTCTCGTTGCGAAGGCGACCGCTGAAGATGGAGGGAGCGGGAGAAACGTCGGGGGAGGAACGAGGGGAGGGAGGTTCGGCATCGGCGGAGGCGCAGCGAGGGAGACAGGGGATTTGGCGGTCATCTTGGGAGGGGAGGAGGTAAAAGTCTTGGCCTTGAGCTGGGAAGGAGAGGAGTTGGCGACCCCGCAGGTGAGAATGGAGACGAGACCGCCGAGGAAGCGACGACGACCTTGCTTAGCGCAAGCGGCGAGGAGGGCTTGCTGTTCCCTTGCCTCGTGTTGCTTCTGCTGCTCAAAGCGCTTTTTGGCTGCTTCCAGCTTGAGCTCGGTGGTCGCTGTCTGCTGGATCCTTTCGGGAGAAGAGGTCAGCGCTCACTTCGGCGAAGGGAGGACGGCAAAGAGAGCGGCATACTCTGACAGTCAGACCCTCAAAATCTATAACCTTGATCATAGGCGGTCTTTGCTCTCTTGCCTTCCTCTCTTTGGCGGCTTTCCCGAATCACTCTCCGACGCCCGTCACCGTCCTCTCCCATCAGGCTCTCTCGGCGCCCGCCGTCACCGTCCTCTCCTCCATCAGGCTCCCTCCGCGCCCGCTGAAGGGTCGATCCTTGTGTCCTGCCACGTCGAAAGTCGAAGGAGTATTGAGGTCGACCATGGTGGTGCTGCGAGGCTGGAGGGGAGTAGGCGAGCGATTCTGGTGCGAGAAGGAGGCTGGGCGACGAGTTGGCGAGGCGACGGGGAGGATCCGGGATGGGCGAGAGGAAAGGTGTAGATCTTCCCGAGAGCTGCTGAGACGACCTCTTGTGTCTCGGCACTGGATTGGAGAGGTGAGCGTCGACGGAGAGGGAGCGAGGTGGCTGACAACGAGGTGCGACGGGAAGCGGAGGAGCTGAGAGGCGAGCTTTGTAGTCGAGCCAGTCGTCTTTCTGGTCCACGGCATCTAGTAGAGTGAGCTGTTCCATTCTGTATTTGATGCCAGAGGCAAGAAGCAGAGAAGAGGCGAGACGAAGGGAAGAGGAAGAAGGAAAGAGAGAGCGAGAAACGAAGGCTCGGCTGACCTTTCGAGCGGACGGCGGCGGAATCGAAGCCTCTGTGGGCGCGCGGGAGTCGAAGCGGAGCTGGCCTTCGAGACTCTCTCTCTCTTCCATATCTTTGCTCGCTTCTTCCGGCTCGCTACAGAGCTACAGAACTTCTTCTCGTCTCGTCTACTACCCGTACGTCTCGTCCTGAGTCACATTTTCGCCCGCCCTCCTCCCCGGTCTTCCCTCCCCAGCGTCCCGGCGGGGAGGTTTCCCCTGCTGGCGACGTTCAGGACTTCGGTCCTCACACCCAACCCCATCTCCTCCCTTTCGGACGGTGATGCTGTAGTAGATCAAGAGCTGACGATAGGAGGCTCTTTCCGCTCCGCTCCGGAAAAAGCCAGCGTAGCAAGACTTAGACGCGCGCTTGCGCTCGTCTGCTTCCTGCTCTTTGCTGCTCGCGTCGTACATAGCAACATGACTTCGACAGTGCTCATCCTCTCGGCTCAAGATGTAGCTCAACTCACGCAAGACCTCCCCGCCGACGCTATCGTGCGCCGCTTTCGCTCTTCTCACTGTCTGTGCTTGCTAATGCTTCTTGTTCAACAGTGCCGCATGATTGGCAAGACGATGCACGCCATTTCTGCCGACTCGAACCGCCCGCACGACCCTAGCTCGGCTTCAGCGCCGCCCATCCAGAATCCCCTCCGCATTGCAACCGAAAGCGAGCAGCACAAGACCCTGTACATGCCTTCGAGGCTCACCACCGCATCAGGAGTGAGCTCATATCCCGCTGCTGCTCTTGCTTGCGCATCCCTTCGCGTTTTGCTGATCCTCCCCCCTTCGGCATCCTTCGCAGGAGTCGGCGACAGCGATCAAGGTAAGCAGGTTCGCTCGCTGGGTCTGAACGAGGCGATGGCTCATCATGTAAATCTCCAGGTTGTTGCTGTACCGAAGCCGAGATGCACCATCCCAGGATTGCCGGCCACAACCCTCCTTTTCGACGAGTCGACTGGCCTCTGCCGAGCCGTCGTTAACGCCGCCGAGCTCACGGGACTGCGGACAGCGTGAGCGAAAGGTGGACGAGCCAAAGCTACTAGATCGACCTGACCTTCGAAACGTTCTCAGTGCCGCCTCCGCCCTCTCGGCTCAGCTACTCGCCGACCCCGCCTCCCAGACCCTCCTCGTTTTCGGCACTGGAACCCAAGCCTACTACCACGCTCGTCTCATCCTACAACTCTTTCCAAAGATTCGAACCGCCTCCTGTGTTGTCCGCAAGATCAATGAACGAGCGACATCCCTTGTCGAGCGACTTCGGGACGAGTTCGAGGGAGTGACGGTTCGGTTAGCAACAGCTGAGGAGACCCAGGCTTTGGTGAAGGAGGCCGACATCATCTGCGGGTGAAAAAAGAGCATACCCTTGGACCCTTGACCATCAGCTGACCCCGAGCTGCCTCGCATCACCTACAGCTGCGTACCCTCGACCGAGCCTGTCTTCGCGGTCGAAGATTTGAAGCCCAACGTGCACATCACCGCCATTGGATCCTACCAGCCGACGATGCGCGAGGTGAGCTTTATTCTCGCTGCCCAACGCTCTCGCTCTTTCGCTAAACTCCTTCCTAACTGTCGTTCTCCACCTTCAAGTTCCCGCCCTCACTCATCTCTCCTTCCACTCCAACCACCTCCCCCTCGTCACCCTACATTCCCACCATCCTCGTTGACTCCCGCTCGGCATGCCTCTCTGAAGCAGGCGAGCTCATCTCTGCCGAAATTCCGGCCGCTTCGTGCATCGAGCTCGGCGAGGTCGTCTCGGCCGAGGGTGTGGGATTGCAGGGCAAGGAGGGTGCGGTAGGAAGAGGGCTGAGGAGTAGTGGTATGAGTCTGTTCAAGTGCGTGGGAGTGGGAGGGATGGATGTCGCCGTGACGGAGTTGGTAGTGAGGAGCGCCGAGGAGAAAGGGGTAGGCCTGAAGGCTCCCTTTTGAGAGACTGCTGGAGGTATGACGAGCTGTCGTAGATGGTGAGACTCTGTATGTAAGGTTTTCCATCCACTGCAGCTTAAGTGAGCTCGTCGTGGGACGCCTCGCTGCTGGGAGAATTCGCGAACCGTTCCGGTCGTCTCTCTCCTCCTTCAAGATGCGTAAGAGAGGTTGCTGGCGAATTAGATGACTCCTAAACTACACAAAGAAAGGCATTCTAGCGCCATCTCTCTTTATTCCCAGGCGAAGAAAGGCACCGATACAGCAGAGAGTCGAGGAAGGGGGGAGACGAGGCCCGAGGCGAGTGCACGAACGGGGAGGCGGAAAGAAGGGGAGGGGATACAAATACCCTGCATCAAGCGAGCGTAATCACAGAAAGGAAGCTGATCCGGTCTATGCTTGAGGCGAGTTGGCGTTGGAGGCGTTGGCGCTGTTGCTGGTCCTCGCGGCGGTGGAAGGGTAAGGTGCGCCGGCCCTAACGTTTCCCCTCGCCGTCGTCGCTGGTGGTGAAGTGCCGAGAGAGTTGCGCCTCGCCGCTGCACGACTGCTGCTGCCGCTCTTCTTGGGCACGCCCTCCTTGCCGCGAGCACGGTTGCGCTTCTGCGAAAGCGAAGAGAGCGAGAGAGGTCAGTAAAAGTCTCGACGAGGATACAGCAGAAGACGCACCTTGATGACACCCGTGTTGAGATTCGCAGGGCGATCGACGCCATGCAGGTTGCGGAAGAGACCACAGGCGTTGCAGAGCGGTCGTCCATCGGCATCTCGACGCCAGAGAGGAGTGTTCTGTGGGACAAGCAGACAGAGTCAGCTCTACGGATCCTTGGAGAGTTGCAGACGAGAGGGCTAAGGCTCACGGTAGTGCTACAGTTGAGACACCTCGTCGGGTTGTCGTCGCTCGGCGACTCCTTGGACTTGGGCGTCTTGGCCGGTGCGGGTGTAGGTGCGGCGTTGCCATCCTCGTCGGGAACTTTGCCTTCCGGCACAGTTGCCGGCATCGACAGCGTGTTGGACCTCGAGTGATTCCTCGATACTGGCGCCGACAAAGGCTTGCCTTTGCCGAACGATTGACCGAGTGCGACGAGATCGGGCGAGCTGGCCGATCGAGCGGCGCTGTTCTTGCGAACCTTGGCGGCGGCGCTCTTGAGGGGACCTGCCGAGGAGGAAGCACCAGGCTGTCCATCGGGAGGGGAAGGGGTGCCGGTGCGCGACGATTCGTTGCCGCTCGGAGGGGAGACGACTCCCCATGAAGAGGTGTCCGAATCGTAGTGGCCCGTCTGCTGTTGCAGGTGGGCAAGAAGGTGCGAAGGGTTGACGTGGGTGGGAGCCGAGTTGTCGAATGAGCCGGGAGGGAGGAAGGGGGAAGCGTAACCCGACCCCGGCTCGTTCTGCTGGGCGAAGTAGTCGTACAGTGCTTGGTTGGGGTCGACCGAGCTGGGATCGCCGTACAGCGAGGCGGCTGGTGAGCCGACGAAGCCGTTTCCTGGACCGGGCGCTGACGAGGCGTAGGCGAAGGGCGAAGGCGGCTGGCTGAAGTAGGCGGCAGGCGTAGGAGGAAGCGAAGACTGGGTGTCGGGGAGAACCGTTGGACGACCCAGACTGATGCCGGACGCGTTGGGAGAGGCGGCGTTGGCGAAAGCGAAAGGACGGGAGTTTGAAGCGAGGCTGGCTGCGTTCATGTAGGCGCTCGAGGCAGATGCGGCAGGGCTGGCGGCAGCTGCAGGAGGGGAGGTGTGGCTCGTCTTGCGGGTTTGCTGTGGCGAGGAGAGAATTAGCGACTGATCTTCCGACGACGAGCGAGAGAGACTCACCGAAGCCAATTGCTGAAGCTGCTGCTGAGCGATCGAGGCGTACGAATCTTGACTAGTCTTGCGCGAGTGCGAACCAGCGACGAACGAGTAGTCGTTGGGCACCGACTTGCCGCTGTTGAAGTTGGCGGGAGTCGTGTTGACGAAAGTCGCGCCCTTGGCCGCTGGCGCAGCCGGTGAAGGCGCGGTCGACGCGGGGCTCGTAGCTTGTGATCCACCGGTGCTCGCGAGGGTCTGGAGGTTGATGAGATGGTTGAGGGTGTTCTCGATGGCGGTGAGGTTGGGGTCCGCGCCGAGCTGGTCGGGGCTGGCAGCGGCTTGCGGGAAGGCGAATTGAGGAGAGCCGACGTAAGAGTTGGAGAAGGATGCTGGTGAGCCAGCGTAGGTGGGGAAGGCGCTGGGGGATCCAGCGAGGGGAAGGCCGAAGGAGGAGGGAGGAGAAGAGACGGTAGGGAAGGAAGTGGGAGGGCTCGTCGCCGCGGTGAACGAGTTCATCACCGCCTGGTCGAAACCGTTGGTGTTGTACGATTCGACGGGGTTCGGCGAAAGGCCGAGGGAGGCGGCGAGCTGAACGTGAGCGCTCCTGCTGTCTTGCGCTCCCGAGGTAGGGGTCGAGGACGAGCTGGGGGCGGTGGAGGTCGTGACCGTGGGAGTAGTCGAGCCCGATCCATCGCCGTAGAAGCGACTGAAGTTGGCCGTGGCGGTTGCAGCGTCGACTGCTGGAGGGGCGACGGCGACGCGGAAGTCGGGGACGCGGGAACGAGAGCGAGATTGAGCACGCCAGTCCATCGTGTCGGGTGCACGAGAGCGAGAGCGAGACTGAGATTTGGCGCGCCAGTCCATGGCGTCCCTGTGAAAGAGGAAGGAGTCAGTTTCGAACTCGAGGAGCGAGAAAGCGAACAAGGATTCACTCGTCTGCTGCTGCTTCGGGACTCTCACTCGCACTCTTGGATCCGTTGGTAGTCGTCCTCCTCCGCCTACCGCGATTCTCCTCGTCCGCCTCGACGACCGCCTGCACCTGAGGGACCTTGCCCCGAACCGAATCGCTCCTGCTCCTCAGCTCCTGCACGTTATCCCTCTCCTCCTCCTTGGCTTCCTCCTCTGCGGCTTCCTCCTTCTTCCTCGCATCCTCTTGCGCCTCCTGCTCCTTGGCCTCCTGCTCCATCGCGCGATTGAAGCTCGCCTCCATCTCGGCGACTGTGGTCGGTGAAGCCGAGGCGCCTCGCTCGCCCGCACCTGCTCCACCAGCTCCCATCGTCTCCTCCCGCCGCTTCTTTAGCGTCATGCTCATCAGACGCCAGGTGAGGTTCTCCATCCTCGCGCCGTTGGGCATCGTGTTCTTGGCCTTGTTGAACATGCGCCAGACTTGCGCGGCGATGGGATCCTTCTTGGAGAGCGCCTCGGCCGACTCCTCGTCGATGATGGTCGAGCTAGTTGGGCTGTCGTTGTACTCGAGGGCGCTGGGGCTCGGTCGAGTCGAGACGCCGGCTGCCGCTCCTCCCGACCCCGCGGGCGAAGCCACTGGCGAGTTGGCCACGAATGCGCTGAAGTCGATGGGACTCGGTACGTTGGAAGCGGCAGGACTCCTCGCCGGGAGCGTATCGAAGACGCTCTCGCCGAGCACGTCGGCGACGACCTTGGGGCTGGGAGCGTTCTCGGCGGCTGCCGCTCCGTACGACGAGGGCGATCCGTATCCTCCTACACCGTACGCTCCAACGCCCTTGTGCCCACGACGGTTCGGCCCCACGCTGGCCATGGCAGCAGCAGCGGCCGAAGCGAAACCGCCCGAGCTGAACCGGTCGAGGTCGCTCTCGAGGGAGGAAAAGTCGTAGTCGACGTGCGGAGAGCTTGGCGAAGTAGCCGAGGAGGGAGGGTGAATGGTATGCAGGAAGGAAGGCGAGGCGTAGGCGGCGAGAGGGTTTGGGAGGGTCGAAGTGGAGGCCGACGGCGAGAAGGCGTGCGAAAGACTGGGAGAACCGAGAGGGGAAGGGTGGGCAGAGGAGTGGGCTGAACCGCTGAGGTTAGTGGTGATGCCACGAGGGAGGGGTGGTACAGGACGCTGGTGGGAGGCGGGGAAGTAGGAGGAAGGGTCGCCGGCGTTTGCTGGTGGTAGACCGAGGGGTGAAGCGAGGGGCGAGGCGTGCGAGGAGCCGGGAAGGGTAGGTCCAGTCGAAGTGCGTTGACGAGGTGTAGCTCCTCCCGAGTTGGAAACGGCGCCTCGGGCGGCGTTCACGAACGAGCTGGCGCTCTTGCGCGTCGACGAGGAGCGCGAAGGTCCTGCCGAGGACGTGCCCGTCGCTTTGGAAGCTGATGCTGATGCTGATGGTGTGGGCGCCGTGCTGGCGGGAGGCGACATGGCGGAGGAAGCGGTCGCTGCTGCTGCGGCGAAACGCGACTGAGCAGCCTGAGCCTCAAGACTCATGTGCAGGGCGAAGAGGTTGGGATCCATCTGCTGTCCGGCCGAGGCGAGATGGGCGAAGGATCCAGGGAAGGGGTTGCTGGGCATGGACTGGGGGAAGCCAGGAGCAGGACCGGCGCCGTAGGGGTTTTGGTAAGGGTTGAAGCCGCCGAGCGGGGAGGGAACGCCCGAGTAAGACTGGGACATGGCGGGCATCTGATTCGGGTACGACGAGGATAGTAGGGAGAGGTAAGGGTTGGGCTGTTGGTGCATGGTGACAGGAATGGGCGCGCCGGCGGATGAGACAGGCAGCTCAGCGGTTGATGGCCCGCCGCCTTCGTCTACAGTGAAGGGACCACCCTGAGTACCGCTAGGCCAATTGTAGCCTTCCCCTGTGAAGGCGTGCTGCATCCCCTGCTGGTGCTGTTGCTGAGCGCGAGCGGCGAACTCGCTCGAAGCGAAGGGCGGCGAGGTCGAGGCGGAGGTGAGGGACGAGTCCGTTTGAGCGAAGGGCGACAGTCCCTCGGGCGAATCCCCCGAGGAAGGAGTGGAAGCTGTAGGAGTGTGGGCGGAAGCTGCTCCTGAGGCTGAACCAGCTGCTGCTGCTACTGCTGCTGCTGCTCCCTGATGGCTGCTCGGAGCGGTTTGTTGCTCAGAGAAGAGGGAATCGTCGAGGAAGTCGCTGAAATCGACGTCCTGCTCTTGAGGGGCGGCCAGCTTGACGGTGTACTACAGAGCCCCCGTCGACGTTTGCTGACGCGAGCGGGCGGGCAAAGTTGTAGGCGAGTTGAAGACGAGAGGGAGCTGGCCAACCCCAGAGAAGAGCGTGAGTTGAGAGGTCGAGGGACAAAGTGGGAGATGTCGGGGAGCAGACAATGGTCAACTCACTGCTAGTCGAATGAGAGAGAAGCTGTAGGACGGTATAGCAGGGCGGAGCCTTGAACAAGTTGTGGCGAAGGCAGGCAGAGCAGGCCAGGTCAGGCAACCAAGCGAGGGCGAGGGCAAGGGCAAGGCCTTGAGACATTTCCAAAGCTCGGCTGCTCTCCGCTTTCTGCTCTCCTGTACCATGTCACTCCCTGCTTGCCTCCTCTCTCTTCCCTGCTGCACACTTCCGTCGTCTGCTTCTCCTTCCACTCCCGAGCTTTGCTCGGTCTTTGAGCTGTACTCCGACCAGCTCGGCAGCTTGCAGCCTCGGCAAAGGTGGACCTATCACCTCCTTCCCCTCCTTCTTGATTCTGTTGCGATTGTGCAAGATAGTGTTGTGCTCTGCCTGTACGGCTAAGACGGCTTCTTCGCGCTTCTCAGCAGCACACAGCTGCTGCCTTGCAGGCTGCAGCAAGCCGATCAAAAACCCTCACCCCGCTCCCCTCCACTCTCGGCACTAAGTAGCCATACCGTTGCCCTCCCTCTGCTCCTCAGCAGCATCATCCTGCATCATCGCTGCCAAATTTCTGCCTGCCAACAAGAAAGACTGGCGGCACTCTCGCTTCTCGTCGACTTCTTCTCACCCATCGCCGACTCGGAGCTCAACGGCCGACGGTTTCTGGAGCTCAATTTCTGCCCCTTCAGGCAGTTGACATGCCCCTAGCGAACCTCTTCTCCCGGGGGATGATCATCCAATCGAAATGCGCCGACCAAATGTTACTGCGATCTCCCCTCTCCTTCGCGAAGCAGAACAAGGACACGGCGAAGGCCGGCGAACGGTTCTTCGTCCATGCCTTGCTGGACCCGTCGGCGAGGGTGATGTACGTAGAGGTCAACGGAGGAAACTGCTGGTGTGTTGCCACCTGACCTTTGTCCGAGAGGGACATCTCGCTCCCGTCGAAGCAAGCCGGCGGGAGTTCGGTCGAGGGAGCATCGGCGACGACTGCGCTTCCGAGTCAAGACGAAGCTATGGAGGTACTGTAGTCTTCTTCGAGGGAGCTCAGGGTACTCTTGTTTGTAACAGATCCAGAGGGGACCATCGGAGAGAGCGCAAGGCGAGAGAAAAACCACCAAAGCGTTCGGCACGGCTTGCGCCGAGAGCCCCGAATCTGACTTTGGTAGACTATTGAGAGATCCCGAAGACTCTTGCGTACCACGATGCGCAAAGGTGGTCAGCTGTACTGCAGTCACAGGCGCGTTTTGCCTTCTGTGCAGCTGATTCGGGACACTTTCCGTCTTGCGAGCTTCGGAGTTGCTTCGAACGTGCTCCTTGAGCATCCCGAGCTCGTGAATCATCGTGAGAAGGGCCGAATCAGTCGTTGAAGGTGCTTTTCGTAGTATGAAGACGGGCAGAGGCGCCACCTTTCAAAGACTGGGAGAAGTTGAGGCGGAAGGGGTCACGTAGGAGTTGGCGACGACTTCGAGGGTGGCGAGACCGCAAGCGATGATGAAGCAAGCTCCGACGAATCCACCGTATCTAAAGAAGGAGGGGAAGAGGGAGGCGGGGACGGAGAGAAAGTCAGCGCTGAACCTCGAAGCACCGAGGGCAAGAAGACCTACTTCTCAAAGTGAGCGGAAGGCCAGAACATGAGAGCGCCAATGCTGTACAGCGACAATCCCATGTAGATACCTTTCTTGTAGCCAAAGCGAGAGATGAAGACTCCGACGACGGGGGAGAAGACGATGTAGGCGCCGAAGTAAGCGACCTGGAGGAGGGAAGACTGGAGCTTGGTGATGCCGAAGAAGGTTTGCAAGTGCTTGTCGAGGACACCGAGAAGTCGTTAAAAAACCCCCCCAACTGTTTGAGCCACTGTAGTTGACGCCATCGCCGAACTCTCGCTTAATCCACTCTCGACCGTTCGGGCACATCTACGCGAATACTGATTCCATCTCTTCACCCTTCTACATCTACGGCGCCAGCCTAGTAATCTCCCACTCTCCCTCTGATCCCTCGGGCCTCGTGTACCTAAAGCGATCATGCAGCCTACTCTCGCGTCCCGCCCAGAACTCGACCTCGAAGGGAACGATCCTCACGCCACCCCAGAACGGAGGGACGGGAATAGTGGGCTCTCCGTCCTCCTTGAAGGCGCCTGCTTCTCCTCCTCCCGGCCCTACATCCACCGCCGAGCTCTTGGCCGATCCCTCGCCAACTCCGAATCTCGCCTCCACCTCTCGAACACACTCGTCCAGCTGCTCCCTTCCCCCAGGGAGAGCAGTAGACTGCTTGCTCGCCCATGCGCCGATTCGAGATCCCACGGGGCGCGAGTTGAAGTACTCGGCGGTGACCTCTGGCTCGACCTTCTCGGCGCGGCCGACGACTCGAACGCTGAGGTGAAGGGGGCGCCAATAGAAGGCGATTGACGCATAACCATTCTGTTGACCATCTGCACCAAAGAGCTCCCTGCCCTTGCGCGATTCGTAGTTTGTAAAGAAGGTGAATCCGCCCTTGATGGGATCCGTCTCGGCGCGTTTGAGGAGGACGACGCGGGTGGAGGGGATATGGGTGGTGGGATCTACGGTGGAGACGGCCATGGCTTCGGGTTCGACGACGTTTGGGTCGTCGAGGGCGTGTTGGAACCAAGTAGCGAATTGGTCGAGCGGGTTGGGAGCGAGCGCGGCGGCGGAAGGGATCCCTTGGCTGAGGTAGGTTTCATGGGTGTGAATTTTAATGGGAGCTGCGTTGGCAGGGGCGGAAGCGGATGCCATGGTGGTGTAGGTGCTGAGCGGGAGGCTGAGTCGATGAGCGAAGCGGGGGAGATGGGAAGTGGTGGTAGCGGCTAGGCGATGCTGTAGGCGAGTTGAAGAGGTGAGTAGGGCCTAAAGAGCAGAGATAAGCGAGTACATACTAGCATGCACTGATGTTGGGGAGTGCAGACAGCAGTGAACGGTCGGAAGCAGAAGAGAGATTCGAAGATCGAGCTGACGGAGCTCTCTCTCTCCTTCGCCCCTCTTCGTTTGCGGTCTTCTTTGACTCGCCTCGATTCGACTCGGCGAGTTATCGATTGAATGGAGGATTCAAATGGGATTAGTAATACAGCTGCAGCTACTACTACAACTCGCTCCCCTCCTACTTGCACCTCCCATTCCCATTCCCCCTCCCATTCAACGTCAATCGCTTCTACTTCTTCGCAATTACCTGCATTACTACAGGGGTTGAGATCACATTCCCGCTCTTCCGCCTCGTCTGCCATCTCTCGCCCTCTCACCCCTTTGGAGCTGTCCCCCACCCACCTCAGGACGCACCGACCTCCGCCTCATTCGCTACATCGCTCCATTTCCACTTCTTCCCTCGCTCCTCCTTCCCTCTCTTCTGTACCCGTTCATTCAGGCTCCACTCTCGCTTCTACCTCCACCTCCAATTCACCCGACCTCAGCGACCAGAGCGACGACGACGAGGAGGAGGACGAGGGCCTCAGCGACACCTCCTCCGGCTTTGAAGGGTTACTCGAACGAGTAGGAGCAGCACCAACTCGTTCCATCAAATCAGCCAAAGCCAAGGGCAAGCAGCGCGCCCTCGACGTCTTCACTTCCTCCGACAATGGCCCACCGCCCGAGCCGACAGCGCTCGACCACACCCAAGTCGTTCGAGAACGGCAAGAGCAAGAAGAGCAAGAGGATGAAGAAGAGGACGGTGATGTTGAGCTGGTGCAGCGGGAAGAAGGGCAGCCTGATCCAAGGGACATGCTCCGAGCTCAACTTCGCAGGAGTGAGAGCGTGGGCAGGCAAGGAAGGTTGAATCGGACCGTGTCGAGTACAATAGGGGGAGAAGAAACTGTAGATGAGGTGGATATAGGTGCGCTGGCTCTTGCAAGCTCTTCAGGATACCGCTGACCCGTCCACCGAGCAGCTCCCCCACCGCCGAGATCTCGCTACTCCCCTCGGAGGTACTTTATTCTCTCTTCTGCCGGCAAGCTCATCTTCACCACGTATGTAGCTTATTCAATCCTTGTCCTCCCGTTCTCACTGCTGATCCGTCCCTCTCAGCGACCCCGATGAGGAAGAAGCGACGGGCTACGTCGGCGTCATGCAAGCCATCATCTCCATCTTTGCCGACGAGAAGGACAAGCTGAGGTTTGTCGAAGCTTGTTGGAGCGCGTGAGCTTCGCTGACGACCTCTCTCTCTCCACAGATACGTCGACGCGGGATCCACCAAGATTGCCTTCCTCCTCAAGGCGCCGCTGTACCTCGTCTGCGTCTCGGATTGGGGCGAGCCTGAATCTGTGGTGAGTCGATTTAGTCCCCCCAAAGCTCAAGCCTTTTGATGGTGATTGACCTCCCTCTCCCCCTCCCTCACTTCTCAGCTCCGCACCCACCTCGACTACCTCTACCTCCAAGTCCTCAGCATCGTCACCCTCCCTCAACTCACCTCCATCTTCTCCAAACGTTCCAACTTTGATCTTCGCCGATTGATGGAAGGCACCGAGGCCTTCTTCACCACCCTCGCCGCACGATTGCAGGGCTCGTTGGCCATGTTGACCAACTCGTTGGAGGTGTATCGAGTGGATCAGAGTGTGAGGGAAGACGTGGCCAAGGCGTTGGCACCGGGGAAAGCAGAGAAGGTGTGTCAAGGCGTCCCTTCTCCCCTGACCCTCCCCGCTGACCTCCTTCTTCCCTCAACAACAGTCGCAAATCACCTCCCTCTCCCTCCTCTACTCCCTCGTCATCTCCCACGGACGACTCGTCACCCTCCTCCGCCCCTCCTCGCACTCCATTCACCCCACCGACCTGCACATTCTCCTCTCGACCATCCTCTCCTCCTCGCATTTCACCACCCCCGATTCGGAATCGTGGATCCCCATTTGCCTACCTCGGTTTAATAATCGCGGCTACTTGCATGCGTACATCAGCTTTGTCAGCGAGGGGGTGGGGATCGTGGTGCTCAGCGCCGAGAGGGACGGGTTCGAGGGAGTAAAGAGGTACGCTGAGGGGGTCAAGCTGAGGTTGGGCGGAACGACGGGAAAGAGTGGGTTGGTGCACAAGCTGGAGATGGCCAGAGGGAGGCAGCAGTACTCTCTTGGTGAGTCGAGCTCTCCTTTCCCCTTCCCACGCCCGCCGGCCGACATCAGACGCTGATCATCCTGCTCCAGGCGAGCTGGCGATCCCCGGTCTACGACACTTTCTTTACAAGTCCAAATCCCACGTCCAAGTCACGCACCCAGGCTACGAGGGCGACTATGAGTTTGAAGAGAACAAGATTCGGTGCGCTGGCCTTTCTTCTCCTCCCTCCTTCCCTCTCTCGCTGATCTCGCTGATCAACGATTCCAACAGCCTATTCACCCTCTACCAACGTATACACGAAGCGATTCATCTTCGACCTACCACGTCAGCCAGCGGCGGAGCAGCTCGACCGCCCGCCAAGCTCGTCTATCTCCGCACCGAGCACGAAGCGGTTCTCGGCTGGGTGAGTTCATGCTGCCTCTTTGACTCCTTACTCCTTGGGAGTGCCTTTGGGGACGGATCTGACCCTCCTCTTCGTCATTGCGGTGTAACAGACCACCTCCAAATTCGAACTCTACCTCGCCGTCTCCCCTCTACTGCCCAAGACGGCGGTCGTCTCCGCTGCGAGGGCGGTAACGAGGTGGATCAAACCGGAAGAGCTCTTCCTCACTAGTGCTCCGACGTTCTAGCTGTAACGGTCTCGTACCGTAGTGATAGACGAGACCTTCGCCGAGTTGGAGGAGAGGATGAGGGGTTGGCTTAGGGTCTTGGGAAGCGGCGGTTGCAGCTGTAAGGAAGCACGGGTGCTCCGATCGAGTTTTGACGAGTATGTAGAGCGGGAGCAATGCCCGGCAACAGAAGCGCCCCCTCTTTCTCTTCGCCAGCAGAGGCGATCTTTGGAGGCGGGGGATGACGAACACCGCTAAGTACTTCGCCTCTTGCCCTTCGATTTCTACCTGCCCTACTTCTCGCCAATGCCCGCTCGAGTGCTATACTGGTTTCGTACAGATCTGAGGCTTCATGGTCAGTCTTTCGCACCCTCTTGCGAGCGAGAGCTCACGCTTTGCGACTGGGCAGACTCGCCCGCCCTCGCCGCCGCTCTGGCTCTCAAACCCGAAGTCCTCTACCCCGTCTGGACGTGGGATCCACACTACGTCTACAGTCAGCAAGTCGGCTCGAATCGCTGGCAATTTCTGCTCGACAGCATGAAGGACGTCTCGGAGAGCTTGACGGAGCTCAATCCCGAATCGCAACTCTTTGTCGTCCGAGGACCGCCGAAGACGGTGCTTCCAGCTTTGTGGAAGGAGTGGGGGATCACGGATATCGTCTGGTGAGGACCTTCCCCTTTGGAGGAGGACCTTCCCTTTGGAGGAGCTTCCCCACTGACTTCCTCGTGTCGGCAGGGAGAAGGACGACGATTCGTACACCGCCGAGCGAGACGCCGCCGTCTCTTCGCTCGCCGAGGAGGCGGGAGTCAAAGTCCACATTGTCCTCGGCCACACTCTCTACGACTCTGCCGAGATCATCAAAGCGGGCAAAGGCTCCGTCCCTCAATCCTACGGCGCCTTTCAGAAGCTCATCGCCAAGCTCCCCAAGCCGGCTCTGCCCGTCCCTCCGCCCACCTCCATCCCCAGCCCCGGCTCCACAAAGCTCGGCGACTGGAAGCGCGAGGATCACGACGTCGCTGCCTGGCGAGCCAACGATCTCAACAAAGAATGGCGCGCCGAGGGTTCGACCGAGCGTGACCTTAGCTTCGAGACTTTCGCTGGGCCCGAGGGTGACTTTGCGGTGCCTACGATGGAGGAGTTGGGCATGGAGGCTACAAGCGAGATTCGAGGTGGCGAGCGACGAGCGCTGCAGCGGTTTGAGGAGTACATGGCCGACAACGAATGGGTCGCCAAGTTCAAGAAGCCTCAGACTTCTCCTGCTGCGTTTGAGCCGCCAAGTAGTGAGCTCCTGATGGTTGTTAAAAGCTCCATGTAGCTAGCTGACCGCCCTACAATGCCCTACAGCCACCCAACTATCCCCTCACCTCAAGTTCGGCACCCTCTCCCCTCGGACCTTCTACCACCGCGTCCTCACTATCAACCGCACCTCCTCCTCCAAATCCTCAGAGCCTCCAGAGTCTCTCATCGGCCAACTTCTCTGGCGCGAGTTCTTCCACGCTCAGCAAGCCGCCACGCCTCATTTTACTCGGATTCGGGGCAACAAGGTCTCGCGCTACATCAGCTGGGCGCTACAGACGAGGTATGACGAGAACGGAGAGATGCTCAGCCACGAGAAGATGGAGGAGGTGTTCAAGGAGGAGGAGCCCGAGGCGTGGGAGCGGTTCCAAGCGTGGAAGGAAGGCCGAACCGGCTTCCCTTGGATTGCGAGTCCTTTTCCCTCTCTCTCCCTCTTCCCCTCTTCCGTCCTCGCTTCTTCCTCTTCTTTGCCGATTCCTGGGCTTCAACTGACATCTATCTCCTCTCGCAGGATGCTCTCATGCGGCAAGTGCACCAAACTGGCTGGATGCACCATCTCGGTCGGCACTCGGTCGCCTGTTTCCTCACGCGAGGACAGCTTTACGTTTCATGGGAGAGGGTGAGTGATCTTCTGCAGCCTGTAGCGCCTTCTGATCTCACTCGAGTGGCTACTGATTCATGCTCGGCTTCCGCCTCACAGGGCGCCGAAGTGTTCGACCGCTTCCTCCTCGACTGGGATCCAGCACTCAACTCTGCAAACTGGCAGTGGCTGAGTGCTTCGGCCTTCTTCCATTTTTTCTACCGCGTTTACAGCCCAGCAACGTACGGTCAGAAGAGTGACCCCACCGGCGCTCTCATTCGGCAATTCTGCCCCGAACTCAATGGCTTCAGCGACAAGTACATCTACACCCCGTGGCTAGCTAGCAAAAAGGAGCAGGAGAAGGCTGGATGTATCATTGGCAAGGATTACCCCGAGGTGAGTTCGAAGGGCCGAGTCGAAGCTCGGCGTTGGCTGACTTCTAGTTTCACCATTTTCAGCGCATCGTCGACGAGAAGGATGCGAAGGAGAAGGCGCTAAAGCTCATGAAAGCTGCTTACGACGCTAAGCTGCATGGTACGTCCCTTCGATCTTCACTCTCCATCATCGCCGGGCTGAACGCTTTCGCTTCTCGCAGGTGACGACCCACGAGTGCTGGATGGAACAGCAGACAAGTACGTTGCATCATTCTTGCCTGGTGATGTGGACGCTACGCGGGAGGAAGGCATCTCCAAGGGCGGGAAACGGAAGGCGAGCGAGGAGGAAGGAGGAGGGAAGAAGGGGTCGAAGAAGGCCAAGCAGACGACGTTAGACTTTACCAACTCCTGAAATTGCCAGCTCACTCGACAGCCCAACGACGAACCTCAGCGACGAACCTCAGCGACGAACCTCAGCCAACGCCGACTTTTCTACCTCCTCTCGTTCTGCCTTCCACTGATCTCGGCTCTCGCCTCTTGGCTTTTGGCTTCGGCTCAAACGCAGGGACACGGCTACATAGCATGGGGCAACAGAGAAAATCAACCAGAACTATCACAAAGGGGTATGGCGGGACGAAAAGGGTATCAATGCGGGCCGGCGAGCGGCGGTTTGCTGAGCTCGAATTCGGCTTGGTCGAGGGTGAGGACCGCGATCTGCGAATAGGCGTTCAGGTCAGCGAAGAAAGTTCCCGAATCTGAGCTTCTTCAATGCGAAGAGCGGGACGGTGGCTCACCCCTGGCAGCTTGGTCTTGAGCATCGAAATCTCCTCGGCGGTGGCGACGACGATCCAGCGACGGCTGTAGAGGAAACGGCGATCAAGGTCAGCTTTGGAGCGGGAGAGGCGCAGAAAAGAGCTCAGCTCACATGTGCAGGTACTGAGACTTGTAAATGGCGGCCAACCTCTGCAGCTGATCGGCCGAGTTGAGGTGCGCCTCCTGAGGGAGCCAGCGAGCGAGCCTGCCCAGAGGCTCGGGAGCGTAATCGAAACGGTCGTGGGCGGAGGGGAAGTAGGTGGTGGGATGAGGGCCTGCTCTGGGTACCTCTTGTACGAGGGAGACCTTCTTGTCGCGAGCAGCCGAGATGAAGTCGTAGAGCGTTTGGCGTCTGCAAGTGACGAGGACGGTCAGCAAACAAGAAGAGATTAAGTGGTGAAGAGCGTCTTACCGAGTGAGCTGATCAGGATCTTGAAGGCCTTGAGCGGCTGGCACTTGACTTGAATCGAAAGGACCGCCGGGAAGGAAATAAGAGACGTGAGCCCAAGGGAAGATGTCGCGCTGTCCTGGCCACCTGTTCCACGAGTCGGTCCACTTGATGAGCGCAAAGTTGAACCTCTGCGAGTCGTTCGAGAAAGCGGCGGGGGTGAAGGTGACGGAAGCGGCTGCGAGGGAGAGAGGGAGAGTCAGCTCACTTGCGCGAACGAGAAGCAAGGAGAAACGCACTGGTGCTCCAGAATGGCTCAAAGACCTTCTCCCTCCCCCTAACAGCCTGGCCCTCCGCATCGGGGTGCCCGAAGGCGCTTCTTCCCTCGACCTTCTCCCGCTCGCCGAAGACGACAAAGATGGTGTGCCCGACTGGCCGCTCTCGCAGAGCCTCGAGCCCAGCGAGCTTGCCCGTGGGGTAGCGTCCAATCTCGCCGATGTCGGAAACGTGGACGAAGACGGCCGAGACGGAGGATGCGAGGAGGTTGTCGGCCTGCTTGACGCCCGAGATGGTCGAAAGAACGAGCTGTAGAGCGACATAATCGCATTTGATGGCGCGCGATTCTTTGCTCAAGGCGTCGTCCTTTTGCGAAGCGTAGATGAAGGCTGTACGAGGGCGACCGTCGGGCCCTTCGCTCATGACGGCGTTGAAGTCGAAAAAGTTGACGAGGGGGTTGCCGATTCCCCACATTTTGCGGACGCGCTCGTCGAGCGACTCATGAGAGTTGACAGGGCCGCGCTGCCGGGTGAGGAAGTTGCTTGCTTTGAGTTGGTTCCCGAGGGTGGCTGTGTCGAGCGGCACGAAGCCATTGACGCTGACCGGTCGAACGACGCCCTGTATGAGAAGGAGGGTCAGCTCGGCGCTGTGGGTGCTCCAAGAAGGGACATACCTTGTTGAAGGGATCGTCTATCTGCGCCTTCTTGGTCGAATCAGACGTCTTGTCCGACTGCGAGCGACCGTCAACGTCCACCGAGCCTGGTCGGCGCCGAGGATCACGCGAAGGGTCGTTCGAAGTGAGACGCTGGACGGGAGGAGCGGGAGCCAACGGAGGAAGGACTGGAGGTGAAGCTGAGTGCTGGATGGGCGGAGGAGGTGCCGGAGCGGGTATCGAGGGAAGGGGAGGCTTCGGCGCGGGGATGGCCTGAGCGAGCTCGGAGTGTTTCCTAAACTTGAGCCCTTGGAGACCCATCTTGGAAGCGGCAGCTGTAGGAGGTGCAGCAGGGCGAGGAGCCGAGACGACGGGGCGGTCCGAATCAGAATCCGATTCGACGACTCGGGGGCGCTTCGGCTTCGACGACTTGACGGCCTCGGCCTTCTTCTTGGTGGGTTTCGGCTCTGGTGGTCGGGGAAGAGTCTTCTTGGAGGGTGCTGGTGCCGATTTGGCGTCATTGTCCGTCCCTTTCAGCTTCGGCGGAGGCCTGCGAGCGAGAGGCTCGTCGGAGTCGTCGGAGTCGTCCTCGGCGAAGCCTAGCGCGGGCTCAGCAGTTACGCCGACGGCTGGCTCGTCTGCTTCGGAATCCTCGGCGAATCCAAGAGCGTCCCTGTCCAACGTCGACGGCCCGGGTCCAGCTTCGACGTCTCCCATCGCCGCGTCCTGCTCGTCGTGATCCGAGTCGGCGAAGCCTGCGTCTCCCGAAACGTCTGTAGGCCGCACATTGGCAACGGCTGAATGCGAAGTGTTGCCCTCCATCTCAACGTCCGAATCGTCCGCAAATCCATCTGCGCCGTCGCCCTCGACGTGATGCTCGCTCGGCACCGGAACGACTGCCTGAGGCGCCGTTCCTTCCTCAACGTCCGAATCCGAGTCGGCGTACCCGAAGTCTCCTCCAGAGGGTGGTTCCCTGCCCTCGTGGCCACCGGAGGCTTCGACAGCTTGGAGGTTGGGCTTCTCGTCCTCCTCGGCGTCCGAGCTGCTGGCGACGAGCTGACCGGAGGCATCGCGTCGAGGGGCACCCTCGAAGGCGAGCTTGCGCACAGAGCTTGGGGCGTTCTCCGAGTTGATGAACTTGGCGAGACCAGTCGAATCGGCGTCCAAGAGGCTGTTGCGAGTGGTTCGAGATTTGGGGACGATGGTGGCCGAGGGGTGAGGCGATAGGCGAGAGGAGGAAGTGGAGGCCGAACCAGCGCGTTGAGGTGGAGCCTTTGGATGAAGAGCGTCAGTGCGTGTTCGATCACCCTTTGGAGGGAGCGGGCCCGGCCTCAGACTCACCTTGAGCTTCGCGCCCTTGACGTCCGTGACCTTCTCCTCTTTGACCTTGGGCTGACGCTTTGCTGGCTTGGCCGCCTTCTCCTTCTGCTTCTTGAGCTTGGCCCGGATCTCCTTGTTCAGCGACTCGCCCTTCTTCTCGAGCTTCCCCGGCGACTGCTTCTGCTTGTCACGCTTCTGCAACAGCCTGATCTTGTCGTCGTAGGCATCGTCCCATTCGACGAAGCAGGAGCGCGGCTCGTACGAGTTCCACTCCTCTCTGTAGTTCTTCCATCTGCGAGGGGGCGCGAGATCATTAGCTTGCCTTGGGAAGCGGCGCCCTCCTCGCGACGTACTTGACGAGATAGCGGACTTCCCAGCGCTTGGGGCCGAGGGTACGATCGTAGCCTTCCTCTCCCTTGCTGTTGTCGACCTGTAGGAGGTCATAGTCGAGGATCTCGTCTGTCCGACAACGAGGAGCGGGGTCAGCAGGCTCCTCGCTGTCAGCTGCAGAGTGGCCCAGACGACTCACCGACGACGTAGATCTCCCCATCTTCACCTTCTTCCCCTCCCGCCTCCTTCTGGCTGCTCATGCTGGCTACTTCGCTTCGCCCTCCAACAAGCGCTCAAAGAGCTGAATGCAGGCGCGTTTCTCAAGGAGAGATCTGCGCCTCACTGCCAGGTAATGGGAGAGCAGCGAGCGGCGATCCAGATGGTGACAAGTGTTCTGTAGCGCGTAAGGTGCGACGGGTCGAGCGAGATGAGAAGCGAAGTGTAGCGACGGAGGGCAAGGGGGGTGAGCCGGTTGACTTCCAACTTCTACTTCACTCCAATCTCACTACATCTCAGTCCGCAATAGCTGTACTGACTGTATATTGCAGCTCTCCTGTTGCTCTCCCAGGCTCCCCGAATAAGCAACCGTGTTCTTCCGCTGCGCCGAAGCTCTTGTCGAGCGATCTCGGATCTCGCGAATCGCTGGCTGGCTCGCTCTCTCTGCTTCTTACAGCTCATCAGCACACCATGCCGACTCGTATGCTACTCCCATTGCTCTCCATCGTCCCACCTGCATTCCTCTACCAGCAACACCTTCGCCTCCTCGCCTCTTACCCCACCCTCGCCGTCCCCCCTCTTCTCGACATCTCCCGCCGAGCAGACAAGCCCGAGGTCGGCATGGATCCCCTGTCGGGAGAGGACTGGCGCGGCTGCCATGCCGGCGATGCCTGGTCAGCCGTAGTCCCTCGGCGCCTCCTCGTAGGCCATGCCCTTCGCGAGAGCAGCTTGACGGCCGAAGGAGGAAAGGAGGACCTCGCTCTCGCTTGGGCAAGAGCTTTCTGGGGTACATGGCCGTTGGCGTTGGAGCGCAATATCATTAAGCTCTTCGTGAGCACTGGACTCGCGCCATTCGAGCTGAGGAAGGGGAAGGAGGGGACGACCGAGGTGGATGCTCGCAACTTTGCTCGAGGTGCCAAGGTGTTGAATGGTCTTGTGAGCATTGGAGGTTCTTTCCGCGCCCTTGCATCTCGCTGACAACGCTTCCTGTTGCTATAGTTCATCGTCGAGGCTCACGACGAGCACCCGGCGCCATCGAAAGCTGAGCCCGCCTCGCTCGCAGCGCCGCAAGACGCGGAGGACATATTAGAATCGGGCCCCATCATCGCTAGCTGGTGGCTGAAAACTGGCTCGACGCCGTCGCCGACCTCTGGATCCGGACAACTTCTCGGCGGCTACCATTCGTTCTCGGTCACCTCCCTCCCGCCCTCCTCAACACTCTCCCCCTCCTCCACCGCCGTCGAATCGGAAGAGCTCGTCCGCCTCAATTTCTCCTGTCACCTCGTCGTCGACTCGCCACTAGACAAGAGCTCCCTGTCATCGTCGACGAGCACGGCGGAGTTCTCGGCGTCCATGTCGCTGATGCGGAAGCTCGCTATGCAGTTCCACCTCCTCTATTCGCGTATATTGATGGACTGTGCTATCAGGCGGCTGAAGAGTAGTAACTGGCAGTAGAGTGTGAGGCGGTGGGAGGATGACCGCCTGCGAAGGGTTCGGCGCTGCTGTAAAATGACTATCACCACTTCAAATCGCTGCGAGTTGTGCGGGAGAATCCACTGAAACGCTGAAGATGATCGAGAGCTGCTCTATATCTCTACAGCCGCTCGATCGAGAGACGCTCTCTCCTGCGAACCAAATCGCGAGAAGTCGACGGCGCGCTGGTCTAGGTCTTGCTCTTCCCTCGTCTCCGTCTCGTCTCGCCTCCGCCATGTTCGCTCGTGCTGCCTCGAGGGCTGTTCGCCCTTCCGCCTCGCGCGCCTTCTCGTCTGCTCGTCCCGCCCTCTCTGATTCGCTCTCCGTCGTCAGTCTCCCTCTCCCCTCTCCTCCCTCAGCCCCTCCCCCGGCTCGACAACGAGAGCTGACCCGAATCTTGCTTCCTGCCCTCGTTACAGCACCGCAACTCGGCCCACAACAACCCTTCTGTACGCTCTACCCTCCTCCCCCAACTCTAGCTGCAAACGGCGCCTTCCCACTCGTCGAGAGCCTCACAACAGCTCGTCGCCCGCCAGCGCCTCCCGGCTCGTCGCTCACCTGCGCTTCTCCTACAGATTCCCTTCTCTCTCACTGCCGAGAATGCCAAGATCGCGGAAACCATCATCGCCAAGTACCCGTCTCAGTACAAGAAGGCCGCCGTGATCCCTCTGCTCGAGCTCGCCCAGAAGCAGAACAAGAACTTCACCTCCATCTCTGTCATGAACGAGGTCGCCAAGCTACTCGAGATGCCCCCGATGCGCGTGTACGAGGTCGCTAGCTTCTACACCATGTTCAACCGGTGCGTTTCTCTCTAGATGCTGAGCGTTTGTTGGCTGCTCGCTCGACGCGGGGATCGAGCTTTTGAGACTGACGTGATGCATGTTTACACAGGGAACCCGTCGGAGAGCACTTCGTGCAGATCTGCACCACCACCCCCTGCATGCTCGGCGGATGCGGCTCGGACAAGATTGTCGAGGCCATCACTTCGCACCTCGGAGTCGGCTTGGGAGAGACCACCAAGGACAACAAGTTCACCCTCCTCGAAGTCGAGTGCCTTGGCGCTTGCTCCAACGCACCAATGGTCCAGATCAACGACAAGTTCTACGTGCGTCGCCCGTCGCCTTGATCAGCCCTTCACCGAACGCTTAGCTGACCCGCTTTGGCTACTCTACAGGAGGACCTCACCCCCGAGACCACCGTTGGCATCCTCAAGGCGCTGGCCGCTGGACAGACTCCCAAGACTGGACCTCAGAGCAACAGGAGGTTCTCCGAGCCCGATGGACCTTTGACTTCGCTCACCGAGGAGGTGAGCTTCGCGATCCGCTCTCGCAGCTGCCCCGTGAACCTTCGCTGATCTCGTTACTTCTCCACAGCCACCAACTACCGACCAGTTCTGCCTCCCCGAGTGGCGCTAGATGTAATTTGTAACAGCGGAGGGAGCGACGTTTTGAGGGGAGAGCTCGGGTCGTAATTGAGCCTGGACGTTAGACATGCATGTAGGGTCTGCGAGGGAGACGATACGGAGAGCGAGAGCCAGAGAGTGCGCGTGGCTCCCCCTCTCGCTCAGCGAAAGTGTCGTCCCTCGGCTGCTCGGCGAAGGCCCTCACTGCGCTCATTCGCCGGCCGAACTCTCGTTGTAAGCGCTTGCGGTCTTTTGAATCTATTTGCTATTGCTCTAACGCTGTACTACTAGAATCTTGGCCCAGAGAATGTCCACCGTATCTACAATTGCCCGAACCCTTTGCGAACGAACCCGACAGCGAACCCGACAACTCGCATCTCTGGCAGCATCTAGTTCGACATCTCCTCTTGGATAGCCTTCAGCTCCATCTCGCTGAGGTGAGCTCGGAACTCCTCCCTCGTCTCGCCTGGTAGGTGCTGAGAGTTGGAGCGCGAGTTCTTGCGCGCTCGGAGCTCGTTGGCATGCTGGCCGGTGCGGAAGATGGCCGGCCATTTGATGGCGTAGGGCGAGTCCTCGAACGTTTTGTCGATTCTGTAGTAGCATAGAAGTCAGCTGAGATGCTGAGCGAAGGGCTCGGTGGCGTTTGACTAGGAGCGAAAGTCGAGCCAGCGCCGAGCGACAGAGAAGAGGAGCTGCTACTCACGTCTCGAGACTGTGGCCCTTGGTCTCAAACATGTAGATGTAGGCGACAAAGGTGGCAAAGGTGGTGAAGGCGCCGTAGCTGAGAGAGCGGGAGAACAAAAAGGAGCGTCAGCGATTCCGAACGCGGTAGAGCGTGATGCGATCGGACGAACAGGAAGTAGGGACCATATGCCGATCTGGCCAAGAACTCTGGTGCGGTGAGCGCGACGATGAAGTTGGCGAGCTGGTTCACGCCTTGACCAAAGCCAGTCGCGGCAGCCCTCGTTCGACTCGGCTGAATCTCGGACGAGTATCTGTAAGAGGGGATGATGGTCAGAAGCGGAAGGAGAGAAATTCCAAAGCTGTGGCAGCTCACAGTCGAACCGTCATCGACCAAGATCCACTGCGGATGCGAAGGAGGTCAGCCTCGGCGCCGAGCTCTCGACATGAGGACGCTACGCACGAGAAGGCGAGAGCAAACAGCTCAATGAAGGCGATGACAACCTGTTGATGCGGCAGGGTCAGCTCATAGAGCACCGAAGCGAGCCTCGGCCGCACTCACCCATTTGCCGACAGGCGTGCGAGCCGCCCCGCTAGCATACATGGCTCCGATAACGTAAAGGGTAAAGGAAACGGCGATACCTCCACCAATGAAAAGAGGGCGACGGCCGATACGGTCAATGTCTGTAAAGAGCTGGGATGAGCCGCTGTTGAGCATCACCGAGGCAGGCTACTCACAAAAGTAGCCGCAGATGGTCATGGCGGTGAGCACAAGACCCGTGACTCCGGAGGCGAGGAAAGATGAGGTCTTTGCGTCGAGACCAGCTTGCGAGAAAAGGAGGGGCGCAAAGAACAGGACGAAATCGCTGTGAGGAAGGAAGCCAAGGTCAGCTCCGAGCTCTCGCTAGCTACTGATGGCCAAGCTTACATTCCGGCGAGCTGCTGAAAGACATTCATGAATGCTCCCAGAGCAGTCCTCCCTCGCACACCCTTTGACCAGATTTCGAGAAAGGCCGCTCGTTTCGAGCCGACGATGACCCCAGCGCCAGTGGCGAGGAGCTCCTTGCGGTCGGCGGGGTCGTTGGTGCCGAGGAGCAAGTCAAGCACCTTCTCTGCCTCGTCTCGGCGGCCCTTCGACATGAGCCAGCGAGGGGAATAGGGCATCAAGGGAGCGAGGACGGTGAGGACGAGGGCCGTGAGAGCTTGGAGGGCGAACGGGAATCGCCATGAGAGCGAGGTGTAGATGTTGACGGTGCCGTCTACAAAGGGTAGATGGAGGGAGATCAGCGCTGAGGTCTGCAACAGCCTCGAGATGCGAGCCGCTCCGAGCCTGGCGGGTGGCGAGGTTCGAGAACAGAGCCAAGATAAGCCAGCACAACTCACAGCAGATGAAGAAAGCAGCCGCAATAGCACCAGTGGTGAAGAGCTGAAAAATCAGCATGCACTTTCCTCGAATGTCTGGCGAGGCGAGCGAGGTCAGATCTCGGCGCAGTGATTGCTCGGCGGATACGGCTAGAGCTCACGCTTCGGCGAGATCTCGCACAGGTACACTCCAGTGCATCCGAGGAAGAGACCCTCTCCAGTCCCGGCGACACAACGACCGACGAGGAGGCAGGCGAGATTGGGCGAACCGGCCGAGATGGCGGATCCGATGGCAAAGATGAAGGCGCCGAGGGAAATGGTGCGCTTCCTCGAAAGCTTGTCGCTGACCGAGCCAGCCATGATACCCGTGATGGCCGAAGGGACGAGGATGATCTGGCGAGGAGAAATCGGAGTCGAAGAAGAAGGGTGAAAGCGAGTCCGTGAAGAGTCAGCAGCGTTCTTTGTATCACTACAGAGCTTCATGCCTCACTGCTACGACGATACCCTGCAGCAGCGGGGTCAAAACGCCAAACTGGATTGTGATTGCGAAGGGGGTCAGCTTGATCTTCCGCTTCCGATCTTCGTGCACTCACCTGTTCTTCGAATGCAGGCATGGTCGTGATGGAACCGATTGAGCCTGTATCCGCTCCAAAGAGTCCAGCGCCTGCAACGCCACAGCAGCCTTGGTCAACTCCACGACGTCGCGGCAGGCGACGGCGCCTGAGAGCAGTAGAGGGAGCAGCTCACCAAGGCTCATCACGCAGGTAACGGCGATGACTCGCTGAGTAGGTGTAATCTCAATTCCGAGCATTTTGGTGGTGAAGAGAGACGAGGAGAGGCGAAGGAAGGAGAGAGGCGGCTCCCTCACAAAACCCGTGTCGACAGGCAAATCGCCTCAACTGCTCAATTCCACCTTGCTCGAACAGGCTGCAACAGTTCAGCCGCCTCGCCAAAGCGTGTACGTGTCAGCTGCTGCTACCTCTTCACTCATCTGGCTCTTTTCTGCAGCGATGTAGCCACGACTTCGTTCTCACGGGTTTTCAAGCGACGCTCGGTGAATCTCATCATGCCGCTCCGAAGCTCTGCGTGTCTACATCTGTATGATCTCGTCAGCTGCCGAGCTCCCGATTCTTTCACCGCACCTCCTTTCGTGTCTACATCATGAGGCGCCTTCCCCTTGACCACTGATCAAGCTGCTTCTGGCGCTTGTCGGGCTCATCCCTTCTCTTCGACCGTTACGGCTGGGGTCACCGTTCGCGAGCTCGACCTCACCGTCGAATACATCTTTGCTAGTAATAATATGAACCACCTTCCGAAGAAGCAGATTGAGCAGCAGCAGAGGCGACAACTAGAAGAGACGCCTTCGGCGATGATCCGAACGGGCTCCGTCGGGCAGCAGAAACTTTTGTAGGACGGGAAAGAGCATGACGAGAACACAGATTCACCACGTGAACTTACGACGAAGCGGCTCGTATTCTGCTGCCGTCGAAGGAAAGGTCCGAGCTGAGGAGGGAGTTGGCAGTGGGAGAGCGCGAGGGGACGGAAGCGCTTAATTTGAAGACTCGTCGCAAGAAGCAAGCTCGCCAAGTCGATGATTGTGCACAAAATGATGTCTTCCGACGCCCAGACTACCGCCGCCTGCCGCCTGTTCTTTAGCCCGTGAGTCGATCCCGTTTGGCGCGCCTGTAGGAGGAGGGTCAGCGAGGTTCGTGAAGAGGAAAGAGAAATGCGACATACCTCTGCGCCCTTTCCCGCTCAGCTTCCACCCTATCCATCTCATCCAAGCTCAGTATCTCGACCCTCGGCCCAAATCCAAGCGTCTCGTTCCATTCCCGCCAAGCACCTTCCAACGGTCGCGCTCCCCTCCTCTTCAGCGTCTGCTCATCGGCGAAGAGCACTCCCATCTCGAGGCAGTTCTTCTTGACGCGCATGAGCTCCTCGTGCAGGGCGTGGGCGATGAGAGGTGCGGCGGAGGAGGAAAGGGAAAGGTCGCGAACTAGGACAGAGGCGAAGAGCTCGGGGGTGAGAGAGGAGGATAGATCCCATTCGATGCGGTCGGTAAGATGGAGAGTGCCGATTTGGACATCGAGCTGAGAGAGCGAGGGTCAGCGAGGCGACGACGGCGCTAGTTGTGACCATCCACTCACGTTCAATACTACCCTCAGATCCTTTTCAACATCTGCCGCTACTTCCTCAGCCGTGCGGATTGCCACCTCGGCCACACTCGACTGCTCCTTGACCTGAGTCTCAATCTGTCCAGCAATCTCGGAGGCGAAAGTATGTGGTAGGTCGAGGTCGTCACAAAACACTCGAGCGAAGTCGGCGGGAGAGATGAGTTTCTCTGCGGGAGGAAAACGATCAGCTCGAGTCGCTGCGAGAGCTCGGTGAAGGCGCCTCACCATTGGCGTTCCACACAAAGGCGTCGCGGATCTTGAACGTATCTACGTCCAAGTCGATCTGTATCGGTACAAAGTTGTCGGGTCGTTCTGCTTGAGCTTCGAGGTGCTCCTCCGAGCTGGCGAAGAGGCGAAAGGTCAGCGAGGGAAAGACTGGACAGCCCCGCCCAAACTCACAAGACTTGATGCTTAGTCTTGATGGCCTGTTGTACGATGACCATGTTCCCTGGTGGTAGAACTCCCAGATAGCTCTTGCCATCGCCCCAAGCCTGCTTGGCCTCGACTGCTCCTCCGCCTGGCGTCCCCGGTACCAGCCCTCGCTTGGGCACCATGCCACCTTTCGGCTCCTCCTCAACGAGATCTGCAGCCAACCCTTCCAGCTCGGCGTAGTTGACTGCTGCCCTTGACCGCTTGCCTGCAGCAGCTGGTGTGTTGTCGCCTTTGCCAGAGGCCGCCAGCGCGTTTGGCTGCATGAGCGAGCTGGTTCCTAGACGCATGCGAGACGGGTAGGTGGTGTACTGCGCCTGATAGCGAGCTTCGGTGATGGCGGTCAGGGGCGGTACGGGAGCTGCTGAAGTCGAGAGGGGGAGACGAGGCGGCGGCGGCGGGGCGCGGTTGGGATTGAGGGAGGAGGAGGTACGCTGCTGGGGTGCAGGATACGGAGACGGTCGTGGAGCTGTTGCCGGGGTGGTGAAGGGTTTGGAAGGCTTGACGATGCGCCCCGAGCGAGACGAGGGCAGCGGAGTCGACGCGCCTGCTTGTGAAGGGCCCGCGCCAGGCGTAGAAGGGGTAGCGCCGTGCGGTGAGCCTCCGAGCGCCGTCTGACCAAGTCCCTCGCGCTGCAGTAGCTGAGCGACCGCATCGCGCAGGCCCTCAGAGTTGTCGCCGTACTGAGCCCTCAAAACGTTGATGCGCTGCTGCAGGTCGGCGTTGGGAGTGCCGGTCGACATCCTTATGCTGCTGTCTCCACTTGTACAGCCTCGCGACCCGAACCGAGAAGAAGAGACGAGACGAGGTGCGGGAGAGGGTCGAGGGAGAGAGAGAAGTTCCCAGTTGGACTCGTCTTGAAGGAGTCGCTCTGAAGCTGCGATGAGTTGAAGTGGAGACGTTGACCGAGATCTCAAAGAACACTTTGGCTCAATGTTGCTGTCTCCCCGTTCTTGCAAGCCTCAAACAGCATTTGACCGAGCTCGGCAAGCAGCTTCGCAGAGGGCGGTTTCGCTTGCGAAGCGCGAGAACAGGGACTAGCTGGCGACCAGCCGCCGTTCCAGCAAGCACGCCGAACTGCTTCAGGCGCAGGCGACGAACGAGCCCCCTCCCTTCCACCCGCCCGAATTGTCGACGCCTTCGCCGAGCAAGCTCTCCTGAGCTGGCTCTAGATGTCGGGCGATCCTCTTTCCAGCTAGAGGTTTTACCAGTCTACTTCAGTACCTTAGGCACCCAACCGCTTGCCAATCATCGACCTTGGCCTCTTGTCCCCCTTCCGTCCGAGCGCCGCGTAGTATTCCTGAAACGGGAGAAGAGGGTCAGCACACTGCCTGGAGGTCGAAGTCAGAGAGCGGCTCAAGCTCACCCATGCCAGCTTCATCACCTCTCCGTCAGCCTCGTATGGGCTTGGCACCTCGCTCACGCCAGGTGCAGCGGTAGGATGCCGCAGGTAGATCGCCGAGCAGGTCTGGAACGAAGGCTCAATGTATGGCGGGATGAAGAGGAAGGGGGAGGCAAAGTCGGGAAGGTGGAAGGGGAGGGGCTTGGGGCCTGCTGGGGTGGCGGGCGCAGGAGGGACGACGGAGGAAGGGGTCTCGGCGGAGGCATCGACCTCGGCCTCGGAGGATTCTGAGGGCTCAGCGGCAGCTTCGGCGGTCTCGACGGGGGCAGTGGAAGGGGTAGAGTCGGAGGGGAGGGAAGCAGCGTCTCGATCCTGGGGTTTTGGTGGTTGCAGGGTGGTCACGGCGGAAGGGTCGACCGAGATGAGGTCTCCAGGCTGTAGCCGGATGTTGGGATCGGACACCTGTCAAAGGAAAGAAGCGTACGGTCGACACCTGCTCTACTGCAAGCTGTACCTTCCTACTTTCCTCCCAGCGAAACGCGTGCTGAGGACGAGGAAAACAGGCTCACCTTGCGGCCGTTGAGCGAGACCTTACCGTGCACGACCATCATTCGTGCTCGGTAGACGCTGTCGGCAAAGCAGCACCTAAAGACGACGGTGTCCAGCCTCTTCTCGACCTCGGCAAACATCATGCTCGCGAGCGGCACCTTGGGCTCGCCTGCTCCTGCTCCCTTTGCTCCGACGATGGGCGGCAGGCCATCGGGCAGGTAATCCTTCTTAAACTTGCCCTCTTGAATCCAGTCGCCGTGGTAGCCCCGCACGAGCTGCTTGGCCTTCCACTTCTGCTGGAACATGGTCAAGGACGATTTCGTGAATTTCGTGTCGGAGGTGGGAGGGCCGTAGGTGCGTTGGTAGAGGTTGTACAAGTTGGCAGGGGCCCAGCTCTGTAGGTGAATCGTTAGCTGCTGCTCGCTGGGAAAGGCGAGAGGGCGGTGCTTGCCATGCGAGGGATGACTTTGGCAAGGTGAGTGGGATTCTTGACCTTGCGCCCCAGGCAGGGCGTTGTTGGTAGCATGGCGAAGGGTGCACGAAAGCCGAGAAAGCTGGCGAAGAACGGCGACCGGCGGGCGAAAGCGACGAGGGGAGAAGTGAGGAGGGCAAGAGCTCGAGCGACTTCGAGTTCCGAGACGCGAGCCTTGCCGGCAGGTCGCGTGCATTGGCTCACCTCGCTGAGAGGCTACAGGGAACTTGAAAAAACATTCTATAAACACGTTACAGCTCTATATACTCGACCAGCGATCTACGCCCATCCATCGAGACTCCCAGCCTCCGAGACGACCTTCCCCCTTCCTCGTCCGAGACCGACATGCCGCCTCACCATCCCTTCGACCATCTCTGCAATCGCGAGAGATGAAGTCAAGCCTGGTGACTCAATACCAGTGAGGTTGACGAAGCCGGGAAGAGGGTGGGTGATGGAAAAGTCCATGGCGGAGGCTCCCTTCGCCGAGATCTTGGGCCGAATGCCGACGTCTGCGCGGGGAGAGGTCAGTGGAGGGCGTAGAAAGAGGACAGGCAAGAGACTCACAATCGGGTTGAAAGCCATCCTCGACGACATTGGGAAGGAACTTGCGAACCTCCTCGATGGCGAGCAGTCGGCGATCCTCATTCACCGCGAGGTGCTGCTCCCAGAAATCCATCACATCCTCTCCATTCTCATCCCGAGGCGGATCCAACCATTCGACGTCGGGGCCAAAGCGAATCTCGTTGTCGAGGTTCATGGTCAGGTGAGTCCCGAGGCCGGCGAGAGAGGAAGGGTCGGGGCAAGGGTAGAGAAGATGGCGAACGGAAGAGATGCCGGGGCCGCGGTAGGAGAAGTAAGAGCCCTACAAAGTATCTAAGATTAGTGGAGGGCCACAGGGAGACGCGAACGAGCTGCTCGCACCTTGGCGAAGTGCAGCTGAATTCGCTCGGAGGAAGGAAGGATCTGATTGGCGATGTGGTGTGCGCTGCATAGAGGAAGGATGAGCTCGAGTCGCCGGAAGGGCGACCAGACCGAGAAGAGCGCTCACTTGAGACCGGCAGCGTTGATGAGCGTCTTGGCCAGTACGGCGCTCCGCTCCCCCTCGCCTCCCTTGCCGTCGTCGGTGAGCGTTTGGACGACCCAACCATCCGCGGTGCCGTCTCCTCGCTTTCCTCCACGCTTCCCCTCAACTCGGTCTATCCGCACCACCTTGGTTCCGTACACCAGCTCTCCGAGCTCCGAATCAAGGATGCCTGCGCGCGCCGAGCAGGTCAGCTCGGGGCAAGCAAAGCGGACAGAGAAGGTCACTCACTCTTCTCCAGATCCTCCATGAGTTCGTGAGAGCTGACTATACCCGTCTCGGGGCTCAGCAATGCTCCAACAACCCCCTTGCTCACATCCGGCTCCCTCTCTCGCACCTCGTCGCCCGAAAGCCATTGCAACGGCACCCTGCCCTCTCCCAGCGCCTCGATCTTGCCCGCCTTCTTTTGTAGACCTTCAAGATATTCCACTTGATTCGGCGAGTTGGCGAGGATAAGCTTGCCCGTCTTGCGGTGGGCGATTCCAGCAGCGGAGCAGCGCTTGTAGAGCAGGTCGCGGCCACGGATGCACAATGAGGTCTTGAGCGAGTCGGTAGGGTAGTATAGACCGCTATGGATGACCTCCGAGTTGCGAGAGGACGTCTCTTCGCCGAAAGCGCCTCGTCTGGAGCGGGGAGAGAGGATGAGCTAGCCGTACTGCAGCTGTACAGGGGCAAGGGGGGAGCGCACCTCTCCACGACAAAGGTTGTACGATCTACGAAGGCCTTGGTGAGCCGTTCAGCGATAGCGAGGCCCTGCATGTAGAGCGTTATCAGCGGCGCGCTGTTGACGTCGTCTGGGAGAGATGTAGCTCACGACAACCCCTGCGCCCACGACGAGATGGTCGACCGTCATCTCTGATGGTATAAACTTGTGCTTGGCACGCAATAGAGCAGCCATCGGAAGACGAGCCGAAACGAGTGAAAGCGCGAGCGGCGAAGGAGCAGCGCGCGCTCAACTGCGGAAGCGAATCTCGCTACAGGGCTCTGCTAACTTCGAACGAGCAGGGCGAGGGTATGTGATCAGACTCACTGCCTGTGAGGTGCCGTCCTGCACCATAGAACGACTTCATCTCGCCGAGAATCAACGCCGAGCCTGAGCGCGCCTGCCCCTGGCTTCTCCTCTCGGCGAATCTGCTCGGGAAGCCTGTAGCTTCTTAGCGTGTGAGTTTCTTGTTCCCTCCCGCCGCCTGGTGTCTCGCCGGGTCCCGGCAGCTCAAGGACTTGCCTGCTCAACTTTAGCTTCGACTGCCGGAGGGCAGCCTGTCCCGAGCCGTTTGATCTGCAGTGGACCGTCGAGTTGTGTTGCAGTATCTAGAATGAGTGCAGGGAGCCTGCGAGGCTCTGCTGCAGCCCTATACCGTACTGCTGTCGCTGGGAGAGAAGAGCGATCGTCGGTCGAAGCCAGCTGACTGGAAGCCTCCAAGATCCAGCATCGCGCTGTACGTCAGTGGGGTCGGGAAGTGGGTGGGCTGACCTTGTACAGGAAGAGTTGGTGCCAGAACAACGGGTCGGCCAAGAGAATCGTGGGAAAGTGGCGGTGCGAAAGTGCACGGACCAGGCGAGGCGAACGGGCGCTCCTGAGTCCTCTTGGAGCCGAACTCTTGATCTCTTCGCTCTTCTTCCTCCTCCCGCTCACTGCTCAGCAGCTTCAACTTCTACGAAAACTACCAGGTAAGAGCACCCGCTTGCTTGCATCTGCTACAGCACATCGGACTGACTTGCCCCCCCTTCGCAGCCCTCCTTCCCACCCCGCCAAACAAGCTCTATCGCGCGCAATGGCAATCCTCTCCCTGGCTCGCACCATCTTGTACAGCCTCTTCGCCCTTTGGGCTTTGCTCACCTTCATCCTCGCCGCCGCGTAAGCTATTCCCTTGCACTTCCCGGCGCTCCCCTCGACACAGCGCTCATCATTTCTCACGTGCCCATGTAGCTTTGTCGGCCAGACGAACAAGGATGGCTTCGGATACTCGCAGGCTGGTAGGCTACATCCTGCTCTCTTGTTCCCGCCTTCCCGCTCGAGCTGACCCGACTTTCTGACTCGTTCAGCCGCCGAACTCATCGCCGCCGGCGTTCTCGGGCTCGCCACTCTCCCCGTTCTGTACGTTGACTGTTCAATTTCTTGTCTCGGGGCTATGGGGAGATGAACAGGGTGGGACGGGGAAGACACGCAAGAACTAACCTGTCTCGGCGCCGAACAGCCACTTCCTCTTCCATCGCCGCGCCAATGGCTCCATCATTTCCTCAATCCTCGTTGAGCTCATCGCCGTCTCTGTGATCTGGCTTCTCTTCCTCGGTGAGTCCAAATCTCGCCGGTCGGCGATATGCGCCGCTCACCTCGATCTTTCGGCGCAGGTGGAGCCGCCGCCATCTCGAACGATGTCCTTCCTTTCGTCGGCTCTCGCTTCTGCGACGCCACCTTCTGCAACCTCGGACAAGCTACCGCTGCTTTTGCATGGCTCTCCTGGTGCACTCTTACTGGTTTGCTCGGACTCGTTCTCTTCGGTGCGTTTGGAAGGTCGCTCGTCTCGTCTTCCCCAGGGGACGGGAAGGATCTGAAGAGCCTCCAATACCCCCTTGAGCTGTCTTCTAACGCGCTCTGCCTCCACAGACCTCATCTACCACTCGATGAAGAACAAGCAGGCATGGAAGGAGCCGTTCGGTGCCCACGCCGCCGCCGGAACGACCAAGGGCGAGGCCGCTCCTGCTCAAGGAACCGCCGAGATGACCCAGCAGCAGCCTGCCGCGCACGTCTAAGGGGTGGATCCGAGAGTCAGCCTCGTGGTCTAATCGTAGTAGGCGGCTGGGTTTCGGAAGGGCCTTCTCACCTCATCTCGTTCCCTCCCCCATCTCTCAACTTGTAGTTAATGCTTTTCGTACATCTTCCGTAGTAGCTTGGGATTGATTTTCTCCCTCCCTTACCGCCAGCAAATGCCCAGAGAGCGGGTTGGCGACTCGACCAAGGCCTCGGCGAAGGGTCGGTCTTCGGACTTGACTTAACTTTGAAGGCCCTCTCCGGCTAGATCGCCTGTAGCTGTCATCGGCTGTTCTCCCCTTTCTGTCTCAAACGTCGCCTGTACTTTCTGAGGCAGAGCATGACAGAAAAACGAAATACCACAATGACTATGCATCTACAAACGAGCCTCGACCGGTGCTCGAAGGGCCGAGCGAATGTCCTCGTCCATAAACTGAGCGATGGAGTGCGAGAGAGCCATGTTCTGTAAGTCGTC
Organism: Leucosporidium scottii; assembly: GCA_003054985.1. NCBI lineage: Eukaryota > Fungi > Basidiomycota > Microbotryomycetes > Leucosporidiales > Leucosporidiaceae > Leucosporidium > Leucosporidium scottii. The sequence continues at coordinate 232,570 of MWVB01000004.1, read as the reverse complement.
GACCGGGAGAGCCAGGAGGAGAAGCGTGTCAGCTCGATGCTCGGCGCTCGGCGGAGCTAAGTTTGACCTCTTCTACACCTCTTCTCTCGTCCACAGTGCAAAAAGAAAGAGCTCACCGTGACCATCGGGTTGACGGCAGATGCTGTAGGGAAGACGGAAGCATCTGCAATCCAGAGTGCTTCCGTGCCCCAAACTCGGCCGCGAGGGTCGACGACACCTTCGGTCGCCTTCGCCGACATTTGGCAGCTTCCCATTTGGTGAGCGCTGTAGGAGAGCAACGGTCAGCCTCTTCTTCAGAGGGTCAGAAAAGATCAAAGACCCACCTTCCAATATTGCACTTGCCGCTCTGAACGCCGGCCTTCTCGACCTTGGCGATCCACTCCTTCCACCTCGGATCCGAGAGAGATTTGTGGCCAGGTGCAGGGATGTAGTCCTCGACGCCAGTTTGCGTAGTAGAGATCCTGTTTGCGCCTGAGACGAGGTGCAGCTCGCTGGAGGCGATGAGACCTCGGAGGAGAGAAACGCCGTCGTAAGGGTCGAGCGTGTACTCCATGCGAGGGACACCATTCTCGTCGAGAAAGACATATCCTGCCGTGTTCCGATCCCGGGCGATGGCGATGAGGGTGAAAGAGTGGTCAAACTTGACCATGGCGCGCTTGTGCTCCTTCGAGGACGTCCACTTCGTGTTCGAGGCGGCGAAGAGGGAAGGAGCCGACTGGATCACCTCAATCTTGACGCCGTGGTGGGAGCCGTCGATGTTTTCCTGCACCGTCGAGACCTGTTTGCCGAGCATTTGTGAGCGAAATTCGGAAGGGGAAGAAGGGAAGGAGGAGAAGCTCCGAAAAGGGGAAGGGGAAGGAGGTGCAGACGCTCACGGCAGTCATAATCGATCCCTCCCACGGCTTTATGACATCGTCGTAGAAGCCAGTGACACCCTGCGAGGCGAGGAGTCAGCTCTTCATATCGCCGAGCTGGAAGGATTGAAGCTCACAGTGACGGGATGCAGCCTCAAGTTCTTGCCGATCCTCGGGTTCTTCAAACCGCTCCTCAGCAGTACTCCTGGACTGTTGATGGTCCCAGCTGAGAGTACGACTCCGCGCTTTGCTCGAAGGATGGCCCTCTTTCCGTCCTTCATCTTGACCAAAGCGCCGACGCAGACCTTCCTTGAGTTGGTGGGGTAGAAGTTGTCGAGAGTCTTGGCCGTCGGAGGGCGAGACGACGAGCTCGAGGCGAATAGTAGACGTTCGACCTCCGCTTCGACGAGGAACTTGGCGCCGGCCGAGGCGGCGTGACGAAGCCAGCAGACTGGACCGCTCTGCTTCTCGCTGTAAAGACAGCCGAAAGCACAGTGTCCGCATTTATGAGCATGTCCAGCGGTGTTTTGCTGTCAAGGTTATAGGTCAGCATGCGAGGCAAGTAGCGGGAGTCGGCGAGTCGGCGAGTCGGCGAACAGACGACGCACGGGAATGACGCTGCAAGGGTAGCCGAGCTTAACGGAAGCCTCGACGAGGCGAGTGTTGGCTTTGTTGTGCACAACATGATCTGCCGAGACGCCCATGCGGTTGCAGACGAAGTCGACAGAGTCGGCGAACTCAGCGCTGAGGAAGTATGGGAGGTTATGCTGCTTCGCCCACTGCTCGCGGAGGAAGTGTTGTGGGCGTAGGGAGGCGGACCAGTTGACTGAGAGAGACAGTGTGGTCAGTCAGACAGAGTCAGAAGGTGAGGAGAATTACGGCACTCACTGACGGTTCCTCCTCCGAAGCTCGAGCCGGCGAGCACGTTCAAGCCACCGTCCTCGGTCGCCATCAGCCCCTGAGCCTCGTACAGCTTCTCGAACCCCTCCTTTGGCGTGCCAGCCATCTCGTCCGGCTTGAGGTAGACTCCCTTCTCGACGACGAGGGTCGACCAGCCCTTTTCTGCCATCTCCGAAGCGACGACCCCTCCGCCGGCGCCCGATCCGATGACTAGGACGTCCGTCTCGATGTACTGGTACTCCTGGTTGACCTTCTCGAACTTGTACTCGTAGTGGTGACGGTTGCGCGAGGGGTCGGCGAGGCGAAGCGGGTCGCCTTCTGTCGGGAATCCTCCGCAAGCGGCGAGCATGGTGGGGAAGTCGGTGTAGACCTTGTACATGGCGACAGCTGGAAGGTACGAGGGGGTTGAGCATATGTTTCCTACCAACCGAGATCTGCGAGCACTCACCGACGATTCCTCGGTAGAGAGAGCGGAGGAGGGCGAGCCGAGATGTTGACCACGACTTGAGCACTGCCTCTCGCTGCTCCAAGCTGAGCTCTGGAAACGGAGTCGCATGTCCAGTGAGGAGCAAGGTGCCCGGGCGAGTCGAGAGAATCGAGAGACCCCTGGCCAATTCGGCGAGCTTGGGCGGGGAAAGCGAGCGGACGTATTGCTCTGCAAGGGCTTCAAGCGCTCCCGGTAGAGCACTGAAGTTGGTTTCGGCTAGAACTCTGACTGTGTAGGTGATCTACCGGTCAGCGGTGGTCTTGTAAGCGAGTTTCGAGCCCGAGTTGCTCACCTCGCTCCCTCTCCTCGTTCGAGGCGTTGGCGGGCAAAATCTCGTCCACCGTAGTGACTTGAAAAGCAGCATCGCATGCCGATGCCAATACTTTGAGCTGTGCTTCGTTGAAAGGCCCGGCCATGATGTTGTGTGAAGAGCGAGAGGCAAGTTTCGCGGCAGGCGTCTTGCTTGCGACCGAGCGGGGATTGAGTTCGCCGAAGGCTCTCGAGGATCGAAGATAGCCGAGAAAGCGGGGCTTGGATACTAAACATGTGTTACAAAGCTATGAACTAGGCGCCGCTGCAACTACTCCCCACATCCCTGAGCTAGCTGCTCGGCGATGAAGCAGCTTTGATCTCCTTCTCCAACTGCTCAGCATTCAGCAACAGCTGTTCCCTCGTTCCCGAGTAGCCCATGCATTCCCACTCCCCCTCCGCTCGCTCTCCCGCCACCGAAGGGTAGTCAAAAGTCACCAGGCCATTCCCAACGATCTGAACGCCGAGAGTGTCAGGTTTCGGCTTTCTGTAGGAGTATAGAGAAGACGTACGTTTCCGTGACGATGGTAGGCTCCACGACCACGAATGAATGGGTCGAGTACATAGTATTGAGCCTTCATGAGGTTCACCACTCGCTGGCGCTTCTTGGACACGAGAGGGTCCTCCGAGTTGATCCACTCGCGTGTGAGTTCGAGGTATTCGGCGACGAGGGCATCTCGATCGGCTTGTGCTTTCTGCAAAGTGTGAGATGGGGTCAGCTTGAGCCGGTAGGAGGCTTGACAAAGTCGAAGCTTGCCTTTCGGCCCTCGGTGTCGCTGCAAGTAAGAGGTCGAGTCAGCAAGAGGCTAAGAAAAGGCTGTGACAGAAAACTCACGATTGGGCAGCGTTCTCTCCTGGTACGATGGGAGGGTACTCCCACTTCCAAGCGTTTTCTCCACCTGAGAAGCGAACTGTCAGCGCCGAAGCCTTTCGATTGCGGAGGCAAGGAGACTCACCGAGCTCCTTGACGAGATGCTTCTGTACATGGCGCGAAGCAGAAGGATAGGTCAGCTTCCGTTGCATGCTACACAAGTCTCTCGACTTGCGCCAGCAGAGAAAGGGGCAAGGGAAAGAGGCTCACCTTGGGCACATGCACGACCAGGTCGTCGGTGCTCTTGGTCATGGAGATCTTGCTGCGGACAACGGGGTCGAGCATAGGACCGAGTAGCTTCCAGATACCTTGGAACACCCAAGGAGCTGTCGATGAGCCGTCCTTTGGTCAGCGCCGAATCGAGCGCCTGAAGGATGCGCCGAGAAAAGAGAGCAGACTGCACTCACCGTTGTGCACAAGCATGACATTGAGCGACTCGGGGTAATACGCCTCGAGACACTTGACGATGAAAAGGATGCACCGCCAGTCTGTTTCATTAAGCGAAGGTCAGCTCGCAATTCCCTCTCGAGGGCTCGGCTCAAGGCGCCGTTGAGACCGCAACCCACCCATCTGTAAAATCCAAGGTGTTCGTGTAAGCACCACTCGTTAATCTGAAGTGAGGATCAGCGTACGTTTCGAATTCCGAAGCCGGTCATGTCGAAGACCATGTCGATTTTGTCGACGTTGTCGGCGAAGAGGCAGCGAACAGACTCCATCTGGAAGAGCACAAAGTCCTCCAAGGCCTTGGCCGATTGGTCAAATGTGCGATGCTTTGCGACTGCACGATGGGACGGCGGATTAGCGAGGGCTCATCAACGCCGAGAAACGGACTCGCGCACCATGGATGTAGATGACGGGTCGGCCGTAGTAATCGGTGCCCTGTAGATTATACAGGTTAGCTTGAATGAATCGTGAAGAAGCGGAAGAGAGCCGAACCGGCGTCCACCGGGGAAGGGGAGGAGGAGGGAGCAGCACCGAGGGAAAGGAAGGCGGAGACGTACCTGCGTATAGGTCTTGCCAATCTCCATCTGCTTAATGAAGCCTTCTGCGCCCTTCATGCCTTCCTCGCCTTTCCTAAAGATCTCCTCGACATCGGAGCCTGCGAAAGTGAATGAGGTGAGCGCCGAGCGAAGTCCGGGAGCGCGAGAAACGAACCCATTCGCCACTTGATGCAGGCCGCGAGCTGTAAAGAGTCAAAGGATGAGTACTGTTGCTATTCAGAAAGTCCAGAGTGGAGCTCACCATTGATACTCCGGCGCTGGTCGACCACTTTCGGGCGCGAAGGAAGCGAAGCATGATGTTGTCGGCGTCATCCATAGCGATGAAGCGCCAGTAGCTTTCGAGAAACTTGACACTGCCGTCTACGGATCGAGAAGTAGTGAGCGAGCTGCTTGAAGCCAGCCAAAGGCGGGAGGGAACTCACACTCGGCGAAGGCGGCTTTGGCGTCCCGAGTCTCTTGCTCGGCTTTCATCCGCTCTTTGGCATTGTCGTCCTGGTGATACATGTATTGCAAGGTCAGCGAGCCCTCGACATGAAGCAGGGACCTCGTCGTCGCTCACCTTTGGGATCGAGTTGCCGGGCGCCTTCTCGTCTACGACCTGCACCTCTGATGTGCCGCCAGAACCTTCCTTGGGAGCACTGTCGATGAGTTGTAGGAACTCGCGCCACATGTCCTGCAGACGAGTACACCGGTGGGTCAGACGACGCTGACCAGTTGCGTGCGGGGGGAGCTGAACGCTGAACGCACCTTGAGTGAGCTCTCCTGCTGAGGAGTAAGCTTGCCGACCACTCCGTCACTGGGCAAAGGGTTCGGCTGTCTGCTGGTCATGATTTCCTGCTAAGTCGAAGCGAGGGAGTTGGAAGGAGACGAAAGAGGGGGAGGAGGAGGGGGTCAAGCGGCGTTTGGACGTCGACTTGACCTCGCCGTTTCATCGCCGAGACGCCAGCTCGCCCCCGCAATGGAGTGTTAGAGCAGCAGTGAAGGTTAAGGAAGTCTTAGTTGCAGCTAAGATACCGGCCCAACTCACCGGAATCGAGCACAAGACCGCCTCAGGAGAGAGGAGGTGTACCGCCGAGCTGAGCTTCGCAGAGCAGCACCAGGCCTCTCGATGATCTGTAGAGCAGTAGGATACTTACTAGACGCCCAGAGTAATGTCAAGAAGTCTGCCCTGCTGTAGCTCCTCGCACTCGCTCCTACTCTGCCGCACGACTTCCGCCTCTCGCGACTCGGCTCTCTCTCCTAACGTTCACCTCGTCAACTCGTTTCGACTCGCTGAGGAAGCTACAGAATGGTGCTGCGGACACCTCAACGATACTGGGCGCTCCCGCCGCTCCTCGTCGTGCTGCTGCTTCTCATTAGCACCCCCACCTCCGCCGTCAAGAGACACGACTTCAAGACTTGCTCTCAGTCGGGCTTCTGTCGCAGGAATCGAGCGCTGGCAGATCGCGCTGCAGAGCACAAGTCGTTCGTATCGCCCTACAGCCTCGAGCAGCCCTCGTTCGCCGCCAACACCTTCCACGCCGCCATCTCAAACGCCCTCTTCCCCTCGATCCACTTCTCGCTCGAGGTCCGCTTCCAGAAGGATGGCGTAGCTCGTATCCTCATGGATGAGGTCGATGGACTCAGGCAGCGCTACAACGAAGCAGGCATGTGGGCCGTGCAGACGGAGCCTCAGCTCGCCGACGACAGCGACTTCAACGTCGACATTGGCGCGGAGCGCACCAGCATTAAGTACGCCAACGGCCGACACGAGCTCCAGGTGCAGCATCGGCCTCTTCTCCTCACCTTCTACCGAGATGGCCAGCCGCACATCGTCATCAACGAGCGCTCGCTGCTCAACATGGAGCACTTCCGCGTCAAGGCCATCGGCGGAGAGCCAGAGGAGGTCGTGGTGCAGGATGCGGATCACCCAGAGGAGCAGAAGGTCATCTTCAGGGAGGACGCTTTCCCTGGATTCCTGCCTAAGGACGAGGATGGCATGTGGGAGGAGACGTTCGGCGGCAAGACTGATCCGAAGCCCAAGGGTGAGCTGAAGTAGCCTGCTGTTGGAAGGCTCGTCGACTGACTCTTCATTCTACAGGACCGGAGTCCCTTTCCCTTGACATCACCTTCCCCGGTTACGAGCACGTCTATGGAATCCCTCAGCACGCTTCCTCACTCAGCCTCAAGCAGACTCGGTGGGTCTCTTGTGCCTCGTACATCAAGTCTCGAATCGCCGCTGATCTCTACTCACCTAACAGCGGTGGAGATGGAGCCTACACCGATCCCTACCGCCTCTACAACCTCGACGTCTTCGAATACGATGCCGACTCGGAGATGGCCATTGTGAGCATTTCGAAAAGACTAAGAAGGCCTCCCGAGTAGAGCTGACCCCTCGACATCTCCAGTACGGCGCCATTCCCTTCATGAAGGCTCACCGCGCTGGCTCGACGGTCGGTGTCTTCCTCGTCAGTGGCTCCGAGGCCTGGATCGACATCACCAAGCAGCCGACGTCCAAGGAGGTCACCTCGGCCTTCAAGAAGTCAAAGAAGAGCGCCGCAAAAGGATCTGACGCTGGTCCTTCCGCCTCCACCACCTCGACGCACTGGATGGCCGAGTCGGGCATCCTCGACCTCTTCGTCTTCCTCGGTCCCAGCAGCGCCGACATCTTCCAGCAGTACACCGCCCTCACCGGCCGCGCTCCTCTTCCACAACTCTTCGCCACGGCCTACCACCAATGCCGATGGAATTACCTCAACCAGGCCGATGTGCAGGACGTGCAGACCAAGTTCGACGAGGCCGACATCCCCATGGACGTCATGTGGCTCGATATCGAGTACGCCGAGGAGCACAAGTACTTCATCTGGGACAAGCGCAACTTCCCCGAGCCCGAGAAGATGCAGGATGACCTCGCTGCTCGCGGTCGGAAGGTGAGCCCTCACTCTCGGTCGCGCCTCCCCTCCCTCTCTCTTCTCTCAGCTGACCACCTATCCTCCCACCGGCATTGTACAGCTCGTCGCCATTGTCGACCCTCACATCAAACGCGACAAGAACCTCTACATCTACACCGAGGCGCAAGAGCTCGACATCCTCTCGAAGACGGCCGACGGCAAGGAGTTTGAGGGATGGTGCTGGACGGGATCGAGCGCTTGGACCGATTGGTTTAACCCTGCCTCATGGCAGTGGTGGATTGATCAGTTCCAATTCAGCAAATTCAAGGTGAGCTCGTCTCGGCGGTCGAGGAGAGAGGAGCTGGCGAAGGAGAGCTCGGCTGACTGGTTCTCATTCGCGTTGACAGGGATCGACCAAGAACTTGTTTGTCTGGAACGACATGAACGAGGTGAGCTGAGGTTACTTAGCTTCTCGCGACTCTCTGCTGACCCTGCCTCCCTCTCAGCCTTCCATCTTCAACGGCCCCGAGATTACCATGCAGAAGGACGCGGTCCACTACGGCGGCTGGGAGCACCGTGACGTCCACAACATCGGCGGCATGATCTACGTGAGCTTCTGCCCTCGAAGCGCTCGTGCTCGGGCTGACCTTCCTTCGCACGACAGCAAAACGTCACCGCTCAAGGGCTCGTCCAGCGCGAGGAGATTCCTAAGCGTCCTTTCGTCCTTACTCGCGCTTTCTACGCCGGCTCGCAGCGCTTTGGAGCCATGTGGACAGGCGACAACCTCGGCACTTGGCCTCACCTCGCCTCGACCGTGCCCATGCTTCTCACCAACGGCATCGCTGGTATGGTGTTCGCGGGAGGTGAGTGACGCCCTTCTCCCCATCTCTGGAGAGCGAAAGCTGACACTCTGCCTCTCTTCGCAGCCGACGTCGGAGGCTTCTTCGGCAACCCCGAGGCCGAGATGATGGTCCGCTGGTACCAAGTCGGAGCCTTCTCGCCTTTCTTCCGTGCTCACGGTCACATCGGTGAGCTGCATGCAAAGTGTAGCTCTGGAAGCTTTCCGCTGACCTGACCTCGCTCCTCAAGACACCAAGCGCCGAGAGCCCTACCTCTTCGACCGGCCCTTCCAAGGCTACATTCGAGACTCTATCCGCCTTCGCTACACTCTTCTTCCTACTCTTTACACCGCTTTCTACGAGGCCAGCATTGACGGCACGCCTATCCTTAGGTGCGCTCGCTCATGCCTTTCGCTTCCCAGTCTCCTGCTGACCCTCTCCCTTTCTCACCAGGCCGCAATACGTCGTCTTCCCCGAAGACGCCAACGGATTTGCCATCGATGATCAGTTCTACTTTGGCTCCTCTGGTCTCCTCGTCAAGCCCGTCGTCAAGGAGGGAGCCACCGAGGCCGAGGTCTACATCTCCGACGAGCAGGTGAGGTTGGGTGGATGACAGAGCTGGGAAGCCACGCTGACTCTCTTTCTCGTACAGCCATACTACCACTACACGACCGACGATATCTACTTCGGTGTCGCCAGCGGTGGAGCTCACGTCAAGGTCCCCGCTCCTCTCGACTCGACTCCCATCCTCCAGCGTGGTGGCTCCATTCTTCCTCGTCGCGACCTCGTCCGTCGCTCTTCCATCCTTGCCTGGCGCGATCCTATCACCCTCGTCGTCGCTGCCGACCTCACCGGCAAGTCAGCGAGCGGCTCGCTCTACCTCGACGACGGCGAATCCTACGCCTACGAGAAGGGGGAGTTCGTCTCGCGCAGCTTCAACCTCAAGGAGGGCAAGGGCAAGACGCTCGTGCTCAACAGTCGGTCGGCGCATCTCAGCAAGGACTCGGCGGCTCTCGCCAGCTACGACCCCAGCGGCAACGAGTGGGCCAAGAAGATCGCCGACGTCGTCGTGCGCGAGATCGTCATCCTCGGACTCGAGTCCAAGCCCTCTTGCATCAAGCTTGCCGGTAGCAGCGTCGGACTCGACTTCGAGTGGATGGAGGGAGTGGCCGCCACGGCCAGCCGTCGCAAGTCGGGCAAGGGCGCCTCCAAGCTCATCATCAAGGACGCCGGAGCCTCCATTATCCACGACTGGGACCTCACGCTCGAGTTTGGCGCCAACTCTTGCTCCACCACCCCCGCCATCGACTACGACGCCGCGCTCCAGTCGCCCGAGTGCCCCACCGGCCGCTTCCTCTGCCGCAACGAGGGCCACATCCCCTCTTGCATCCTTCGCTCGCGCTTCAACGACGGTATCTGCGACCATGAGTGCTGTGACGGCTCCGACGAGACCGACGGCAAGGTCCGCTGCGCCAACCGCTGCCAGCGTGTCGGCTTCGAGCACAAGAAGAAGGTTGCCGAGGAGGCTCGCAAGACTCGCGTTGGCGCTGCTGTGCGCAAGGAGTACGAGACCTTTGGCGCCAAGGAGAAGGCCAAGCTCGAAGCCGAGGTAGAGAAGGTCAAGGAGGACCTTCGTCGACTCGAGCAGAAGGAGCGGACGGCCAAGGCTTCGCTGGAGGCGTTGGAGAATGCCGAGGCGGGCGAGATTGAGCGCAAGAAGGAGAGTGTGCTTTACCAGAAGATCGTCGAGATGCAGGAGGCCATCAAGGCGCTCAGGGAGCACCGCACCAACCTCGAGGGTCACATCTCGGATCTCAGCGGCATTCTCTCGGACCTCTCGGTGAGTCTTAACGCTTCCTTCGTCTTTCATCAAGTAAAGGCTTTGCTGACCTTCCCTTCACAGCGCGACTTCAACCCCAACTACCAGGATATGGCGGTCCTCGGCGCCTCGCGAGCCTACAAGGACTGGCAGGTCGCCAACGGCCTTCTCTCGGGCGATGAGAGCTCGGATGCCAACTCAGATAGCGCTCCTTCTCCTCCTGCCGTCCCCGTCGCCGAAGAGGTCAAGGACTACTCGGACCGCGAGCTCAAGGCGATGGAGGAGGAGGATCCCCTCTCCCTCATCGACAGCCTCAACTCGCGCGTTAGCACGCCCGTCTTGTCGACCGTCACCTCTCGTGAGTCGTCTTCTCCTACCAGCTGCGAGAGGAGCGTCAAACTGATCCTTTTGCATCCACTCACAGTCTTCCGCATCGACGACTATGTCCCCGACGTCTGGCGACCCAAGTACGACGACTACAAGAAGTCGTTCGTCGACCTCCTCGTCCGCACTGGCATCATCTACGCGCCTACGACGACTCAGTCTGACCGTCCTGGTTCGTCGTGTCACGCTCTCGACTTTGGAGCTCGGCTGACTCTCTCCTTCCTCGCAGAGCTCGCTCGCGCCCGTACGAGCCACGCTGCCATGCTCGACGAGATCAAGGGCGCAGAGAAGAAGCTCTCGTCTGCGCAGGAATTGCTCAACACCGACTGGGGTCGCAATTGGGAGTGGAAGAAGCTCGACGGCACCTGCGTCGAGCAGAATCTCGGAGAGTGAGTCGCCGACTTGTCTCGCTCTTAAGCTCCGAGCTGACCCTTCCCGTCTCGATAGGTACACCTATTCTCTTTGCTTCTTCGGCGAGGCAGTGCAGAAGTCCAACAACAACAATCAGCGAAGCAGTCTTGGGTTCGTCGCTTCTCGTCCATCTTCGTGCTCCCTCATTGACGTGCTCTTCCTCTCCCAGCAAATTCCAAGGCTGGGCCGAGGGCGAGGAGAAGGGATCGGACGCCTACTACAACAAGCAGCTGTACGCCGACGGTCAGCGTTGCTGGAACGGCCCAGCAAGGAGTGCCAAGGTGAGCTCGAATACGCTTCGGATCCCTCTTCGGCTCGAGTCCCGCTCACCTCCTTTCCTCCCTTCTCTCTTCTTTTTCTCGCGCCTCTATCGCGCAGGTCGACCTCATCTGCGGCACCACCAACGCCCTCCTTAACGTCGCCGAGCCTGAAAAGTGCACCTACCTTTTCAAGGTCTCTACCCCTGCCGTCTGCATCGTCAAGGACGAGCTACCGGTGAGTACTCTCGAGTTGATGTTCTCCGACCTCCGGGCAGCTCGCTGACGTCTTTTTTCGCGCTCGTGCAGACGGACGAGGCGGCTTCGACGCCCAAGGACGAGCTATGAGAGAGGCAAGAGTAGCCATGCACATAGAAGTGACAGAGAGGCTATCATTCATTCAGCGCTGTCGCGAGAGAGCAGTCTTGGATTCGCGAGATGCACTCGAACGGCATGAGCGGTAGCGCCGAGCAGGCTCAATCTCCATTCCACAAGTCACGCTGCGCCCAGCCCTCAGCCACCGCCGCCACAATCATCCAGCAATGCGCTCTCCCCTCTGCATCCTCTTCATCCCGATTCCTCTCCTCCATGCTCCTCGGTCCTCCTCCCGCCACCTCCCTTTTCGTCTCCTTCGCCCGCTGCTGCTTGTCCGACTCCTCGATCAAGCCCAAAATCGTCCGGACAAGAATGCGTAGGGAAGAGATGTCGTCGCCTGCGAGTAGCGATTCTGCTCGGGCGAGGAGGGAGAGGATCCAGTGTGCTTCGTGGGATGTAGGGAGGGGCGGCCGAGGTGTTGCTCGTGCTGGGGGAGGGTGAGGTGCTGGTGCAGTCGAGGCTGTCTTGGCGGAGGTGTTGATAGCCTTCTTGCGAAGAGCTGGTGGTGCAAAGATGGTGGAAGGGACAAAGCTGGCAGCCGCTTCGTAGGCTTCTATCCGCTCCTGGAACCATTCGTCAAAGTGGTTGAGGATGCGGACGACGTGTGGTGTCGGAATGGAGAGAAGGAGGGAAGGGGAAGGAATGTGGGCAGGATGGTCGGGGTCAATGGTGTAGGCTGGCTCGGGCGTAGCAAGCTCGGCGGAAGTAGGGGGAGCGACGGGTTTCGGTGGGCTGGCGGGCGAATCGAACGCCAACGAAGCGAGTGCGGCAGCCTTGGCGTCCTCTAGGCTCAACGCCATTGGTGTATCTTCCTCCTGAGTGGACGAGTGGCCGTTGGCGCCGTTGACGGCGGGAGCAGGAGGCTTCGCAGCCTTGACCTTTCGGCCATAGATGAAGGTCCTCCAACCGCTCTCGTCTTGCGGTAGAGGGAGGTCGTTGTGTGTGAGAGGTGGGAATCCCGACAGTGGGGGTGCCGAGGTCATTCGCTGCAGGTGAAGAGAGGTTAGCTCGCGGTCAGGAAAAGCGAAGGCGAGCAAACGCGCCGAGCGGAGGCCTTCGAACTGCTTGATGAAGGCGGCTCGCCAGGCTTCAGAAGGTTTACTGAGCTGCTCGACGGGTTGAGGTGCTGCCTCGAGCGGTTCCACTGTTACGTAGGGGTTGCTGACTCGGTTGATGCGAGGGTGAGCTTCTGCTTCGCGTCTGTAGTGGTTCAAAGGTCAGCTACGAGCAGGAGAGTAGTCCGTAGAGCTGTAGCTCACCGGACGAGGAACAAGTACTCCATCCCATCCTCTGGTTCTCCCTCGAAATCGTTGTCGAGCTCCGCGACTGGGAAGCATTGCGAGCCGACTCCTCCTCTCGGGGCATCTGCAGGATCCCTAGTCTGCTGCATCATACTGAAGTCCATCGTGAATCCGATCAGAGGGTCGGCCATGGTTGGAGATGAAGAGCAGAACAGCGAGTTGAACGTCGAAAGCGAAGAGCGAGTCGAGTCGCGGAGCTGCTCTCTTGGCTCTGACCAACTCCCGCTGATGCTCTCGTGTTGCTCCTGCTTCACTTCTGACGACCTAAACGACGAGTACATTCCGCTGCCCATGTCGCCTACCACAGCAGCAGCCAATGGACGCGCCTCAGTGCCCGACCAACATGAGCTCCTTCTCGTCTCGAAGCAGTCTCAGTCGCCCGTCAACCTGCTCTTGCTGGATGAAGGACTAGTAGTGACGCGTAGGAAGAAGAGTGAGTGACCTGTAGATACAACTCTGTCCTGTATCTTACTCGCCCGAGCCAAGCCCGAGCTGACCGTGCGCTCAATCCCCCACAGACGCGCTGGGACAAGTTGCTGCATCGCTCAGCGTCAGTAAAGGTAAACAAAGGAAGCGCTGAGATGTGATACACGCTCACCGACCTATCCCCACAGCCTCCAGCTCGTCCATCAAGACGTTCCCCTACCTCCAAGTCCTCTCTGCCCGCTCGACTCGTAGCTCACCCGAAGCCACCGCTACGCGCGTCTCCATCGCCGCCATCTACTCCAAGGGCGGTACGGGACCAGCCAAGCTCTTCCAACTTGAAGGAGAGGTGCACGAGTTTGGCCACGACCGAGAAGAGCGTGAGCGAGGCAGTTGCCGAGTTGAGTGGTGGTGTGAGGAGCTGATGAGGAGGGCGTATGCTGGTCAGTAGCCATGGGAGTAGCCCAGTATCCCGTGCTCGCCCTTTCAAACCGCCTGACTCTCGCTTTTTCGTGCTCGCAGGAGTCAAGCCGAACCGTCGTCTCCGAGTTCTGCTCAACCCAATCGGGGGCAAGGGCAAAGCCAAGCAGCTATGGGAGACCGAGATCTCACCCGTCTTGAGGGCGGCCGCCTGCGTCGTCAAGGTCGAGCGTGAGTCCTCTTGCTCAGCTTCGGTGCCCTCTATTCTGACCTCGGCCCTCCTCCCACAGACACCGGCGCCTCCTCCTCCCCCTCCAACGCCACCAACCTCGCTAGAACGCATGACCTCTCCGCCTACGACGCCCTCGTCACCGTCAGCGGCGACGGCATCGTGCACGAAGTCCTCAACGGTCTCGCATCTCGGCGGGACGGACTCGCCGCTCTTCGCGCTACTCCGATCGTACCCATTCCTGCTGGCAGCGGCAATGCGCTTCAAGTCAACTTGGAGGGCCCTCAGCGAGCGAACGATTGCGTCTGGGCAGCACTGGCGGCGATCAAGGGTGAGGCGCCGAGGTTTCGGAGGCGGAGACACTTGCGCTGACGTGCTTCTGCTCGCCCCCCAAACAGGTACTCCGGTTGCTCTTGACCTGTGTTCCATCACTCAAAAGGACAAACGTTACTACTCCTTCCTCTCTCAAGCATTCGGACTCATGGCCGACCTCGGTGAGTCTCTCGACGCCCTGGAATCACACCCAGCTGACCTCGGTACCCGTTGACCATTCAATCAACAGATCTCGGTACCGAGCACCTCCGCTGGATGGGCGACACTCGCTTCACCGTCGGCTACGTTCAAGGCGCCCTCACTCGGCGCACCTACCCCGTTGAGTTGGCGGTCAAGATTGCTCCGAACGGCACGGACAAGGCTTTCCTCGCCAAGGAGTACAACGAGGCTCTTGCTCGTCCGCCACCGCCCATTGACGACGAGGAGAGCGGAGAGGGAGTTGCCATGCCCGAGCTCAAGTTTGGGACGGCTGAGGAGGAGTTGCCGGAGGAGGCGAGGGGGAGGGTACATGAGAGTTTGCCGGAGAGGTTGGAGGAGGGGTGGCATACTCTCAACACGGATGTCCAGTTCGTGTATGGTGGCAAGCTGCCGTTTGTGGCCAAGGATGTGAGTCGTTTGGCCGATTCGCTCTTCTCGCTCGGGATTGAGCTGACGATTTCTCATCTCGTACAGGTCAAGCTCTTCCCTCCTGCATCTGGAAACGACGGTTTGATCGATCTCGCCATTGTTGGGCCTATCTCTCGCATGGACGCTCTTTCGGTGAGTCGACAGTTCGCTTCTTGAGCTTTCTCTCAGCCTCTCTTCCCGCTTGAGCTGACGTCCTCCCTGCTTCCATTACCCTCTCTCATCTTGTTCCTATCACTACTCCCTCACACTACTTACTGATCTCGGTCATCACTCCTCCTCGGTCCTCACTCCCCTTTGCTTCCCTCCCACTCCCACTCTCAACAGGGCATGGACGGCGCCGCCTCGGGCCAAATCTTCCACAACACCAACACACGTTACTATCGCTGCTCTTCCTACCGACTCACCCCGCTCACTCCCAAGGGCTACATCTCCATCGACGGCGAGAGCGTGCCGCATGAGAGCTTCCAGGTTGAGGTGCATCAAGGCTTGGCGAGGTGTTTGAGCTTGGGTGGGAGGTTTTGGGGGGAGAAGGTGGAGGTTAAATAGAGGGAGGGAGATAGATGGGCTTGTATGCACGTGAGGCAGTATTAATCTCGTTTGCGCCGAACGGGAGGGCCGAGGTCGCGAGAACATCGAGAAGGAGAAGACAAAGGGCCAATTGTGAAGATGAGTTGTGTCTCGTTCGACGTGTCAGACTTGTGTTGAGCAGAAGTAGCCCGGGAGCGCCGCTGAGCGCTGCTGCTGTTCGGCGCCGAGTGTTGGCGAAGCTCGAATGGCAATTCGAGGACCGAGGGAGCGCTGCGAATTGGATCACGCACCATACACGCCCTCCGACGCTCTGCACCCGCTCGCTATGAGTAGCGAGCAGCGATCTGGGGGCGCCGAAGCGTGCGAGCGAAGCTCAGCGCTGCCCTCGTCGGTGAAGCTGGTTGACGCTGGGCGGCTGGAGGAAGCAGAGGCAAACGCCTCAAACTCCCTCTCCTCATCCCAGCTCCCCTCTCCTCGATCTCAAGCCTCCATCTCCCATCTCCGTCGCCAGCTTGCGCCCTCCGTCCACCAGCTCTCCAATCTCGCGACTGCGCGAACGAGCGAAGACACCATGCCTGGTAAATGGTACAGCTTGTTTTCACGACATCGGCGCTCTGCTGGTATAGCTTGAAGCGCGTTTTGTAGGTGGGTACGAAAGGAAGGGTGGACGAGAGAGGGAGGGAGGGAGGGAGGGAGGGAGGGGGACTACTCGTCGGCGCCGCGAATGCTGTAGGTTGGTCGAGGTCAGCTGTAGTACACGGAGAGGGAAGCGGAAAGAGGAGAGCGCACTGCAGGACGTTGTTACACCTGTTACAGCAGAGAGGGAAGCAGAAGCGAGTCAGCTCCGCGCGGACCAAGAGAGCGAACTGAGGGAGACTGACCGGATGAAGACCTCTCCCAATGAACCGACTGATGCTCCATCTTGGTACTCCTCCGTGTTGGCCAACTGTAGTACATCAGGTTGTAGCGTACGAGGGAGAGGGAGAGGGGGAGAGAGCGCAAGGCCAAACAAGAGAGTCAGCCCTCTCTAGCGCTGATGTAACAAGCTACAGCTCAGAGGGAGGCTACGTACCTGCAAGTTCATGTAGTTGTCTGTGGATACCAAGTAACCCTTGTACTCCATCCCCCACTTGAGCCGCACGTAGACTGGTTTTCCCGTCAAGTCGGCCAGGAAGGGCTTGGGGTTCACGGGCTGTAAGACGGGTAAGAGCTGTTCGTTAGCTGCTTGTAGGGAGCTACCAGGCTACAGATTCAACACTCACCTGAACAGACATGATGAGGGCGCGTAAGAGGGGGAGATTAACCCGCGTTTCGACTCGACGAGCTCAGGTTGCCCTTCGCTCCTTCGCTGCTCGTCTCTCGGCTTCTGTAGCTCTTCACCTCTCGTAACCCTCTCTCACTTCGACTACACACACACCTCCCATCAACCTACAGCAGCTGGAATGGACTCGGACGACGACGTTCGCGTGGGAGGGAGCGCCGACACTGATGATGTGAACCTTCCCAAGGCTACCGTAGCTAAAATTGTAGCGGGTGAGCTTATAGTTTCTCTCTCTCTCTCTCTGCTCTCGTACAGCCAACCTTGTAGCTCATCACGCTCTCCCTTTCACACCAAACAACAGAGCTGCTCCCTCCAGAGTTCACCTGCGCCAAGGAAGCAAAGGATCTCATGACCGAGTGCTGCAAGGGTGAGCTCTTTCCTGCCACTGCTACTCTGCTACAGCTCGCTGCACCCCAACATCAAAGCTCAAAGCTGACTCGCCTTCGCTTCTCTCGCCCCGCCCGCCGCCTCGTCTCGCTGGTCCCTCATAACGACCACCAGAGTTCGTCTTGACCATCGCCTCGGAAGCCAACGAGATCTGCGACAAGGACAGCAAAAAGACCATGGTGCCCGAGCACATCTTGGCCGCTCTCAAGGTGAGCTGTCCGAGCTCTCTCGGGGGTCGGGCTGGCCCTTGCTTGCCCCTGCTTCTTGCCTTCTGCGCGGTCGGAGAGTCGAGCTGACTTTTTGATGATTGAAACTACACCCGCTGCAGTCCCTTGGATTCGAGGACTATGTCGAGGAGGTGCAATCCATCCTCTCGGAGCACAAGGAGTTGGCCAAGGTCGGTTCCTTCTCTCCTCGCCCTCCCTTCTCCTCCCTCCACTGACCTTCCTCCACTCTTGTCTCCCATTACGCCCATCTCAACCCACTCCACGCCATGTAAATCACACAGGGCGAGCGCCAAAAGAAGGCCACCAAGAAGACGGGCTCGGGCTTGAGTCCCGAGGAGCTGCTCAAGATTCAGGAGGAGATGTTTGCGGCGAGTAAAGCCAAGTTGGAGGCTGGTGGGGCATGAGCTTGTAGCCAGAGGACCGAGGATGGAGGATGGTCTCGGCGCAGCCGAGGTAGGGATGGAGGGGCAGCAGTGACTCGGCGGTGCTTGTTGTAATAGCTTCTTCTTCTCTTTTTCGGCTTTCACGACCAGTGGCAGCGGAGACGAGAGCGCGAGCCACGACCTGCGAAGCTCTATTCCTCGCCTTAGCACTCGACTCTACTCGCCCCTCGCTGCCGCTGCCGCTTCCTGCATCTCCTTCAGCCGTTCCCTGGGCTCACTACCATTCCATCGCTCGACACCTTGCTCGTCTATCGAGAGCGTGGGGAGACCGAATTGCTCGATGATGTAGGAGGCCTGTTGAAGTGGGAGATGGAATCAGCGGCGGGGCGGGCGAGAAGGGGGAGGGAGGACAGCGCACCGAGATGGACGCCATTTGGACGGCGGTGATGAGAGAGTCGGGATATAGCTCTAGTCCAGCCATGAGACCGCCCTGTGAGTTGAATCGAGGGTCAGCCATCGTCGAGCGACCGAGGTCAACCCGATCGCCGAGCTTCCAAAACTCACCAAGAACGAGTTGCCCGCTCCTGTGACATCCACCACCTTGTCACTCCCATACTGATGATAAGCCGGTACCCACACACCCTTTTCCTCTCCCTTCCTCACGGCATAAGCGCCCCAAGCTCCACTACGAATCAGCACAATCTCCTCGGCCCCTTCCTCAAAGAACCTCCTCGCCACTTCCTCCACTCCCTCCCTTCCCCTCCTCTCCACTTCTTCTACACCAACACCAAAGAACGCCCACGCCTCCTCGTGATTGGGACTGAAGACCTTCAACACGGGGAGGACTTTCCTCAGCGCTTCTAGTTCGGAGGGACAGCAACGGTCGGGGATGGGTTCGTATACTAGGGAGGGGGACCACGAAGGGGTGGTGTTGAGTGTAGGAAGGAGTTGGGAGTGGATTACGAGGGCGCGGGTCGGGGAACAGACGAAATGGAGGTGGGTCGAGGAACGGAGGGAAGGAGGGAGGTCGATGGGTTCGAGACGGCGCCGAGGGGTGAGGTATTCAAAGTCTGTGGGAACGTAAGCGGTGAGTTGATGAACGAGCGAGAAGAGAGGAGACCTCGCAGAGAGGACAAGCCATCCTCGGCCGAGCTGGAATCGACTCGGACGAACTCACCTCGGTGTTCCCCCTTGTACAGGTTCAGCGCCCTGGTCGTCAATTGCTCAGGATTATCCCTAAAAGTCCACATGCTCCCAAACTTGTCCAACTTGTCCTGCACCTCTTGAGGCCAATCGCTGCCTCTATCGACGACGATGCCCACCTCTTGTGCAGCCAACCACATCCGAGCAGCGACGCAGACGTACGTCCCTGCTCCTCCGATTACTTCTGTCGACTTGGTGGTGCATTCACCCGTTGTAGCGTCGTGCCATTCGAATGTGTCCAAGATGAACAGTCCGAGGGTCGCGATTCGAATGCGAGGGGCTGAAGAGGTGGCCATGATGGGGTGTACAGAGTCGATGCGATTGCTGTAGTCCTGTATATCCCCGTTTGAGCCGAGATACGGGGCGAGTCGAAATCAGGCCGAGTGAATGCGCTGAGGGAGAGAGGCGAAGGCGCCCAAGTTGTCGCTCTCCTTCTCTCCGTTTCCGCTTCGCTTTCGACTAGGGGCTACTCGGCTACAGCCTCAACTCGCTTCTCTCCCGCCTCTTCACCTACTCCCCTACAGCTCTCTCTCCCCCTTCTTCTACTCAGCAAAAAGCAGCAGCCAACTCCGCGTCTTTCGCTCTTGGAATCGTCCATCGACCTACAGCAAAGATGACTACGCAGATTCCTCCCGCACCCAAGCGACAAAAGATGATGGCTCCCTCGGCCAACACGATTGACCGCTCGGCGCCTGCTCCTACCATCGTAACTCAGTTCAAGACCAAGGACGGAACGCTCATCGGCCCAGCAGTTTCCCTCCCAGCTGATACTAGCAGGGAAGGATTGGAATTACTAGTGAACAACCTCCGTGGTAGCGTACGTCGTCTCATATGTCATCATACAGCTTCAACAAGCTCAAAGCTGACCTTTCGCAACTGCCCCCTCACTCTTCGTCTCGCGCTGCAGGCCGCCGACCCCATCCCCTTCTCCTTCCATCTCACGCTACCGGACAACACGGAACCTTCCAAAGATCTCCTGCCCGACGCCGATCCTCGCATCCCCATCCACAACTCGATTCACGCCGACTTGCTCTTGAAGCATTCTTCGGTCGTGAGTACTGAGGATGTGTTCGTCATCGAGTGCGAGCCCGAGGCTGTCTTCAAGGTTAGGGAGATCACTAGGTGTAGTAGTAGTATCGATGGTGAGTCTCCTCGCTGTTCTTTATCTCACTTCTCGGCGACGAGCTGACCCGCTCACTCCAACCAGGACACGCTTCTCCCATCCTCTGTGCCTCCTTCTCTCCTACTGGAAAGCTCCTCGCTACCGGTTCTGGTGACAACACTTGCCGCCTGTGGAACTTGGACACCGAGACGCCCGTTTCGACCCTCACTGGCCACACCGGATGGCTGCTCTGCGTCGAGTGGGATGGTATGGAGAGGACGGTAGCGACGGGTAGCATGGACAACACGGTGAGTTTTCTGTTTGGCTTGAGGCAGGGAGCCGGCTCGACGCAAGGACGGAAGCTGACCCTCTCCTCTGCCATCGCCGAACTCAGGTCAGGCTCTGGGATCCTAAAAGTGGCAAGGCCATCGGCGACGCTCTCCGCGGTCACTCCAAATGGATCACTTCGCTCGCTTGGGAGCCCATTCACATGTTCGTGCCCGCTCCCTCCTCTCCTCGTCTCTCGCCTCCCCCCTCGCTGACCCCTCCCCCCTCGCTTCCCAGCAACGTCTCGGCTCCTCGTCTCGCTTCTTCTTCCAAGGACGCCACCGTGCGCGTATGGAACGCCAAGACTCGCAAGCTCGACTTCACTCTCGGTGGACATACCGCCAGTGTCAACGTTGTGAGGTGGGGAGGAGAGGGAGTCATCTTCACTGCGAGTAGTGATAGGACGGTCAAGCTGTGGGATGGCAAGGATGTGAGTTCTATGCTGTCTCTTCGCTGGTGCTTGATGAGGAACGGAGGATGGAAACGGAACCAAGCTGACCTTGATCGCCGACTCTCGACTCGCAGGGAAAGCTCATTCGTACCCTGTCCGAGCACGCTCACTGGGTGAACACCATGGCCTTGAACACGGACTTCATCCTCCGCACTGGACCCTTTGATCAAAAGGCCAAGCAGCCCGCCGACGACGCCGAGGGTGAGCCTTCTCTCCTTCCCCTCCACGCCTTCTCGCTGACCCTCGCCTGCTCCACTCATCAACAGCCCAATCCCTCGCCCTCGCCCGCTACAAGAAGTTCACCGCTACAACTCCCGAGCTCATGATCACCGGTTCCGACGACCATACACTCTTCCTCTGGTCCCCTCTCGCGTCCGAGAACCCCAAGAAGCCTCTGGCGCGATTGACGGGCCATCAGAAGCAGGTCAACCATGTCGCGTTCTCCCCCGATGGAAGGTGGATCGCCAGTGCTGGGTTCGATAATGCCGTCAAGCTATGGGAGGGGAGGACTGGAAAGTGAGTTTGACTTGACCTTGAGGACGGCGAGGGGAGGGAAGGGTTGCTGATCAGAGTGCTGGCTGCACAGGTTCGTCGCTTCCCTGCGAGGTCATGTCGCTGCTGTGTACCGCATCTCGTGGTCCTCCGACTCCAGGATGCTCGTCTCGGCATCTAAGGATTCGACCCTCAAGGTTCGTCAGCCTGGACTCTCGTCATTCTGCATCGTAAAACTCGGGCTGACATTGTGTTCCCTCCTCCCTATCCTCCCCCAATCTCGCTACCTCTCTCCCCCTCTCCCCCCC
>MWVB01000004.1:70619-211096 GCA_003054985.1 Leucosporidium scottii | reverse complement strand
GTGAATCTTGGGGTCGCGGGGAGGAAGCGTGCTCCCTGGGTGCCCTGTTCGAAAACAGCTTTGGGATCTCAAGACCTACAAGATCCGTGTCGACCTCCCCGGCCACACCGACGAAGTGTATTGCGTCGATTTCGTCGCCGACAAGATCGCCAGTGGAGGCAGGGATAAGAAGGTCAAGATGTGAGTTCGAGACCGAACCGAGCTCAGCCAAGGAGGGAGAGCGAGCGCTGACTCTGCTTCTCTGGTGTTTTTTGTCGTACAGCTGGCGTCATTAGAGGGCCAGAGTCGAGTTGTAGGAGTAGCAGAGTGTGTCATGTATCTTGTACGACCAGCGAGACAGCAGGGCATGGCAGCTCGGCGAGTGAGGAGAGCAGAGCGAAAGCTTCAAGGGCAAAAGCAGACTCGCCGCGCACCCTTGTCGTGACCTCTGATCATTTTCCTGCTCTGTACTGAGGCGAATAATGTACACCGAATCAATAGGAGGTCGTCGACTTTGACGCGCCCTAAGCTCGGCCTCAGCGAGTCCGCTTTCTTCTCTCCAAATCTCACCTCGTCGGTTCCGTTTCGCCTACAGCTCGCCGTTGCTAGCATACGTCTGTAGCCCAGCACCATCAGGATGGCCCTCCCTTCGCCTGTGGCTTCTCCCCTGGCCTCTCCCCTGCCCGACATCCTCGAAGCGCTCAACCAGACCTGGTCGTCCCTCTCGTCGCTCACGGCCAAGTTGCCCGGTTCAGCCATCGCTTGGCGGTACTTTAAAGCATCGCACCAGGACGATCCCTTCCGCACCGTCCTCGAGATCTTGCTCGTCTTCTTCATCGTCAGGACTTATGCGCAGAGCAGGACCAAGGGAGATGCGAGTGGGAGGAACTTTGTCAAGTTGAGTGAGAAGGTCAGTTCGTGCTCTTCTGTATCAGAGGAGAAAGCTGCACAACAGCTGCAGCTGAGCGAGCGCCCAAGCGCGCCTTTGTTGAGCTGCTTGAGAACGACGCGTTGCTGAGCTGAGCCCGAGCTGACTCCCTTACGCTACAGGAAATCGACGAGCTCGTACACGAGTGGACACCCGAACCTCTCCTTCCTTCAGCCCCGAGCAACACGACCTACCCACCCATCATCATCGGCGCGACTGGCCCCCGTCCTCGCGTCGTCTTCCCTGCTCCCGGCCAAGATCCTCACGACCCTTCGCAGCCGTTGGCCCTCTCCGGCGGCAAGGTCGTCACCAACCTGGCCAGCGCCAACTTTGCTGGATTGGCCGGCAATGAGAGGATCAAGGAGAAGGCCGTCGAGTGCTTGAAGAGGTATGGAGTGGGAAGTTGCGGTCCTTCGGGCTTCTATGGAACTTTCGGTGAGCGTTTGAGCTGCAGCTCGCTTAGTAGAGAGGCTGACCATCTTTGCGACTCGCAAAAGACGTCCACATGGAGCTCGAGCGCGATCTCGCCGTCTTCCTCAAGGTCCCCTCCGCCATCATCTACGCTCACGACTTCTCCACCATCTCCTCGGTCATTCCCTCCTTCTCCAAGCGTGGCGACATTATTGTCGCCGACCGCGGCGTCAACTTTGCCATACAAAAGGGCATCCAGATCTCGCGTTCGACGGTCCGCTGGTACGAGCACGGCGATTACGAGGGATTGGAGAGGGTCCTCGAGGGCATTCACAAGGAGGACAAGAAGTACAAGAGGAACCCTACCGCTAGTAGGAGGTTCATCATCACCGAGGGAGTGTTTGAGAACGACGGCAGCATGGTCAACTTGCCCAAGATTGTGAGTCTCGGGAATCGAGCGTCGAAGGGTGAGACTGTCACTAATTCTTGTGCGCAGATGGAGCTCAAGCTCAAGTACAAGTACCGTCTCATCCTCGACGAGAGCTGGTCGTTCGGTATCGTTGGCAAGACGGGTCGTGGAGTCACCGAGGTCTTCGACATTCCCGTGCGCCGAACTCTCCCTTCGCTTTTCTGTGCATTCGGCTGACTTTGTGTCCGACAGGCCGCCGAGATTGACATCATGACTGGCTCTATGGCCAAGGGACTGAGCTCGGCTGGAGGATTCTGCGCCGGCAGCAACGAGGTCGTCGCTCACCAGGTTCGCTTTCATCTTCTCAGCTCGCTTCCTTTCCCCCGCTGACTGCTCTGCCACAACAGCGCATCAACTCGCCTTCTTTCGTCTTCTCCGCCGCTCTTCCTCCTCTCCTCGCCGTTTCCGCCTCCGAAGCCATCTCGCTCCTCTCCATCCCTCTCACCTCCACCGACCCTTCCCACCCTCTCTCGACCCTCCCCGACAACGTCCGCGCCCTGCGCCACATCCTCGACGCCATCCCTACCATTCAAATTCCCTCCGCCGAGCTCTCCCCTCTCATCCACATCCACATCAAGCCCGTCGCCTACTCGGCCGTGCTCATGGAGTCGCCTCGCGAGGAGCAGGAGAGGCAGCTGCAGGAGGTTGTCGATATCTGCGCAGAGCATGGAGTGCTCGTTAGCAGGACCAAGAGGAACTGGGAGCAGGAGATGATTGAGCAGAGGCCTAGTATTAGGATCTGCGTGACCGCCGCCTTGACGAGGAAGGAGGTCGAGAAGGCGGGCACGGTGCTCAAGTCGGCGTTGAGCAAGGTGTTGGGCAAGAAGAGATAGACTTTGAGGAGACAGAGCAGGAGCAACTATTATCCTAATGTGTAACTCGTAGCTCACCACGCCGCGACGAGGGCTTGCGAAGCGCGAATCAAAAAGTCCCCCGATGCTCTGCGCCCGAGCCTTCACAGAGACTGCTTGGAGACCGAGAGCGGACCTCCGCTCTCGTGGGCTCTGTGTGCTGCTGTCGTTCTGCTACTTCGCACCTTTACGTCCTTATAGCTGAGGGCCGAGGCGAGAAACGCTCGCTCTCGCATTCTCGAAGCCCGAACGAAGAGCTTCTAGCGCTTCAATCCATGTATTAGACTCAGCTGCTACTCTCTACGCTGTTCGATCTATCCACCCTTTCCACTAGATTCCCCTACAGCCCCTCCTGGTACAGCTTGCGACATACGGCGAGGGTCATCCGCTCGAGATTGAACTTCTCCGGCTTGGCTCCCGAGCCGGCTGGAGCACCGTAGAGCATGCGAGCTTGGTTGGCGGTTGAGGAGGGGGAGGTGGGGATGCTGGGTGAGGAGGAGGACGGAGCGGGAGACGAGGAGATGGAGCCTTCGTTGGTCGGTGGAGTAGGCGAAGACTTCGACCGGTCGGAGGAGGGGTTGGGAGTCGAGGTGATGCCGACTGCTGCTGGTAGGTGCTTGGTGATCCATCCAGCGAGCGAAGCGAGACCCTTGGCGTCGTCGCTCTGCTCCTCCTCGCTGACGAAGCCCACCTTCTCTGCCTTTCCACCCTCCTTAACCTTCTTGCCCGCTCCTCCCTCCTTGCCACTCGCGGCGTTGCTGCCGACAAGAGCGTAGAGATCCTGCCATTGCCATCCCTTGGCCTTGGACGTTCCCTTCTCCCCGACGACGGCTCCTGCAGCCGTGTTCATCGCTCCGGCGGTCACATCCGCCATCGCCTTGGCCGACTCGGCCGCCGACACCAATCCCGAGCTACCCCTCATCTCCCAATGGTCACAGTTTTCAACGACACCGAGGAACTCGCCCCACTTGGCGCTCTCAACGCTCACCAGCCCATCGTTGCCCTTCCACCGCGGCTCTGCACCGAGCCCCTTGGCCTGCCTAGCCGCCTCGGCGCCATCGAGCACCTGCTTCGGCAGCCAGAGGGGATGCCAGATGGGGATGCGCTCGGTGCGCGAGGCGACCGAATAGTACTTGATGTCGTCGCGGTCGGGGGTTTGAGGGTTGAAAACCTCGCGAAGGAAGGAAGGGGTGAGGTTGGCGTAGGCGGGAGAGTCGAGGAGATCGAGGAGGTAGGAAGAGACGGAGGCTGAGAGGGAGAAGGGGAGGCCAGGGATCCGAGCGCCGTCCTTGCTCTTGGCCGCTCCCTGCTTCTTCTCCTCGGCAGCAAGTCGCTTAGCTTCTTCCACCTGAGCGCGCGAGAGGATGGGTGATTTGAGCGAGTAGGGAATGGACGAGTCGTCCTCGTGGAGAGCTCGGGCGGCGGCCTCGGAGAGGGCGTCAAAGTCTGTACCGATGCCGATATTGGCGCGACACCATGACATGAACTCGGAGCCGCGATGAGGAGTCGACATGGTGGTGAGAGAGCGAGGGTGGTAGGAGGTTGGTCGGATCTGAGAGAAGAGGTAGCGAGCGTCGAGACCTCCCTGACAGCCAGACGACGAATGAGCAGACTTCTCGATTTCTTGGAATCAGTCCGTACTCACCATCGAATGAGCGACAAAGTTGAGGTCTCTGCCCTGCAGGGACGGGGTCTCCTCGAGCGAGTTGTGAAGGACGTGAGCTCGGTGCTTGACAGAGCCAGTTCTGAGTAAGAACAGGCTGGTTAGCGATTCGTTGTCCGTAGAGCTCGCTATGAACGCTGCTCACCCTGGCACAGCAGTCACAAAGACCTCAGCGCCGACCGTCCCGCGAAGGATCTTGAGCAGGTCTCCCCAGTAATGCAGCCGGAAGAAGGTGGGACCTCGGACGTCGAAGCCGTAGAGACCTAAAGAAACAGGTCAGCTTCATGCGTGTACTGAACCGAGCTCAAAGGCGACTCACCATGGCAAAGTACGAGGGGATTCCGCGGCTTGAGGATGGGATCGTACAGCGCCGGATGCCTGAGCAGCGAGTTGATCTCGTCGACCTGTGGTGCGCTCCTGTGATTTTTCGGCGGTTCCCAATGATCTCCTCCTGCTCCCGAATCGCCCTTCTCTCGCGGCCGACTACGCATCTGCTCGAATCCTCCCGGGCTGCCCCCGCTCATGTCGTGTTCGGTGAAAGAGTGCTGAGGTCCTCCACTCGTCTGCAGAGTAGCTTCTAGTTGTCGGCCGCTCGGACGGAACAGCGACGCCCACGACAATGGCCGCGACGGCGCGCGCGAAGCTGATCGGTTGGGGTTGCTGTCCAGTCGCAGGATCCTGGACCGTGGGAGGCCATGCGAAGAGCGAAGGAGGGGAGAGTAGGAGTCTGCTCGACGGTGGAGAAGCGGGCGCGCAGCTCCATGGCGCATCGACCGACTCGCCGAACGTGGGATTGCCGGCGAGGAAGTGGCCTGGAAGACGGCGAGGACGAGTTCGATGGGTAGGAGGGAGGGGTTAGAAGGTGGTTGTAGTGGTGTAACGTGCGCAGGCGAGCTCGGTGCAGTCCTGGCGAGGCGTACGAGTGGCGCTGGTGATGAGGTCGACGCTGCTCGCTTCGACTCGCTCGGTCGAACGGGCGCTGGGACAGGCGCTGTAGCACTGAACGTAGCGCCGAGCAATGCCAGTCGTCGTAAAGTTGCTGCTGGTACGAGAGATCCCGGCGGCGGCGCCATCGAGTCGAGGTGAAGTTGGTTGAAGGCCAAGGAGGGAAGAGCTGGACGTCACGAGATGAGAGGTGGAGAGGGGCCTAGCAGTCTGGAAGTGACGCAGACAACGCGCTCCTCTGATGGGGGTTTAAAGAACTGTTACAGTACAACGCAGGTCTCTCCAAAGGAGCCAAGACGATTTGGAGGCTGTAGAAGCTCGACTCTCGGCGCCGAATCCCAAGCTCTGCTTGTCGCGCCGAGTGGCACCTTCGCTTGCTTTTCGCTCGCTCGAAACTGTGCTATGAGGATCTATCTGGTGGCCACTTGGAGAAGCGCCGGCTCGTGGGGGCAGAAACGGCGAAGCTCGGCGCTCCAACATTCAGCGATTCCAGCAGGGATTCAGAGGCAGTCCCGCTCGCCTCGCGCTTATTTTAGATTACGCCTAATGATGGGACTGTAGACAGTCCTCGACATCCGTCCCAAGACTCGGTTTGATTGCGGTCGATACGGGTGGGCACCTGTGCGCTGTCGTCGCCGAACGAGCTAGGCAAGCTGGCCGCGGCGTGTAGTGCGGGGAAAAGTGGGAGATAACGTGTCGGTTCGAGTAATTCAGTACAGATTTCAACAAGGAAAGGCTACAGCCTGCAGTTTGGAAGCAGTCAGCGCCGAGCCGAGGCGACCTTCAGAAGGGATCGACAACGCACGCGCAGGGTAGTACAGTAGGCGAAACCTCAGGCTCTTCATCCACTCCAACCATACCTCGTCATGCTGACCCTCCCCCCATCTGCTCCACCCAAGCCGAAAGCGTCGACTCCCGCTGGTCCTGCAGCACCTCCTCCGCCGCCGCCTCCTTCACCACCACCTCCTGCGCGAGGTCCATCCCGCACCTCGACTCCCTCAGCCTCCAATAACTCGCCTTGCCGCCGCACGGCGCCGAGATTCCCTCGAGGCGAAATGACTCCACTCGACGAGACGACGCGATGCCATGGGACCCAGTCGGGGTTGGGAGGAGGCGCTGGGAGCACAGCATTGGGGTCGTCGTCGGCACCTTTTGGCCGGGGAGGAAGCGGGAGGTGCGGCGAGGCGTAGGCGCGAGGAAGAAGCTTGAGCGCTTGACCGACCATGCGCGAATGGCGAGGATGGTGCAGGAGCTTGGCGATGGTCCCGTAGGAGCAGACCTGTATTGTAGAACAGCTAGCGAGTTAACTTTAAGCCCGCCAGAGAGCTGCAGAAGCGAGGCGAACTCACCCTTCCTTCGGGGATCTGGCGCACGATGGCGTAGACGCGCTGGTGAAAGTCCTCTGGTACAGCGTGCTCTACAGGTTCCTCCTGCTCGACTTTGACCTTGCTACGAGTCGATTTGGCCTTCGGCATGAGTCGAGAGCGAAGCAGCAGCGAGAGGACGGAAAGAAAGATGCAAGCAGGGCGCTCGAGCGCAAGGAGAGCTCGAGGGGTGATCGTAGTGAAGTCGAGTAAGGGCTGGTGGTGTTGCATAGGCGGTCAATTAAAGCTTTGATTGCCTGCAGCCCCTCTCGTGCCCTGTTCAGCTGCAGAGATCAAACTGCCCATCTCGGCCAGCTCTGCTCTCGCCCCGAGTGTCGAGCCGCTCGCCTCCAGGAGCAGGTTTAGTCTTCGTTCCTCGTTTGAGAGTCCTTGCTGCTGTATCTTTTTGGGATGAACAATCAAAGTGTAGCTAAAGCTGCAACTCCGAGTTGAGTCGCCCGCTCAGAGTTCGAAGAGCAGCGCCGAGCAGCTTCGGATCGCTCGTTGCAAGCCAGCCAGGAGGTCTCACGTTCGAGTAACCCGTCTCGATACTCTTCGTGTCACTGATTGACGCTGGTGGCTCTCTGCAATCCAATTCGCGGTTCAAATTGACGTCTCGCCAGCGCCGAGCTCATCGCCGAAGGTCGATCCCTGCTGTGTGTGACAATCCAAGCAAGAAACTCTCTCCGGGGCAGAAAGGTGGAAGAAATGTAAGACAATGCATTCTGAACAGAAACAGAAATACTGATGATTGCAACCCGCCACTCGGCCTCTTTGACGTACTGATATGAAAATAAATCCAACCGCTCCTGCTCCTCGACTACTAAAACAAACGGTTCAACCACCTGGTAGTCGACGACTCGTTCTCATCCTCGGGCTGGATGTCGAAGGCTGGGTCGTCAATGTAGCTGACGAGGTCGACGTCGGCGGGGCGCCGCCAAGTCGTCTTCTTGAGCACCTTCCAGCACAGGCTGATGAAGGCGATAACCATGGGAGAGAGGTAAGAGTAAAGGAAGGCATCGGTAGACCAGTTGCCTTTCAAGAAGACTGTGTAGCCTTGGAGGAGGATGACAAACATGCTGGCGCCGAGCGAGAAGTAGGCGCCCCAGGGCATCAACCAGGACTGTGGAAGAGGGGAAAAGGTCAGCTCAGGTGCGTCTGATTTACTTCGGTTGAATCTCCGCGCTCTGTGAGGCTGTAGAGGGGCAGTTGTGGAGAAGCGCGAGACTTCGGCGCATAGTCATACCTTTAGGGGGGGGGAGGAAGGCAAGGCAACAGCGACTCACAGTGACGGGAAGGGAGGAACGGGGTACGCCTTGGACCTTCATGGCCTTGGTCCACCTGTCAAGCGAAAACGTTCGGTCAGTGTCTGGTCCGTGCAGAGGGTGTAGCCGCTAGCGACTTGGCTCACCTAATGTGGGTGTATGAGAACGTGATCCAGCTGACGAGACCGTTGGCGGTGACGATGGAGGTGAGCCAAGTAACTGTAGAGAAAACAGTCAGCTCAATGGCACATGAGCGCGAGTTTGGAAGCGCAAACGCACGGGCGATCTGCGCCGAGCTCCTGCGGAAAGGGGACAAGTGGGTCAGCAACAGCTCTAGAAATCGCTCTGAGATACAACATACGCGACCTGGCAGAAGGAAATGAGGGTGAAGAAGGCTGTGGCAAGAACAGCGATGTAGGGAACTCCATGCCTGTTTCGCTTGCCGAAAATCTTGGGAGCATGTCCGTCGCGGGCCATTTGAGCGAGAGAGCGGGAGGAGCAGTAGTAGTAGGCGTTTCCGGCGGAGTAGATACTAAGAGCAATGCATGCGTCTGTAGGTTGGTCGAGAGAAGGTCAGCAGCATGTCCAACAACGACTGAGAGGAATCCGCCGAAAGGATCGACTGACTGATGATCGAGGGGAGAGCCTTGATCTTGAGGCGGTTCATGGCAACGACGTAGGGCTGAGAGGAAAGAAGAGAGATGAGCTACATACACTCCGTAAAAAGCGGAGCTCGATCTCGACTCACCGACTTGGCGGCTCCCTTGGCGCCGTTGGCGATGGCGCCGATGAGCTCTCTGTTGAGGAGCAGAGTCAGTACACGAGAAGCAAGCGAGCGTTTCCGAGCTTACGGCGAATTGTAGGGAACGAGAATTCCGACACAGAGGGCTCCGCCGCTGACGAGTGGAAGGAGCAAAGATCAGCTTCGCGCTTCTGCGATACACGCCGAACGCTCACATGAAGAAGACAATGAGCCTGTAAAGGGTCTTCTTGAACGCCTTTGGCAGCACCACCCTCGGGTTCTTGGTCTCTCCAGCGATCACTGCAGGCGGCAGAAAGAGTCAGCCGAGGAAGCGCCAGACTTCGGCGATGGCGATGGATGGCGCTCACTGGTCAAGTACTCGGGTCCGACGATAGTGAAGGCGGCGTTGGTAGTCTGATTCGGGTGTAGCTGAGTGAGCGAGGGGCAGATTTGACGTAGAGCGAGTGAGGCAGACGTACAGCGGCAAGGAACCCCTCGAATTGGCTCGTGAGCTTGCCGTGAGCCGGGTAGGGGTTGGCAAAGACTCCAGGATCCTTCCAGTAGCGGAAGCCAAACTTGCTGCAAGGTTCGAGAAGACTGAAGGTCAGCCTTGCTCCACCAAGCTCGCTCAATCGCCGCCGAAGACGGAAGAGGTTGGGCAGAAGGCTTCAAGCTTGCCAGCAGCTGGCCCCTGCTCTTGGCGACCTCCCCAAAGGAAATCACTCACTCTCCGAGGGGATTACCACCGACCATGGCAATAAAGGTGAAGAAGAGCAGGCCAATCGAGAGGATGATCTTGCTCATCGAAAAGCCGAACTCGGCGTGTCCGAAAAACCGCGTATCCCAGATGTTGATGACGAAGTAGGTGGCGAGAACAACGGCGATGTACACACCAGCGTTGACGTTTGTTGCGGCACTCCAGTACTCCAGCACAATTGTGAAGGCTGTTACTTCGTAGGCGGTGACGGCAATCTCGTTGACCCTGCAGAGCGAAGACGATGAGCAAACTGATGTAAGACTCGGAGATGTAGGATAAGGAGCTCACCAAAAGTTCCAACCGATGCCGAAGCCCCAAGCCTCGTCGATGTCTGCGGTGAGGGTCGTCAGCTCGACGCTGCCACCGCCGAATCGCTTCAGCAAGTTACTTACAGCGGGAGGCGTTGCGTGCAAACGCCGTGTCAGTGGGCCAAAAGGTTACAATTTCCATCTGCGCCATGGCGATCTGCAGTGAAGGGGATGGAAAGGGCGAGACGGCATCAGCAGCCTGTCGTCGCGACGAGGATGGTCGGCGCAGCAGCAGAGGCCTCACGATGTAGATGACGGCAGTCCACCATGAGTATCCGAGGAGAAGTCCCAAAGGCCCTCCGGCTGTGAGGCCACTGCCGATGTCTTGATGTAGCAAAGAGGCAGAAAGAGGCAAGGTCAGCTTCGGATTTGGCGGAGCTCGGCAGTCGCGGTAGTTGTTGAGGGGGGCAGAGGCCCTCAAAGGCGCCCATCAGGGTTGAAGACTCACATACAAACGTGGCAGTGCCGATGGATCCTCCCCTGCGAGTTGGAACGAGTGTCAGCGCCGAACAGGTCCGAAAACGAGGGAATGGACCCTACATAGCGATGAGGTTGACATGGTAAGATTCGAGGCGCCTGTGCTCGGCAGACGTAGATCCCCACTTGGCGTTCTCATCGCGAGAGGCAATGGAGGCAGACGACGTGAGAACGACGGTCTGCGAAGGTCCTTTCTCCATATCGCTCTTCTCGCTCTTGTTGCTCATGTTGCGGAGGAGTGGCGACGAGGTGAATCAAGTGTACTTGAACGAGTCGAGAGACTAAGCAGGCGCTGGTGTAGTGGTGATTGGAGTGATACCGAGTGGGGGATAGAGGTTCAAGGAGGGAAAGAGAGCGAATCGTTCAAGAGCTGTCGCAAGGTGCCAATGCCCCGAGTGCTGGTGAGGGCAGGGCGCTGATTGGACATGCGACGGCAGATTGTGCTTCCTTGTCCAAGCGGGTCCCCAGAAGTCCAAGTGAAGCAAGACAATCGAGAGCGGGCGAGCTCAGGGACGCCTCGCCTACGCGCGGAGAGTCGACTGGGAGTTTAGGCAGTCGAGAAGGCAGGCGACGGAGAATTGGTCGTCCCGCCGAAATGTGCGCCTGGCGACGTACCATATCGAGCTACCGAGCAGGTGAGGCAGAGCGAACCGGAAGAAGAGGGAAGGGGAGGAGGACGAAACGAGAACTGGCAACGACAGCCAAGAAGAGTGTGCTGGTATCTTGCATCATGCTAGAGCGCGAAGACATCTTCCAAGCTGTACAACGTGAGCCTGGGAGCGACGGATGGGCCGTCAGAGTCGCTCGGAAAGCATCGCCGAGAGACGAACGCTGGCTGCTGTAGGCGAACTGAGCTCTTTGAGTGGTCTTGAAATTAATGAGCGCCGTTCTGAGGTGCAATTTTGTACCTTGTGGTCATACATCTTATTTACAGCGTCTCGACAGTCCCATCTACGACCGAATGGCGTTGAGTGCGGGCGACCCGCTCTCCACCAGCTGCCTGTTCTCTAGCAAGAGGTCCACCACCCGCTTGTAGATGCTCTCACTTGCCCAAGAACAGTGCGGTGTGATGATGACGTTGGGCATGGTCCAGAGAGCGTGGCCTTCGGGGAGAGGCTCGGGATCGGTCACGCTGTGGAGAGAGAAGAAGGCTTAGCCATGGCTATCGATAAAGCGGCAGTCGCGCAAAAAGATAGCCGAACGCACTCGAGAGAAGCACCTCCGATGGCGATGGTTCCGCTAACTCCAGTGGCGGGCGTCGACGACGAGAGAGCCTCGATAAGTGCGGCGGTGTCGACAGTGTTGCCTCTCCCGGCGTTCACAAAGAGAGCGTTGTCCTGTAGGAAGCAGCTGAGCTTTTAGCAAGCTTGATGGACGGCAGAAGTCACCACGACTCACCTTCATTGCCATGAACTCGTCGCGGCCGATGAAGCGCTCGGTGGCAGACGAGCCGGGCATCACTGCAAGGGAGTCGTCAGCTCAGCTTCTGGAGCCATCATCAGTTACAAATAGGACTCACTGCTCACGACAACATCGCTCGCCGCCAGAAACTCGTGCAGCGATGCCTTCTCGGTCGTGAAGTACTTGGAGGGGAGGCTGCCCTCGACGTCGCCCGTCCCCTCAATGCGGAAGCCAGTCTGCGGCCGAGGCTTGCCATCGCGAGTGCAGACAATTACGTTGGCTCCAAATGAAGAAGAGAGGCGAGCGACCTCGCGGGAGATGTTGCCGTACGTGAGGATGCCGACGGTCGCGTTGCGAAGCCTGGAGAGGGCGAGAGGGGTCAGCCAGCGTACAGAGGCTCGGAATAGGACGGATTAGATCTCACTCTCGGATGTGCAGGCCTCCGAGTTCGGTCGAGCTAGCCCAGTGAGCTCGCCTCTGCGCCTCGGTGCACAGGTTCATCTTGTGAAAGTGCATGAGCTGCGAAGACGAGGTGTCAGGGTCTCGTCAGGTTGCAGAGCCTCGGTAGAAGGCTGACTGTAGTCATGATGACTGTTGCGAGAGGGAGGCAAGTCAGCGACGGGTCTCAGCTCGGCGGAAGGCAAGCGAAGCGCGCGCACCGTGCTCGGCGATGCTGACGGCGTGGCAGCCGGCGAGGTTGGAGATGACGAGGGGGTGATTCTTGGGGATGGAGCGGTAGAAGTCCGAGTCGACGATTTGCCCCGTCCCCGAAGCGAGGACCTGCCACAGCTTGAGCTTCGGAGCTGCGAGCGCAACAGCGGGTCAGTCGGGAAAGATTGGCGCCCGGGGGAGCAGGAGCAGGTACAGAAGGATGATAACTTACTCTGCGAGATGTTGGTGAGGCTGGCAGGGATCTCCTGGGCCAAGATCACATCTGCTTGAGCCAGCGCTTCCGCTGTGGGCTGGACGATCTCTCCGTACTCTGAGGGGCATCCGCTGCCATCATCTCCAGCAAAGAACTCGACCCTCTGTAGCTCGACGTCAGCTCAGCATCCCTGCAGACTGCGAAGGCAGCTCAGCGCACCTTGAAGTTGGCCCGGAGCTTCTCAAACACGTCCTGATGGATCTTTTCGATGGGGTAGGTGATGAGAAGGTAGTCCAGCTTGGGATGTGCCGTCATTCTGACGAGTTGTGCTGAAGAGGTGCAGTGTCGAGAGTAGCGAGAGCGCAACAGTCGAGCCGAGCGCGCCCCGAGCCGATCGACTGCCCTTCGCCGCCGGTCAGCGTCACCCTGGAGCGAGCTGCCATAACACCGTAGGCTTTCAGACGAGGCCAAATGAACAAGCCGCGGGTCAAAGAGTGAGCAGCGCTGAGCGGGTCGGTCTACTCCAACTCTTTGCTTGAACCCCTCCTTTCTCGCTGCTCGCTACTCGTCTTCGCTCACCGCGCCGCTTAGCTCTCAGCACCATGTCTCTAGTTACTCTCTCAGCCGATACGCCCCTCGAGTCTATTCTCGCCATTATGCGTCGAGACGGAGGTGTTAGTGAGTCGAGTCTTATCTCGCAGCTCACTGCAAGCTCTCGAGCTGCAGCGAGCTGTTGGCAGCTTCTCGTGAAGCAGAGGAGCAGAGCTGACACTTCATCACAGTTATCAAGGACTTCATGAGCGAGGAGGAGGTGGAGCAGATCAATTCGGCGGCTCAAGTCCAGTTCAACGCGCTCAAGGCGAAGCCAGATCCAGTGAAGCTTGCTGAGCTTGGAGCTGACTTTTACGCTTCAGTCCGTGACTGTTTGCACTTTACTCGCCGCTCCACCCCGGCTGACCCTCTATGCCCTTCTTTCGCCCTTCGGCGCACTCTCCTTTTCCCCCCTCCTCCCTCGTCTTTCGCCTTCTTCGACGTCTCTTTGACTTCGGCTGGTGTAGAACACCACGCATATCCGTGGTATGCTCGCCAAGATGCCCGAGGAGACCTCCAAGATCATTCTTCACCCTCTATGGCACGCGATAATGACCGAGACGCTCAAGACGACTACACAAGCCTGGCTCGGCGACAAGCTTCTCACGACTGAGAGTGGTTACGTCCTTTCCCTTGCTGGTGCTTACCATGTCGCCCCGGGAGCTCAAGCACAAGGTGAGCTTCTCGGCGAAGGGTCCCGAGAGTCCTTTCCTCGTCGGTCTCGCGCTGACTCTTCTCCCCTGTAGTCCTTCACCGCGACCATTCGATTCACTGCCCTCCCGCACAAGAGAATAGCCTCTACACCACTCAAGTTGGCTGCCTCGTAGGTCGCCTTGAGTTTCGAGCTTCTCGCCCGTCTCGGCGCTAACCATCCTCGCTTGCAATCACAGGTTGCCGGCACCAACTCGACCGAAAAGAACGGAGCTACTCGTGTGATTCCTCGTAGCCATCTCTGGGGTATCGACAAGCGCCCTCTGCCCGAGCTTACCGTCCCGGCGGTGATGGAGGCCGGCTCGGCGTTGTTCTGGCTCGGTGAGCTTCGTTCTTCTCCTCGTTTTACGGGTCAAAGCTGACTGAACCGGCTTATAGGATCCCTGTACCACGGCGCTGGCGCCAACACTTGCACCCTCGGCGAGCCCGACGACATGTGAGTCCAGCTCGGCGGCTTGCTCCTTCCCTTTCCTCCGTCTTCCCTTGCTCCCAAAGAGCTCGCAAGCCGCTCTTCCAACTTTCTACGTCTTTCCATCTCGCAAGCTGACTTCGACTTTGCGCTCCTTCTACCACCAGTCGCATCCTCTACGGCGTCTTTGCCTGCTCGGACTTTGCTCGCCCGGAGGAAGCCATTCACCTCATTGTGCCCTCCTCTCTCGCCAAGACATGGCCGAAGGAGGTTCTCGAGAGGTCTGGATGGGCGAAGGGTGCGGGAGGGACGGGTAATGTCCACACCGCTCACCCTTACGAGCGGTGGGAGGACATGGTCTGCTAGATTTCCTCTCGATCGCATTGCTACCTTCGTTTGTTTGCAAAGCATTCCAGTACATACATCTACTTTATTCACCGCTGCACCGAACACCCACACACCCACAGAAGCTGATAGAGGAAGTGCAGCGATCGGCGGTCGTTGCTTTACGCCGAAGCGACGAATTGTTAAAGAGAGCAGAAGTAGAAGCACTCAGCCTACGGCACTATGCGCGGGTGATGAGGAATTCTCGAAAGGTTGCCGGCTGTTGACCTGATCACAGGATGTGGCGAGCACTCCCGAACCCGAATCCAGTTGCTTCTTCGCCGAAGCGGTTCGGGCTGCTCGCTCGGGCGTATGCTCATGGTTGGCACTGCTTAAACATATAGGATTCCAAGGAAAGAAGCTTCGAAGAGTGGGAAGGGATGCAGAGTGACAAAAGAAAGGGAGAGCGATGACGAGAGAACGGAAAAGGTCTACGCCTTGAGAGCGGCGGCGGCGGCGGCCTTGAGAGCCTTGTTCTCCTCGTGTTGAGGGAAGCCAAGAGCGTCGATGGGATCGCGAGCGTTGACAAAGCCGCATCCTCCGGCTCCCTTCGTCCATCCACCACGCTTGAGCACCTCGAGAGGGAGAGTGCGAGCAACCTCCTCGGGGCAGACGAGCTGCTGGTTCTCCTGTAAGCGAGCAAGGGGGTCAGCAGCGTTCGCAAGAAGCAGGAGTGATGTGGTGTACCTCCTGCCTGAGGAAGTCCTGGCACCTGTGAATGTAGGAGAAGGTCAGCTTGTGAGCTTTCGGCGAAGAGGTGCAACAAGCCCAGCGCACCCAAACACTCCATAGAGGATACGACGGTCGTTCTCCTCCCCAGGAGTACAAGTGTTGGCTCCAGCTCCGTGATAGGTAGATCCTGTGGGTCACGGAAGAGATGAGCGAGCGAACACGAGCCGGAAGAGCAAAGCCGAAGCAGGAGCTCACCGAACCAGAACATGGCCGAACCAGCCTCCATCTCGGCAGAAGCGGCCTCCTCAACCTTGGGAATGCGCTTAGGCGAC
Organism: Leucosporidium scottii; assembly: GCA_003054985.1. Classification (NCBI taxonomy): domain Eukaryota; kingdom Fungi; phylum Basidiomycota; class Microbotryomycetes; order Leucosporidiales; family Leucosporidiaceae; genus Leucosporidium; species Leucosporidium scottii. The sequence goes on along the minus strand of MWVB01000004.1, from coordinate 195,572 downwards.
CACAAGTGCGAACCGGGGACGACACGAGTGGCCCCGTTCTTCTTGGTAGACTTGGTTCCGGCGACCAGGCAGCCCACGTCCGAGGTGTACAGGGAGCCCTCCTGCGCGTTGACCGAGTGGATGGTCTGGTCGCGGTGAAGAACTTGGTCGTTGGCTCCAGGTCCGACGTTGAAGCTGTTGTTGTGGAGGAAGGATCAGACGGAGCTCCTGCGCGGCCCAGAGCGAAGACTCACCCGACGGCGAGGGAAATGATGTGGCTGGTCTCAGTGACGAGCAAGTCCTCGCCTACGTAGGCCTCAACACGAGTCCGAAGAATCTCGTGCATGATTCCGCTCCACACGGGGTGCATCACGATCTTGGAGACGTGCTCGGGCATCTTGCCGAGCATTCCGCGAAGGTGCTTGGTGTTCTGGAGGTATTGAGAGCATCTCGTCAGCCCCGAGATGCTAAAGATTGGTGCAGAAAAGCCGAGGGCGTCGTTTAGCCTCTCTTCACGAGCAAGGCGACGCAGAGTCGCCGCTCGGAGGGAGCGCCGAGAGACCGTCTCGCAGCGCATGGGCCCAAGAAGAGGAGGGAAGGTGCTGTACTTACACTCGCATGGAAGTCTACTCCCATCTCAACAAGATCCTGGTTCTTGACTTGGGTAGCAGCCGTAACGTCGAAAAACGGCGCGCTGGCGGCATTGGCTGCCTCTACTTCCTCGGGCGTGAGGAACCCCGAGACGACTGAGAAGGGAAAAGAGTTGTCAGAGGCGTGTTGTTGAACCCAAAACGTCTGAACGACTCACTAAGACCTCCCTCTCGCTTGATGACGGCGACGAGCTCCGCGATGGGGGTAGTCGCGGGGAGAGTGGTGAGCTGGGGCGTAGGAGGAGAGACCATGATTAAAAGTGAACTTGGTGTCGTGAAGGCTTGAAACGCGCTGCCGGGGTTGCGAAGACGACAGCGAGTGAGATTTGGGAAGTCAAGAAGCGAAGCGCCAGCAAGAGCTCTCCAGCCCGGCGCTTTGGCAGAGGGAGCAGTGGCTGGGGAAAAGGGCTGAAAGGGCTGGAGGGCCAGAAAAAACGCCGATAAGGTCCAGGAAATGCGAAATGCACCCCCGAAACTCACCTTGGGAGCCCTGCAGCGATGTTGGAGAGGGGTTCCCCGTCTGACCTCCACTTCGCCTCGGCCGCTCGCGCTGCTGTCGACTTCCGATGCTGAGGTTCATGTACCTCGTTGGTCGTCAGCTTGAAGAGTAGATGCACCGAAGCCGAAGGTACAGAAGCCACAGCAAAGCTGGATTCAGCTGCAGAACCGACCTGAACCTGGGGAAGCTTATCTACGGCCGACGAAGCAGCACACCGAGATTACAATGCAGGAAGAAGAAGGAGGGTATGCTGCTAGCCCAAAGCTTGATCGGGTAAACGCTCGATGGCGTAGCGCTTCTTGGAGATGTACATGAGCTGTGCGAAGGACGAGACGAGCCGGTCAGCTTGCACTCCGGCTGATGGATAGCGACACGACCTCTGCTCCCCTTCTCCACCTCTCTGCGCTCCGACTGACGGGGAAAGTCTACTCACGGGCACACCGGGCACCTTCCTCAGCCTCCTCCTCAGCTGTCGATCGCAGGTGGCGACAATGTAGCAGCGGTGGCTCGTAACTCGGTTGACGATGCAGTCATCGGCGTAGGTTCCCTTGTGCGAACAGGGCAGGCGCTCGAAGCGAGGATCACGAGCGACGCTGAGTTGAGACCAAAGTCAGTCGCCGAAGGAGGTCCGAACCGAGCGAAAGTCCCAGCTTACCGAAGAGCGAGACGATACTTTTGTCCCAGCTTCTCCAACTCGGCGAGAACGCAATCCGAAATGCAAGGAATAGCTATGAGCAGTGTGAAGAGGGTCAGTTCTCAAGCTCGGCGAAGAGCTCGGCAGACGGTGTCGCCTCTTTGAAGCGACCTTGCACCGTTTTGAGAAGCTGCAGCAACTCACCCTTGGCGTACAAAGCATCCATCATGGCCTTGACGAGGTCGATGCGGTTCTCGAGCGACAAGTTGATAAAGTTGGTGTCGACCAAAACGCGGTATGGCGGGACCAGCGCTTCGTTGTGCGAGAGGAAGAGTGAGGTGGGTAGTGGTGCGCTATGTAGATGCAGTTATTGTTAGCCAGCACAGTGAACGAGAAGAGCTAACGACGTACACATGGCGCGTTTCGGCTTCCTTCTTCTCCTTGAGCTTGTCGGCGGCTTTCGTAGCATTAACCTTGAGCCTACCATCTGCAGGTGAAATCATTCGTTTCACTGCACCGAACGCTCGCACTTTCTTGGCCGCTGATTTCCCTCCAGCCATCTTGCACAGCGGTGAAGCGAGGGACGAGGTTTGCGGGGCGCTGTTGAGCGTGAGTCTGCTTCCGTATGGAGCGGGCGAGTAGTAGGGTGTTGAAAAAGACGAGTGTGCTGTGCTGTGCGCAATGACCGAGGTCGAGGACGATGTAGAAGGAGCGAAAGCCGTTGGCTTGCTCGCCGCCCAAATTCTCGACTTTCTAAGTCGAAGCTGGAATAGGCGGTTTCAAGCTTGTCCTCCTATCCATTGACCTCGCTCACCTTCTCGCCCGCTCGAAACGCGCCTACAGCTCGCCAGGAAGCTGCTGCTCGCTATCAGCAGCCCTACAGCTCGCCAGGAAGCTGCTGCTCACTATCAGCAGCCCATCTAAGCCTGCACAGCTCCCGACAGACGACCTAAACCGAAAGCTCCCACGCGACAGTTGAGAGACGGGAGTCGTGACGAGCCAGTATGAGCACGGTCAGTCCCAAAGAGCAGCAGAACGGCACAAAGCTCATCAACATTGAACCACAGGACATCCTCGCGGCGGTACCGTCCTCGCTGGCCCTCGTACTCGTCGACACTCTCCTCGCCTCGCTCACTCACTCCTCGCCGCTGAAACGTCGCGTGGCTCTCCTGGCCTTTTTCGCCTCCATCTTCCTCTCCATACATGGCACCTTGTACCTCCGTCATGCCCTCGCCCACCCTTCATCGCTCGTCTCCACCAAATCGAGCACCACATACACGGATTATGAGGCGCAGGACGCTGCTGCTCTCGCCTACATTCCCGCACCTCCGACAGCAGCACAGGATCGAGCATATCAAAATATTCTATCGCTCATCGTGTCGCGCAAGTCGGCCTATCCCGGGCACGTCTATCAGGAGAAGGCGCTTCGCACGGCGAGCACCAAAGTCGTCGGCGTAACGGCCGTCTTGCTGCACTGGAAGCGGAAGAAGGGTCTCGACTTGGTGTTGAGGCATATCACTCGGTATCCTTACATCCGAGAGGTCATCATCTGGAACAATAGGCCAGGAATCGACCTCAAGGCCTCCGTTCGTTCGGTCTTCTCCTTCGTCCTCGCTCACTCGAGCTGACTCGCCCTTTATCCAACAGGACTTCCCTACTCTTATGTCGCCACCGGGCACGTCTCTCCCACCAGCCCACCTCCGCATCTTCAACTCTCCTTCGAACGTTCACGATGCTGGCAAGCACTTTGCCTGCTCGATGGCTTCCAACGAGCACTGCTACTTCAACGACGACGACTGGCTCAACATCTACATGGACTCACTCTACACCAAGTACCTCGAGTGCTGTTCAGGAAACGGAGGGCACGGAGGCAGGATCGTCTCCAATACGATGCCCATCATCCATCTCGAACATCGGCGATGGCGATTCGAGAACCCAGGCGAGTTGTGAAGCTCTCTCACTGTCACTCCCGACCTTGCTGATCCTCTTCCATACATACAGACCTCGACCTTCACACGGGCTTCACCTGGCTCGGTACTGGATCGTTCTCGCCTCGCTCTTTCTCGACTCGCTTCCTCCAGCAGCAGTCGGCTGCTCCCGTAGGATTGACAAGGGATCAGTCGATGGTGGCGGACATGTTCTTCAGCCTCTGGACCAACAGCTACCCAGAGCAGGTGGGTCTCGGCGGACGTCGAAACGAAAACCCGAGCTGACGAGCTCTCGTTTGCAGTGGCCCAACAACCTTGTACCCATCGACGTCGAAGGAGGCGAGGTGGGGTGGTCTCGTGGTGCAAACGTCGACCAGTGGGCGGTCGTCTACGCCAACATCGTTCGTCCTTCTCGGCTTCTCGCTTGGCACTTTTCGCTGTACGGTCGCTGATCCTCCTCCGGATGCCTCTACATCACGCATAGCTCACCGCCATTCGATCCCTTCACGACATCCTCCTCCTCTCCCCGCCATACCTCTGCCCCTCGCCCTTCCCTCTCGCTCCACCACCACCCGAATCCCACACCCGCGCTCCCTGCGCCAACGACGCCTGCCTCTTCTCCACCTCGCTCTCTCCCTTTCCTCCACCCGACGCGCTCTCCTTCCATGATCCGCCAGCAAGTAGCTGGGGCGGCCTCGCAGGATGGCTTCCCTCCCTCGTCGGTCGGAGAAGCAAGACTGCGGAGGAGGCGCAGGTGGAAGCGAGGTTCGATCCTTGGGCTATTGAGCATGTGCACGAGCACGAGAAGCGGTGGAATGAGGTTGCTGGAGATGATAGGAGTGCGGAAGGGGCAGGGAGGGCGCTGGCAGCTGGAGCGACGGGGGCGAATGCGGCGCCTCAATGGAGTTGGCCGAGTGACGAGTGGTGGACGAACAACGGTAGCTGGCACCTTGCGGTTGATGAGAAGGGGGTGGAGACGTGCTGGGAGAGCTGGCGAGGTCAGTAGAGCTCACTTTCCTTTCGCAGCGCGCTCAAGGCTGACTTTTTCGCTTCGTCCTCTTCTTTGCTACGTTCGTACAGCCCCAGAAAACAACGACCATTTCGGACTCACTCTCATCCTCCCTCGACTCGTCCGAGTCATCACCCTCATCGGCTCGGCGGACCTCGGCAACGTCGTCTCCAGCGAGCATTCTCAGTTGGCAGGCGAGGAGCGCTGGCAGCTGTACACTGTGCGGGAAGATGGATCGGGAGGCTGGGTGAGTCTTTCTGACTTACCTTCACCGTTCTCGCTGTCTCCCCTCGCTGACCTTTCCCCTCCTCCTCACCTCCGTAGGAACCTCGGCGCTTCCTCACCGCCGCTCCCTACCTCACTCCCGCCGGATCGGGTCTCGTCGCCGTTACCCTTCAACTCGAGCCCTTGCTCCGACGACAAGTCAACGCGCAGACGGGCATCGAGGAGACGAGCGTGGAGGTGCCGATTCGCAAGATCAAGTTCGTCAGCAAGGGGAGGAAGAGGGCAAAGGTGCGGGTTTGTGGATGGGATCTGGACGGGTGGAAGGTATAGAAGGACTATTGAGGACCCACGCACACTCGATTCGCTCCTCTGTTACAACTTGAGCGAATCTCTCTCGGCGCGGCGAAGCGAGCCAGCGGCTCAGCTGAGCGATATCGTGTACACCAGCGTCCTCTACTGCGGATCAGCGCTGTTCTATAAATGCATCGTCACGCCTCCTCCTCTCTTGGCGTTTCCAGCGCGTTTCTCCTCTCCTCCTCCTCCTTGAAGCTCCCGGGCAAGTCATACTCCTTGAGACCCCACAACGCCAGCCATGCGAGCGCCGCCATCCCAGCATTCATGATGAAGACGGCGCGCAAGCTCTCGTGGTAACTGCCTCTTGCCTCGTGCTGCAGGGCGGGCGAAAGATCGCCGATGGAGGTCGAGACGTGACGGATGCGCTCGATGATGTCTTCGGCGCCTGGACCGACGATACGGCGGTGGAGGGAGGAAGTGAGGATGGCTTGGAGGAGGGCGGAGGAGCAAGCCACGCCGATGACTTGTCCCGTGTACCGGCTCAGGTAGGTGAGGCCTGTCGACACCGCCATTTGGGAGCGGTCAACCGAGGAGATGAGGGCGACTGTGGGAGCCGAGGATCAGCTTCAAAAGGGGAGGGAGCACATAGAGGAAGAGACGGAGAGCTTACTGAGAGTCCCGGTCAAGAGGGAGGCAAATCCGAAGCCACTCGGAAGGACCGAAATCCACTCGAGCCAGGGCGGTGAGTTCTCGTCGAGGAATGCGAGGATGATAAACGACACCACGGGAAATGCTGGAGACGAGGTTTTGAAGACGCAGAGATGATAAGGAGGGACGAGAGGAGAGAGGAGAGGCGTCGATGGTGAGGGCCGAGGCGAAGAAAGGCAGGGAAGGAGAGAAGGAAGGTCAGCTTTAGTTCGAGACGCGTTGGCAGTTGCGATTAAGCAGCCCGAAAGGCGGCTCTGACCCTTCTGCGTGGGCGCGGCCTGCGACAGCCGATCCCTCATCGCCGAAAGAGCGGAGAAGGTCCGCAAAGTGCGAGGGAGACGTAACTCACAGCCGGTAATGACGAGAAGACGGTAGTAGCTTCCCGTCCGTCGAATCATCCAGCCCGCGAACAGCGATCCGCAGCTGAGCGCGACGCTGTTGGGGACGAGATGAGCGCCAGAGGCTGAGGCCGACATGGCGCGAACGACTGGGTTGAGAAAACGAAGTCAGCAAGATGAGATTGCTGAGAGGAGCAGAAAAGGCTAGACTTACTTTCGTAGTGCATGGGAAGAAAGTAGAGGAGGGAGAAGACGGCAAATGAGAGGGTGAAGCAGCAAGAGGAGACGAAGAAGCCGTTGCGAGACTTGAGGAGGCTGTAGAGATGTAGGTCAGCGAGCATTTCGGAAGAGAGGTGCATTGCATTGCTGAGCTCACCTCAGAGGCAGCACAGGCTCTGAGGCCCACCAAGCTTCAGCGGCGAAGAAGGCCGCCCAAAAGACGACCGAGCACGCGAAAAAGCCACACACGAGTGGGTTGCTCCATGCGAGGCCTTCGTTATTCTTGTAGGAGAGGGCGAGCAATAGTGATCCGAGCTGCGGGAAGTAATGTGAGCCTCATTCGGTGCTCGGCGCAGGGGGAAGGGCGTACGGCGCCGACGAGGGTGAGGGAGCCGGCGTAGTCGATCCTCCGAAGCATCTCCCGCTTGGACTTGCCCTGCCCGGGGACAACGTATCGGACCTTGAAGAAGATGAGGACTAGAGCGAGCAGGAGTGGTGGAATTTGGCCTGCGAAGGGGAGAGGGTCAGCGGCCGAAACCGAGAGCTGCCTCGCTTCCAACGTACAGAGAAAGGCGGCTCGCCAGCTGAAGACATCTGAAATCCAACCTCCTGCTGGTCCCCCGAGGCCGGCGCCGACTCCATAGAAGATGTTGGCTGCAAAAGGGAGGGCTTGGAAGCGAAGTCGGGGAAAAGAGAAGAGAGCCGACTCACCGATTCCCTGAGTGAGGCCACGGCGACGCAACGGGACCACATCCGACGCTACGATAGAGCTGACTGCCATCATGCCTCCTCCTCCCATTCCGGCGACGAGGCGGGCGACGACGAGCCAAAGCATCGAAGGCGCGAGCCCGCATCCGAGAGTACCGACGGTGAAGAGGGAGAGGGAGAGCAGGGAGGCGTAGCGACGACCGATAATGTCGGCCAGCCGCCCGTAGAGCGGCGTGAAGGTCGCGGTGGTTAAAAGGTAGCCTGTCCCGAGGAATCCGGCGAGGTGTCCTGCTTCAAACGACGAGGCGATGTCTGAAGCGATAGAAGCGACCACTGTCGTGTCAAGGGCGCCCAAGAAGACGCCCAGCCAGATTGACGCCAGGATGAGGTTGCGGGTCGCGAGAGGCAGCGCTTGTGGGTCGCTGAGGTCTTGCTGTTCGTGCTCCAGGGTAGTAGCTAGCAGCGGTGTGCGCTCGCCATGCTCTTGCGCCGGGATCCCAGTCATCGCGAGGTCGTGCAACGAGTGCGAGATAGAGTGGAGAAGGGAGAGAGGCGGCCTCAAGCTTCAAGCGCGGTCGAATCGAGCACTGCGGGCTCCGGACCGAGTGGTTCTAGTGAAGTGCAGAAGCAGCGATGGTGACAATTTGACTCTCAGCACCTCTCTATCGACCCCCCACCATCTCTCATCCTGCCTCGAGACTTTCGCAGGGCTCGCTGATCATGGGTCGTTCGCCGAGCGACGAGGACAGAGTTGAAGAGATGGGGGGTATCTGGGTATGCTTGCAAACACTGCTCAAATGCGTCTCAAGCTCAATCACTACATAAATCTGTCCAACGAACCGGTAACGGGTGCCAAGGGAGAGCAAGGTCGATCAGCCGCCGAACAAGGATCGCCGAGCAGGGGAAAGGGGAGAGGGGAGACTACTCACCTCAAACAAGCCACTGCTTGGCTCCACTGCTTCTTTAAAACCATCTAGCGATCCGAGGAGACCTGTAGAATGTTCGTAAGGTCAGCGAGAGTGCGAAGAGAGGGCGAGAGGTCAGCGCCGAGAAAGCTCACCGTCTCGAAGAACTGTCTCAAAGTCGAGCTCAAGACCTCGGGAAGAGCCTCAACATCGCGCAAGATGACAAACATGTCGAACGGGAACGAGTCCAGGTAGCGATCCATCTTGAGCTCGAGATGGCCGTCGGCACCCTTGGAGTAAGAGACCGACTTCATGGCGAGGATCGAGTTCTGGTTGACTTCGGCGACGGAGGAGGAGGTAGAGTCGGGAAGGTCGGTGCGGCGGTGGAGGGAGTCGATGACGACAAAGACAAACATGACCTTCTGCTCGGCAGCACGACGGAGGAGAGCGCGGAGCTTCTCGTGATCCTGGCACATGCCGTCCGAGATGATGATCTGAAGCTGCCAAAGGTCGCCAGCGGCGAGGGAGGTCTTGCCGGAGCGAGCGTTCTCCTTGGCGAGGGCGAGATGGGCGAGACTGCGCTCGACGAGGAGGCGAACGTCGGTGGTGCGTTGAGCGAAGGTGAACTTGCCGAGGAGGTTGGCGCCGGCCTCGTCGGTGACGGGACCGCCCTCGAAAGGGTGAAGGACGTCCATCGAATCGCCGAAGCGGCAGATGGATACACCACCGACCTCGAGGCGAGTGAGGGCACGGGAGATGAGGGCGAGGCTCTGGTAGGCGAGGTGGACCGAGTGCGAGTCGGCCATGGACTTGGAGTCGTCGATGGCGATGAGGATCTGGTACTCGCGCTGGCTGGGACGAGTGCGGCGGAGCCAGATCTTGTCCTTGGTGAACTCGGAGGCGATGTAAGGGATGATCTTCTTGAGGTTGAGGCGCTTGCCCGAGCGGTAGTCGCCCTTGAGACGAGTCGCGAGGGTCGGCTCGAGGATGAGGCGGAGTTGCTCGGTGAGGGCGTAGGAGAGGTCGCGGGTGAGGGACTCGTAAAGGCGCCAGACGCCGTCGGCGGTGAGGGCGGGATCCTCGCCGGAGCGCCACTGCAGCATCTGTTGCTCGACCGCGGCGTCGGCTTCAGCGTCGATGGGCGGGGCGAGAGTAGTGGAAGGAAGCTCCTGGTCCTCGTCGCGCATGATGTCCTCGTCGCCAACGATGTCTTCCTCCGCCTGAGTACGATCCTCGCGAAGCTCGGCAGCAGGGATGGCCTTGGCGTCCGATTCGGCGAGAGACGAGCCGTCGAGCTGAACGGTCGACGAGGTCTGTTGAGGAAGGGTTGGGGTCGGGTCGTCCACCTCCATGGCGTCGGGCTCAAAGCCGGTGTCGGTCTCGTCCTCGCCGAGGCGAAGCTTCTCGAGACCCTGCACCTGCTCCTCGTTGGCGGGTCCCAACGCCTGCTCGTCTTGCTCGTTCTCGTCGCCCTCTTGCACGTACTCGACCTCGCCGTCCTTGGGAGCGCTGGACGGGTCGGCATCTGCTTGAGGCGTGTCCTCCTCCTCGGTCATGTCGTTGATGGCTTCGAGGCGCCGGCGCCACGATTGGAGGGTGTCGCCGAGACTGCGCTGAGGCTCGGCCGGTTGCGAACGGTCGGCGTGAGGACGAGAGGGATCCGACTTGGGGTCAGAGGCAGAGGAACGCTGCTTGGACTGGCCGTCGGCAGAGTTGGAAGGCGCCGAAGGGGCGGGGTCGGCGGAATCGTCGTCCATGTCGGCGTCCTCGGCAGCTCCCTCTTGGGCATCCTCGTCGACGGGCTCGGGAGCGGAAGCATCCTCGGCTTGAGTACCAGGCTGTTGCGAGACGTCGGGAGCGGCGGCAGGATCAGGCTTGGCAGCCGAGCTGTTGTCCTGGGCTCCCTCGCCGCCCGTCTCGCCATCTTGAGCGCCACCGAGGGATTGATCGAGCTGGGGCTGCTCCTCGGAAGGAGCCTCGGTCTCGGGAGCGGCGTCGTTCTCGGGATGAAGCGCATCGTCGTCGTTGTCGCCCTCCTGGTCCTTGGGATCGCCCATCTCGTCGAGCTCGTCGGGCTCGTCGTCGTTCTCGTTCTCGCCGTCTTCAGGGTCTGTCATTTGCGGCGATTTGAAGGTCAGCTCAAACATGACGAGAGCCTTGGGCTGGGAGAGGCGAAGCGAAGAAAGAGCGAGAACAGCGAGACTCACCGGCAGGAAGCGAGTCCATGTCGGAACCCATGTCGAGGCCATCGTCCTCCTTCTTGTCCTCACCGTCGAGGTTCATGTCGTCGGGGAGATCGAGGTTGTCGGCCTCGGGCATGCGATCGTCGAGGCGCTCAACGTTGTCGTCCTGCACGGCATCGGCATCGGCGTCGTCTCCTTCTCCCTCCCCATCCTCCTGCTCCTCCTTCTCGCCCTCCTCGTCTCCGTCGGCCTCTCCCTCCATCTCGGTACCATCCTCCTGCCCTTGGCGCTCCTCCTTCTTCTTCTCCTCCTCCTCGGCAGACGCATCCTCGCCTTGCTCGCGCTTGGGCTCGGGTTTGGCGGCGTTGTCGTCGTCCTTGGCGGCCATGTCCGACTCGCCGGCCGACTTCGTCGTCTCCTGGTTGACCTCCTCGTTCTTGCCCTCCTTCGACTCGTCCTTGGACTCCTCGTCGCCCCAGAACTTCTCGTCGACCGAGGAAGGGTCGAGAGGGTCGACGTCGGCGACCTGCTCCTCGGGGTCGGGCTGTGACTCGGCGTCGTCGTCGTCGTCTTCGTCCTCCTCCTTGTCTCCGTCGCCGCGATCCTCCATCTCGCCCTCGAAATCCATGCTCATCTCGACGGCGTCGTCGTCGCCCTCCTGCTCCTCGTTCTCGTTCTTTTCCTTGTCCTGCTCGACGTCGTTCTCCAACCCCTCCACCTGCGACTCCTCCTCGATCTCCTTGCTGACGTTCTTGGCTCCCTGACCGTCAGCCATGCCCGTGCCGTCGGACGTCTTGCCGTCGGCCTGCTCGCCTCCCTTGCCGTCGTCCTCGGAGGGCCTGCAGAAGCCCTCGGCGGAGAGCTCCTTGACGACCGAGGCGAGGACGTAGGAGAGCTTGAGAGTGCTCTTGTGCCATTGAAGGAACGAGGTGAGGTGGCGGCTAATGAGCTCGGCGAAGAGGCGAAGGAAGGGAGCGACGCGGTGGAGGAGGATGGCGGCGTTGGCCTGGGTGGAAGCGCTGGGGTTGGAGAGTATGAGGTGGGCACTCCTGGTGAAGGCGGCGACTTGCTCGAGCATCTCGGGAAGACGGAAGATGGCGAGAGTCTCCTGGAGCGAACGAGCAGCACGCTTGACGATGAGGTCGGGAATCTCGTCCTCCTCCTCGGGCTTGCGCGTGACCTCCTTATCGGCGAACTTCTTGAGCTCTTGAGCGACGACGAGGATCGAGTCGACGAGCGTCTTGTGCCCAGCTTGAAGCGAAGCAACGTCGACGGAGACATCCGATGCCGAGTGAAGGTCGGGGACGACGAGCGAAGAAGCGAAGGCGGCGAGAGGGTCGATGAGGTAGCGAATGGAGGAAGGACGAGGCGAAGTCGTCAGCTTGCCGACGACGGCGAGGAGGTGTTCCCGAGCCTGAGCGAAAACGGCGAGCTCCTCCGGTGTGCTGATGACGGGATCGAAGGTGCCCATGGTCCTCACGACCTCCTCGAGACGATCTTGATCTCCCGCGAGCGAGGAAGAGGCCTCGGTGAAGGCGACCTCGACGCTGGAAATGTTGGTGGCTGCCTTGCCGAGGGCGAGGCGATGGTTGCGGAGCTCGGAGCTGGCCTCGGCGAGAGCGTCGATGAGGCGCGAGACGCGGTCGAGCAAAGTTTCGGCGAGTTTCCGAGAAGTGTGCACAGCTTGAGGTGCAATCGCGACGCCGACAGCTTCCATGCGCTTGGCGAGGTCGAAGAGGCGAACCTGGTTGGCGACGGCGGCGATGATTTGGGAGCGGTTGTCGAAGCCGAGAGCGATGCAGCTTTCGATGGAACCGATGGCGCGCTGCACTTCCCGAGTAGAGACGTCGTCGTGGTGGTTGGCGGGGCAGGCTCGAAGAGCAGGGAGCTCCGAGAGAAGGCAGAAGTGGTAGTCGTCCGATTTGATGAGCTGGAGGCGTAGAGGCTCGGGGAGGAGGGACGCGTCGAGCTCGAGGAGGGGGTGCGAAGAGGCGAGGCTGTAGACGAAACCGGGGTCTTGAAGGCGGGCTACGACGTCGGGCGCTGGTGCAGGCGAAAGTCCGACTCGCTTGATCTCGCGCAAGAGCTCGATCCATGCCCTGCGCTTGCGGGTGGCAAGGTTCTTGACGCGTTGCTCCCTCCCCTCCTTCGGTCCCGCCTTGGATTCGTCGCGAAGCTCCTTGGCCGTGGTGATGATCTGCACCGCCAAATCGTCGACGTCGGTAGCGCGGTCGAGGGAGACGAAGGGGTCGATGGCCGAGGTGACGAGCGATCCCAGTCGAGTGAGAGTCTGCTCGAGGCGAACGATGTGGATAGACTCGTCGGAAGATGTGAGGGCGGTGGGAAGAGCGGGAAGGGGAGCGGCGGCGCCGAGCTCGAGGACGTAGGGAGCTTGGGCGAAGCTGTGGCGGGGGGAGGGTCAGATCAGTCAAGGAAGGAGAAAAGACGAAGAGTGGAGAAACGGAGCTTACGTATGAGCCGCTGTCTTCTCCGCGTCGGGCACGGTGAAGAAATCGCTGGCGGGCTTCTGAAGCACAGCGCGGAGCTTCCTCACGCTCTTGTAGAGCATGTGGTGACTGCGAACCGCACTCTGGCGAAGCGCGTAGACGTTGACGTCCTTCCAGCTTGCGAGCTTGATGAGGTTCTGCACGTCCTTCTCGATCCTGGCGCGCTCGGTGGTGAGGAAGGCGTCGACGCGAGGGGTGAACTGGGTGTAGAAACCGTGGATGTTGAGCATGAGCTGGCTGACGGTGCGCAGCGAGTTGCTGCCATCCATCTCCTGTGAGATAAAAGGTGGGAGTTAGTCAAGCGTCGGCGGAGAGAAGTCGAGAGAAGATAAGGCGACGAACCTCGAAGTCGGGGCTCTTCTCTCCGAGCTTGGCCGCAAAATGGGCGAAAGAGAGGACGAGTTGAAGGCGAGCACGGTACTGGCCGAGGGAGCTGGAGGCCATGAACGAGTCGAGGAGGGCGACGAGGTCGCGATAGTACTCGGCGGGGGTCTGGGTAGGAGGATTCTCGGGGTCGACGTCGACGCCGGGGGCTCCTCGGATAGTCGTCTCGTAGAAGCGGAACCACCACTCGGCGACAGGATCGCCGAAGCGCTCCTGCACCGTGGTGAGGAGGCGCGACCAGCAGGTGAGCTCGAAGCGACGCCACTCGACGATGAGGTTGATGATGGCCGTTCGGTTGGTGCTGATGGAGTGCTCGCGGCTGGCGTAGCTTTCCCAGTCCTCGGTGTGCTGAAGGAGCTGCTCGAGCGCCGTAAGGACTTGAGCGATGGGCGACTGGGAGGAGAGGGAGAGGACCGCCTGGCAACGATCGCGCAGGTTCTGGAGGACCATCTGATCAGGCCAGAGGGCGATGAGGTCGGAGAGGCGGGAAGAGAGGGCGAGGAGGATGGGGACGGCCTTGGCGGTCTCACGAACGTTGGGTTCGTTGTAAAAGTCGTGATGGGGAGCTTCGACGTCGGCGGAAGGAGCAGCCGCTTGACTGAGCTCGACGAGTGATCTGATGCGGTAGACTGCACTGTGTCGGTCGAGCGTCTCGTCGAGGCCATCGAAGAGCTTGGGGAGGAGAGTGGTGATGCTGGCGGAGCGAAGGGCGTCGAAATCGTCGGCGCAGGTCTTGCCGAACGAGGTGCTGCTGTTGGCGAAGATGCCGACGTGCTGACGGGCGAGGTTGGCTTGGTCGGCGGGGTAGAGGAGGCGCGCTGGAGTGCTGGGAGCGCCGTTGGTGGTGGGCTTGGCGGGATCGTCGTTGGTAGAAGGCTCGTCGAAGGTCGGGAAGAGCTTGGCGAACTCGGCTGCCTCGAGCTCCTCGTCGCTGGCGATCTGCTCATTGTCGGCCTTGGACTTGTACAGCGACTCTGCTTCACGGGCAGCTTCTTCCTCGTGCCGACGATCGGCGGACCAGAGGTAATGAAGGCGGTCGTAGAGCTGAGTGAGGCGACGAAGAGCGTCCCGATCGAAGGCAGCGTGGTTGGCGAGACGGGTGGTGAGCGCCGTCACCTGCAGCAGAGTGGCGCGCGCAGGGGCGAGAGGCGCTTCTCCGACCTTGATGCTGACGGGAAGGTCGACCGAGTCGATGGCTTGCGAGTGGGCGGCGGTGGGGAAGCTGGCGAGGTGGTGGAGGAGCGAGCCGAAGTGAGTCGTGGCAGGTGGAAGGGAGGTGGATTGCGCGACGTGGAGGAGGAGGGAGAAGCCAATCTTGAGCGAGCACAGAGCGAGGCGAATGGGCGCGAGGATGTCGCCCAAGTCGACGTAGGCGAGGTTGAGCCGGCGAAGGAGCGTCTCAACGGAGCGCTGAAGGTTGGCCTCGCGACTGGCGAGTTCGGTGCTGGCAGAACCTTGTAGATCCTCCAGGAGCGAATCGAGTTGAGCGTCGCTGATGATCTGATCCTGGAATGCTCGTAGCTCCTGGAAGAGCGAGGAGAGGAGTGCAGGGTTTCCCTCGCGAGTGACGGGGACGACCCCAGCCGACTCGAGCTGTTGGCGAAGAGATTCAACCTCGGCGCCGATGCGGTCCATCTTGGCGTTGCGAGAGTTGCCTGTGAGTGCCGACTCTGTCGCTTCGAGTGTGGTGAAGATGCTGCTGAGGTTGGCGAGTTGGCGGCCGAGGAAGCCTGAGTGCGCGCGCAGGCCAACGGCTGGGTCGAGGGGAAGGTTGGGAAGGTAGAGGTGCCAGAAGCAGCGAGCGAAGGCCACAAATCCTCTGCCGATCGCTCCGAGTCCCACGTCTCGCGAGGTGAGGTCGGGGAGAGCGCGAGCGAGGTAACGGTCGAGCGACTCTTGGAGGGCGGGGGAAAGCTGACGATCGTCGGCGAGAAGGGCATTGAGGTCTGATGCCGCGTTAAAAGGCTTCGTCGACTGTTCCGTGCCCTCCTTGTCTTCCTCGCGGCAGCTGTTGACCGTCTACAGATGGAAAAGGTCAGCGAAGAACTCGGCAAGAAGAACGGCTCGAGGGGCTCACCAGAGCAATTGAGGCGAGGAGAGCTGATCCCAATGCTGAGACTCGTGAACCCGAGTCGGAGGCAGCCGTCCAAGCTTGCAGACTAGCAGCGCGACCAAGGGCTTCCGAGAGGACGATGAGGTTGCCGAGGCTCGAAGTGTCGGTGCTCCTACGATAGGAAAGAGCGTCAATGCGATGAACGAGGAAGAGGAAAGAGGATCATATTAAGCTCGCCTGAGCGCTACAACAGCGCGAAGAAGTGAAGGGCGAACGACGTCGGCCGGCGACCTCATCGAGGACTGTTGCGGAGAGAGCGGTCAACAGCAGCTCGACTGGACAAGGTGTCTAGACGTACATCGAGACCGAGAGCGAGGTGCTCGTTCCAATTGAGCAGCGTCTTGAACTCGACCGAAGGCTTGGCGCGGGCGAAAACTGGGATAACGTGGTCAGCTCGGCGAGGTCTCGACGAGCTTGAAGGTGGTGAGCTCACCTGCAGAGGTGTCCTTGGGCCACGAAACGAGCTGATGAACGGGAACAATGCTGGCGAGAGGGACTACACCGCTCTTGTGCGCGACGCGGACCAAGGTCGACGAGGCAAGGTGCTGGGGACACGAGGCGAGTCAGCGATGATTTTGAAAGGAAAGCTCAGATACGTACCTGATCGCCCAGTCCGAAGACGTTGGCGACGGTAGCGAGCTCGGCAACTGCAACGCTGGCAGCGTTCGAGGCAGCGCTCAACGCGAGCGACGGATCCTCGGCGTCCGATTGTTGAATGAGAGGGATGCGCTGCGAGTCGCGAGAGCTCATTCAGCTAAGTAGCTAGCTGCGGTAGCAGATCTACGTACAAGAAGAAGCGACTTGACGAGCTCGGGAGCCTCAGCCTCATAAGCGCCGCTGCTGGGTTGAGGAGTGCCGAGAGCGACGGCGATGTCGAGGAAGAGGTCGACGACGGCTGTGCAGAAGAACGTAAGCGAGGGAGCAGCATGAACGTGATCTAAGACTCACCCTTGTCCCAAGCCTCGCCCGTGCCAGTCTGACCCCGCTCGAGCAAGCTGTGGTAGGCATCGGCGACGCCTTGTGAGGCCGGCTCGAAAGGCAGGCAAGTGCGCCAGATCTCCGACATGGCCTTTCCGCTGGTGAGGGCGAGGGAGCTGCGAAGCGGGACGAGCTGAGCGTTGGCGTCCGAAGCGAGGTGCTGGAAAGCGGCGGGAAGTTGCTCGATGGCGCTGACGATCCACGCGGCGACGTGCTGAATGCTCGAGAAGTCGAGCTCGTCCGTTCCGCAGATGTGCTCGAGTTCCGCAACAAGCGTCTGAATGAGCTTGGCGGCGCGAACGACACCCTGCACAAGAGAAGGGAAAGGTCAGTGAGTGTAGACCGAATCGAAACGGCGCCTGAAGCTCACCTGCTGATCCTGAAGTTCGAGAGAGGCCAATGGGAGGCCGAGAACCTTGCTGACTAGTTGAGCCAGTGCAGCGTTGACGGGGTAGAGCGAGAGCATGGCGGGATCGGCGTCATCGAGGCGAAGCTTGCCGTTCGCCGAGAGCAAAGACTTCTCCCAGACGTTGAGGGAGCGCACAGGCTTGGCGGAGACGATGCGAAGGATCTCTGGGTGGCTCGAGATGGAGAGGAGGAGGGAGGTGAGAGCGTCGAGAGCGGGGGAGAGGATAGCATGGACGGGTGAAGTCGAGGACTCGAGTTGCGGAACGAGCGAGACGTCCGTTGGCTAGCAAGGGAACAGGTCAGCACGAGCTCCCGCCGCGAGAGGAGTGGAAGAAGAAGCCCACCTGAAGAGCGAACAGCTCAAGAGAAACGCTTCGAGCAGCTGCCTCGCTGGCCTTGAAGTCGTGGATTTGCTGGACGAGCGCGTGTCGCTCAAGCTCGCGCACGCTCGAATCGACAACGGCATTGTCCTGGAGCGAGAGCGAGCGCAGGAAGCGAAGGGCGAGGCCGTAATGCGCTGGCGAGATGGTCGAGACGAGGTTCTGCACTGAGGCCGACGATTGGACGTCGAGGGAGCGAAGCGCAGTCGAGGCGCTGGCGAGAATGGGAGTGAGGGCTGGCTCGGCGAAGGTGTTGGGAGCAAAGACGTCCTTCGATACGTCCGACGAGACACCGACGGTCTGGCCATGGAGGAGGGCGGCGGAGGAGAGGAGGGATGCGGAGAAGGAGCTCGACTCGGCGTTTCGGGACGATTGGGCGAGGCGATGGGAGTCCTCGGTGGTCACCTCCTCGTTGGCGAGCAAGGCGATCTCGATACCACGATTCCTCATGGCACGAGAGAGCTCGCCGTTGCGAGGATCGAGGGTCATGACGAGGCGGAAGTCGGGGTGAGGGTGGATGACTTGGATCTCGCCGTTGACGGGTCCTCGCTCGGCCAGCTGCAGGCGACCTCCAGTCTCGAAGAGCGAGTTGAGGCGATCGAGCACCGAAGGGCTGCAGAGGTTGGCGTCCTCGATGAGCAACCAGTCGCCCTTCTGCATCGCTTGGACCAGAGGTCCGTCGATCCACTCGAAGCGCGCCGAGCTCGATGTCTCGATGACGGCGGCCTGGATCCTCGCCGTGATCTCGTCAACCTCCGTCTTGATCTCTGCAATCCCTTCGAGGCAAGCGAGCGCCTCGCGGAAGACCGTCGCAGCCTGCTCGAGGTCGAAGTCGGCAGCTCCGACGCCGAGATCGATGCGAAGTTGCTGGAGCATGGCCAGCGAGTGGTGGAAGTCGATGGAAGAGGTGGTGGCGAACTGAGCTCGGACGCAGCGCTGAACGAGGGCGAGGGAGGCGATGGTAATCCGGTCGAACTCGCGGAAGCGCTCGGCTTGCTCGAAGCTACCGAGAAGCTCCAAAGTGTCGACTTCCGCGCTCATCGAGAACTCGCGAAGGGTTCGTCCTCCGAGAGCAGCCACCTGGCGTACGAGGGTGGTCTTGCCGCTGGCACGGGGACCGGTGAGGATGGCGAGCCATCCCATGTCGAGAGTCTTGACGAGAGCCTCGAGTGGTTGCAAGGAGCGCTGGAGGAGAGGGGAGATGGTCGACTGGCGGCCAGCGATGGAAGTGTCTGACCGAGGGAGGAGAGAGTGGCCGATCTGGGCGAAACGAGGGCCAACGGAGGGCGAGGGGCGCTCGCTGGGGTCGGCGAGGTCGGCGAAGAAGTCGGCGAAGATGCGAGCGACCTGGGTCCGATCCTTGAGCGTGCGGAAGCGCTGGAGGTAGAGCAATCCGACGTATTCGACGGCGTCTCCGCGGCGGAGGTCGAGTCCAGTCGAAGCGCGCACGAGAGAGAGCCAACGAAGAACGTCTCGTAGATTGAACTCCCATGGTGAGCCCTCCATACCGAACGAGCGCGACTCCATCGTCTGCTGGTGAATTGTGGTGTTGAAGGCGATCATCTTGCTGAGGATGGCCGAGTCGACGTCGGGGTAGAGCGAGTTGGCGATGGCGTTGAGGTCGACGCTGTTGAGCTCCTCCATGTGGACGACGCTGAAGCGGTCGAGGAACGAGCGAGGCAATCCCTTGCGTCCTCCACCTTGGCCGAGAGGGTTCTGAGCGGCGAAGATGCGGAAGTCCTCGTGGCGAGCGAAGGTGCGGTCGAGTTCGGGGATGAAGACGGTTCCACGGTGGTCGAGGCAGGAGTTGAGACCCTCGAGGATCGACTGCGAAGCGAGGTTCATCTCGTCGAGAAGGACCCAGTCGCCCTGTTGCATCGCGGCGAGGAAGGGGGCGTCCTTCCAGGCGAACTCGCCGCTCTTGCCGCCCTCGACGGGCAGATCGCTGCCGAGTAGATCCATGAGGTCGGTCTGATCCGACAAGTTGATGCGGACGAGGTTATGTCCCGTGGCGGCAGCCATGGCGGTGACGAGACTGGTCTTGCCGACTCCGGGACTGCCTTCGAGCAGAACGGGCTTCTTGAGCTGAAGGGCGCGGAGGAGTCGCATGGCGTTGAGGCGAGTCGTCGGAGCGAGGAGGGTGTACTCGACGGAGGCGGGAGGAAGTGCGCCCTTCTTGACGCCGAAGGGACCGACCGAGAAGAGTCCGGCGGAATCGAAGACGTCGAGGGGCAGCGACTCGGGCGCCATGGTTGAGGGGACGAGGGTCTCGAGGTAACGCCAGCACGACGCTCGGAGCTTCTCAAGACCGTCCTTGGAAAGACCAGAGGTGGCGGGGAGAGCGCCGAGTCCGTCGACGACCGTCATGAGAGCTCCTTGGCAGAACGAATCGGCGAGGTCGAGGGGAACGATTGGACTGAGGACGTGGTCAATGATCAGTGAACAGAATCGCAAGAAAATGCGAGCACTCTTGAGCTCACGTAGTCCCGTTCTGACGCTCGTCGGAGAGGCCCTGAGCGGCAGCGGATGAGTCGAGCGAAGAGCTGAGTGAGGAGAGGGCGAAGGGTCAGCGAGGCTCACCATCGAATGAAAGAATGAAAGAATCTCGAATGAGAGGATAGACAAACTCACCTGGCCTTGTTGAGAAAGTCGATCCAACCGAGAATGTCGCGCAGACCGATCCCGAGGCCCTCGGTTGTCCCGATGGCGGCGCCGAGCCACTGAGCGAACTCGAGGATCTTGGCGCCCAAGGGAGCGAGCTTGACTGCAGCTTCCCTCTCCCAGCGACTGCCGATGATGAGCCTGAGGTCGTTGAGATCGTCGACTCCAGGGACCCAAATCTCGGTAAAACGGTTGCGAAGGGCGGGTGAGAGCTCCTTCTTGCCGAAATCTCCTCCAGGGTTCATCGTCGCGAGGATCTGGAATCCTTCGGCTCCAACAACGCGGATATCCTCGAGGTCGCGACCGCCCTTCTCCGCGAGAACGAGGGTGCGAGAAGGCTCGAGGACCGAGTTGAGACGCTCGAGGACGGAATCGTCGGCGAGCGATATCTCGTCGAGGAGGATGAGGGCACCGGCGTGCATCGCTTGCACGAGAGGGCCATCGTGCCACTCGAAGAGAGCGGTCGTCTTGCGCATCTCGTCGAAGAGTGAGCGAACCTCGGCCTGCTGCTCCTCGGGGGCTGTCTTGAGGTAGGCCTCGACTCGGACAACGAGGTCCTCGAAGTCGTCTTCTTCGGTAGAAGCGGGTTGTCCGGCAGCGGCGAGAAGGTCCTTGGCGCGGCGGTGGAGAGTCGACTGGAGGGAGGCGCGG
Organism: Leucosporidium scottii; assembly: GCA_003054985.1. Lineage (NCBI taxonomy): Eukaryota > Fungi > Basidiomycota > Microbotryomycetes > Leucosporidiales > Leucosporidiaceae > Leucosporidium > Leucosporidium scottii. Next base: position 175,211 of record MWVB01000004.1, on the reverse strand, counting down.
TTGCGGAGAGGACGTTGACCTCCGAGAAGATCAGCCGTCTCGGTGTTCTGATGGCATCCAACGACGTGCAGGCGAGTGTTGAGCGCTAAAGCAAGCGACTGGCAGACCGAGGTCTTGCCTGAGCCCGTCTCTCCGACAAGAAGGACGGGCTCGTTGCGGTGGAGGGCGGCGGCGATGAGGAAGTACAGGCGACGCATGGCGCTAGTCCAAACGAGGTCGGATTGCTCCTCGATATCCTCCGCAACTTCCTGCTCCATGTCGGTGGTGGATGTCGGCCGAGTCGAGCGAGGGCGAGGGTCGGGAAGGCCAGCCTCGACGAGTCGGTCGAAGTCGTAGAGGGTCGTCTCGTCAATCTTGACCTTCATCTCCTGCTCGATCACGTCCTTGACCGTCGCCTTGTCGTCTGGTCGCCTTGCGCGCTCGGCGAGAAGCATGTAGCCGTCCTCAGCGAGCTGCTGGTAGCCGACCGATCCTCGACCTCCCCAGCGGAACAAGTCTCGAAGCGTGGCAAAAGCCTGCTTCTGCTCGAAGACTCGTCCCGCCTGCCTCCTCCTCTGGAGCTCGAGGAATACCGCGACCGTCTTCTTGGCGTACGAGGGAGCGATCTCGCATCGCTCGCAGAGGATCGTCTCGAGCTCGTCCTTGGGCACGTCGCCGAAGTGCATCTCGAGGAAACGGTTGCGGAACGCCCTCGAGAGGACCTTGCGACCTCCGTAGAGCCCTGGAGGGTTCTGGGTGGCGAAGAGCATGAAGTGAGGGTGGGGGCGAACGACCTCGCCGGTCTCGGGGATGAGGAGCTCGCGATTGTCGTCGAGGAGTCGGTTGAGGGCCTCGAGGACGTCGGTGGGGGCGAGGTTGAGCTCATCGAGGACGATCCAATCTCCTCGACGAAGAGCGCGGACGAGGACTCCCTCCTGGAAGACGAGCTTGCCCGAGTCGGGGTCGGAGACGTAGGTGCCGACGTACTCCTGAATGTCGGTGTGCTCGTGGTTGTTGATGCGCACGAAGCGATGTCCTGTGCGCTTGGCGAGGTACTCGACGACTGAGGTCTTTCCGGCGGAGGTAGGACCTTGAATGAGGACGGGCACCTTGCGAGTGAGGACGGCGCGAGCGAGATCGGCGACCTTGCGTTGGACGGAGGCGGTGAGGATGTAGTCGCGAGGTACTTGAGGCTCCTCGGTGCCCGTCGCGAGCCAGTAGGGGTCGATGAAGATGGCGGGGATGGAGGGGTCGATCCGCTTCGTCTTCTGCTTGCATAGCGAGCGGGCGTTGCGCGCTGGCTCGACGATGTGCTTGGCGATGAGGGCGGAGACGATCTCTTGACTCTTGGGATCGAGGAGCATGGTGAAGGACATGAGGAAGCCCTCGTAGAGAGCGCGACGAAGGGAGCCGAACGTCTCGGCGAATTCGGCGGCGAAGGTGAGGGCGCGGGCGAGGGTGCGCATGGAAAAGTGGGGAGGGTGGTTGGCTCCATCTGCGAGTTGTGCGCCGACTGCCAGCGCCTTGACGGCGGAGTAGAGGTCGGCGACATTGCCGATGACGGGGAGGTCGTTGGTCGCTTGCCGAGAGATGTAGCCTTCGACGATCTTGACGAGAGCGTCTCGATCCTCGTCGGGTGGTGGGACCCAGACCTCGCTGAACTTGGCGCGAAGACCGGCGGGAAGATCCCTCTTGCCGACGTCGGTAGCGGGGTTCATGCAGGCGAAGAGGCGGAACTCGGGGTGTCGAGGAATGGGTTCGAGATCTCCTTGTTCGGTTAGGACGAGGGAAGAGTCGGGGGCTTGGAGAAGGGTGGAGAGCGACTCGAGCGTTTCGGCGGAGGCGAGGTTGACTTCGTCGAGGAGGACCCAGTCTCCGTCGCGAATGGCCTTGGCGAGAGGGCCTTCGACGAAAGAGAAGACGAACTTGCTCTTGCCGGCCTTCTGTACATGTCGAAGGTCGAAGTCGCCGACAGCGGTGCCGAAGTCCCTCCAGGCGACGGGGAGATCCTCCTTGCGTTTCGGCTCGACCTTCCGCCTCTTCCGTGGCGCGTCGGGCTGAGCGGTCGAAGGTGGTGCTGGCGAGTCGACGGTACCGATCCGATCGGCAGCCATGCGAGAAGCTTCTCGCCAGAGGCCGACGAGTCGTGGCCACCGCTTCTTGTCGAAGGCTTTCCGAACGTGGTTGACGAAGTCGGCGTTGCGCGAGAGGGAGAAGGTCTGACCGAAGAGGTCGACGAAGCGGTTCACGAGTTCCGAGGCGGTCCCTGTGGGCGAAGATCGTCAGTTCTGCGACGAGACGGCAACGAGGGAAGACTCGAGATTTACTTCTCGCTTCCTCCACCTCATCAATAGGCCTAAAGCCTCCCACCAAATCTCCTGCCTCCGTCTGGTTGCTCAAGTTGAGCGCGCAGAGCTTCTTGCCCATCTTCTCCGCCAAATGGCCCACAGCCGCCGTCTTTCCCGTTCCCGTCTCTCCGACCATCAGCACTGGCTCCGATAATCGCAGGCAAACCGCCAGCTTCTCCAAGACGACGAGGGAGGGGTTGGTGAGGGCGTAAGGGCGAGAGGGAGCCTTGCGAGCACGAGGAGGGATGTAGGGAAGAGAGACGCGACCAATCTTGAGCTGGTAGTCGGTGCGGGTGTTGACTTGGCCGTCCGATTCATCGATGATGGGTTCGACAAAGTCGGGGACGCGGCGGCGGAGGACCCATTCCGCTCGTTCGGGGGAGAGGGTGAGGGCTATGAAGTAGGCGGGAAGGGTCAGCACTTCGCTCTTTCTTTCTTATGAAAGAAGAGAAGAAGGCTCACCAGAAGCCAACACCTTTCCCACGACAGAGTAGCGGTCCCTCGCGACCTCGTCCTCGGCGAGCCTGAGAGGATGACTCGGCAGCGGCAGCGAACCGAGGAAGACGTCCCTCGCTTCGGTGAAGATCTCCTCCTGCAGCGTCGGGTTCGACTCGATCGACTTGATGGCCACGTCTTGAGGTAGAAGGCCTTCGACCCGGCGGCACCATCTGCAAGGAATCAGACATCAGCGAGCGTTCGATGAGTCGGCGAAGCGAGAGACGGCTAAAGCTCACCGCATCAGATCCCTAACTCCGACAGGCCTGACCGTGCCAACATGGACTCCCTCCTTGACCTGGCACTCTCCAACCTTCTCCCACGCCTCAATCAACCTCGCTCCTAGTCCCGCCTTGCCGAGCGCCGGATACCTCCCATCCACAATCCTTCCGACCTCCTCCCTCCCCAACGCTCCCCTCCTCACCTCACTCCAAAACGAACTAGCGAAGAACGCGGGCTCGGCTTCGCTCGTAGTCGAGCGAGTAGCGAAGAGCATAAAGCCCTTGCCAGCCTTGACCCATCGGCCCTCACCACCGCCAACGCGAACTCCCACTCCTCCGTCCTCCTCTCCTGCTCCTCCTCCCCAGCTCGCACCAACAGCGCCCGACTCGGCAGCCCTCCTCATCCGTTCGACGACGACCTTGATGACGGTCAAAACCTCGACAGAAGCTTGGTCGATCGAAGTGAGGACGACCCAGCGACCTTGCCTCAGTGCGCGAATGAGGGGACCTTCGATGAAGGTGAAGGATCCGGCGGCGGAAGTCGAGGTGGTAGGGGCGGAGGAGAGGGAACCGAGGAGCGACTTGGAGTCGAGCGAGCGATCGGCGAGGTTGATGAGAACGAGACCGCGCTGGCGGGCTTGAGCGGTGGCGGCGGAGGAGGAAGGGGAGGCGTGGAGAAGAGACCACAGATGAGTGATGGTGGCCGTCTTCCCGGAGGAGGGAGGGGAGGTGAGGAGGACGGGAAGGCGCTGCTGGACGTGCAGCGCGAGTTGGCGGAGGAGGGATGCGGTACCGGGAGTCGAAATGAATGGCTCGGGCTGAGGTCCCGAGGTAGTCGAAGCTTGAGTCGTCGAAGGGGAGATCTCGGCGGCGGTGTTGGCGGGGGAAGGGGAGGAGGTCGAAGCTGAAGGGAGGAATCCCTCGCGGAAGAGAAGGTATCCCTCGACGTTGACGACGACATTGGAGAGCTCGGAGGCGTCCATGATACCGAGCGACGACGACTCCTGAGCGACGAGATGCTGCTCCGACTCGGAGAGCCATCCTTGAGGGAGAGGACCCTCCCTCGCGAGAGCGTTCCTCTCCTCCTTGGCCCTCGTATCCTCCATGACGCTCAACACCCACGCATCGACACTCCTCCTCCTCACCAAGACTTCCAATCCACCCTCCACCAACCTCGCCTCGCCCACCAGCTCCTCCTCCCATCCCTCCAACAGATCCTCCTCGGAGCCCTTGCCCTCAAAAGGTCCGAACCTCGCCTCCCACTCATCCTTGTACTCCTCGGGATAGCCTGGCATGGGAGCCATATCCCCCTTCTCTCCCTTCCAAACCCACTGCTCCCTCAAATCCTCGCCCGTGCCGGCGTAGAGAGCATACCACTCGCGCAGGATCCTCCAGGCGACAAGACGAGTGCCGCGGTGAGGATGAGACTTGAGGATGGTCTCGAGTGGTGAGGGGAACGACCAGAGAATTCGGGTGGCGTTGGAAGTGTGCGAGGAAGTGGGAAGGTGAGGGAGGTGGTGAAGGAGGGAATGGAGGGTGAGGAGGTGGGGCGCAAGCGTTGCCGACGAAGAGTTGGGTGCGGGCAACGGGGCGGTAGATAGAAGAGGATGGCGAAGGAGAGTTGTGAGGAAGCTGTTGTAGAGCGGAAAGAGAGGTCAGCGATGCGATTTAGAGGGAGCGAAACCGAACGCCGACGTACGGGAAGATGTTGTCGTAGATAGCGACGCAGGCGACCATAGCCCTGTAAACCTTCTCCACCGCAACACGTTCACCCTCGACTTCTTGTCCATCACTCCTCCATTCGCCCTCTGCGCTAAAGCCGAGCATCTCCAACCACCTCCCCCACAGGTGGACGCTTAAAGGCGTGTACCTCCTCATAATCTCCATCGTAAGGCTGGGCTCGAGTGCCAAGCGAGCGAGAGTATCGAGCACTGCTTGGCGAGTGCTGGCCGACTGGGGCGCGGATTGAACGGCGAAAGGAAGGTCGGCGGGGAGCAAGCTCGCAGGGAGGGTCGAGAGGAGCAATTGCAGATCGGCGAGAGGGAGGAGAGGCGTCCATTGGGTGGTAGAATAAGCCGATTTGTTCTGTACGGTAACGTCCTGCTCTGGGCGAGCGGAAGGAAGGGCGCCGAGTGTCTGAAGAAACAGCAAAGTTGCGGCGCTCAAGTTGAAGCTCAGCGGTTGAGGCTCGGGCTGTAGCTGGGTAGTAGGCAGAGGGAGCTCGAGCTCCCCCTGATCCTGTACAGGATTGTTCGAGTCGATTTCCATCCCTGCAGACGATACGAGGGAGGTTGGTTGAAGGGCAAAGGGAGACTTGGAAGACTTCGCAAGAAATTCGCTGAGCGCGCGCTGGCCTCAACAGGCCAAGCTCAGAACAGACGCATCTTGACCTCTTTCCAACTTTCTACTCGGCTACAAAGTTGTCCAACATGCTCCGTTTCGCTCCTTCACTTCGCTTCGCCGCTCGTCCAGCGACAGGACTTAGGCTTTCCTCCACCGCTGCTGCACCCGATCCTCTCGTCGTCTCGCTCCGAGCAGCGCTCAAGGAGCACATGAAGGCTCGCCAAGCGGACAAAGTCTCAGTCATCAAGGTCAGTTTTCGCTGCTGCTCTGGCTAGCCAGCAGACCCCCCCTCCTCGGCGCCGAACTGACCCCTTCGAGCACCCCAGTCCGTCCTCTCCGACATCCAAAACCTACAGCACACCGCCTCCCCTCCTCCCCCTTCGAAGATCCTTACTAAAGCCATCAACTCCCGTCTCGACGCCGCATCGACCTTCGCTTCGGCCACTCCTCCTCGATCCGACCTCGCCGAGCAGTACCGCGCCGAGGCTGACTATCTGAAGGCTTTTGTACCGGAGAAGGAGGCTGGGATGGGAGCGGAGGAACTAGCTGAGGCGGTGCAGAAGGTGCTGAAAGAGCTTGGGTTGGAGAAAGTTACAGGGAAGGAGATGGGAAGCGTTGTCAAGGCGACTTTGGTGGCCGTCGCAGGCAAGGCTGGAGGCAAGGAGGTCAGCGAGGCGGTCAAAAAGTTCTTGTAGTATGTTTCGTGAAGTATTGATAGGCGCTGGGCGCTCAGAAGTTCCCCCACTCGACGCTTTCGGCGATCGCTTTGCGAAGGTCGGGACTGGATCCTTTCGCATCTCTGGCTTTCAGTCGGCACCGTCGACCGTCGAGGTATAAATTGAATAGCACTACCAACGAGATATAAACTCAGCCCCATAGGTCTTAGCCTTCCTCTGCCTCCCGCTCTTCCTCTGCTTCGCCTCTTCCACCCGCTGCTCGACGACGGGCTCCTCCCCCTCAGTACCTACCCTCAGCCTCCCTCTGACCCTCAACGACGGGCATCTGAACGGGCACCTCAACCGCCTCGACCTGAGGGCTCGGCTGGACCTTCCTCGGCCTACCCCTCGTCCTCGGCATCGGCGCTGGCTCATCCTCCTCCGGATCCGCTCGTGCTCGCTTAGCTCGAGGAGCCGGCTTACGCCTGACCGGTCGAGCCGAGCGAGGAGGCACAAACTCGTCGACATCATCATCATTTTCATCGTCGAGGTCCATGGCAGCTGGGACAGGTCCAGCTTCCGGCGCGGGCGAGGAAGAGTCGGCTGGGGAGGGAGAAGGAGAGGCCTTGCGCTTGCGCTTGCGAGAGGTGGCTTTGGGAGCCGGGGCACTAGCGTTGGCGCGAGGAGCTCGACGGTTGGCGCCGTTGAGGGTGTTGTACCGGCGCATGCACTGTAGAAGGCGAGCGTCAGCGGAAGGAAGGGGAGCAGTGAACGGGCGAGAACGAACCTGGTTGTCGGTTCGTTGGCCTTTGAAGGCGTTGGAGATCTCGACCCAAGACTTCTTCTCTTCGTCTCGCAGGTGACGTAGATCCTTGTCCTCCTGTGCAGGTTAACGGCGAGAGAAGTCAGCTCGCCAGGGCCGAGAGGAGCAAAAAGTCAAGGGCTCACCTCCGCGGTCCACTTCTCCTTGGCTTTGATCTTGGGGTCGAGCTTGTTAACCCACCTCTCCCTACACTGAGCGTCCGTCCTTCCCTCCACCCGTCGAGCAATCTGAAGCCAATTGAGGCCGACAGCAGCGACGGCCGCGCGAACCGCTTCGTCCTCGTCGGGCTGCCATTGGCCGCGTCGGATCGTCGACTTGACGGCCTTGTTCCAGCGGTTGATGCACTGATCGGAAGGGCGACCGACAAACAAAGCAACTGCGAGAAAGAGAGAGCGAGAGACGGGTCAGCATCCGCTTTTCCAAAGGTCAAACCGATGGGGAACTCACTCGCTTGCCACTCCTCACCATACTGCTTGACTCCCTGCCTCAGCTTCTCATCCTCCTCATCTGACCACTCTTTCTTAACTCCCGTTCTCCTTCGAAACTGCCTCAAGCACTCGGCTGGCGTCCTCCTCTTGCCCTCGCCATCAACGCCCATCTCCTCGCTGATGCCGTTCCAATCCCTCTCGCCCTTGCGCTCGACAATCTCATACAGTCGCTCGAGCTCGTCCTTCTTCCACTTGCCGTGCTTGAGGAGAGGGTAGTCTTGTTGGAACCATTGGATTCGGCAGTCGGAGGCGGAGCGGCGAGGGATCTGAGAACCGAAAGGAAAACCGATAGGTCAGCGGGAGAGCTCTTGGATGAGGTTTTAGATGCTCGCCGACTCACCGTTTGACTGATCTTGCCCCAGTCGAGAAACTCGGTGCTCTGCTCGAAGAAGGTCGGGTCCGTTTGAGCGAGGCGATCGGAGATGGATTGGCCGCTGCTCGATGAGGCGGGGTCAGTAAGCCGCTGGGGGGTAGAAAACTGAAGAACAGAAGTCTCCTCACATTCTGTGAGCCTCGATGGCGATGTGGCGGTTGTTCTGCGCGATGATCTCCTTCTTGAGCTTGCCTCGTTCGAGAGGCGTCCCTTTGAAGAGGGAAGGAATGGACGAAGGGGGAGGCGAATCGGTCAGCAAGAGCTCTACTATAGCTCTCGAACGAATGGTTGGACTCACAAGGCGTGTATCGAATGGTCTCGAGGTAGAGCTCGCGCGCCGCCGAATCGGGGTTCGAGGGGAGGTCCTGTTGAGGAAGGTCGAGGTCAGCAGCAGCGCAGTGGGGCGACAAAAGAGTAACATGCCTGCCCATAAAAGTGCTTGTGCCATGGGAGCGTGACTTGCAACGTGCCCGGCGCGATGATGACCGTGTCGGTTCCGTCGGCGAGCTCGGTGTGCATGTCCTTGACGAGAGACTGGAGGGCGCAGGTGGAGATAGACAGGATCAAGTCGAAGTCGTGGGTGAGATTGGATGCAAAGATGACGAGGGACAAAGGTAGAGATATAGGTCAGCTAGGGCTCGCTCGGCGAAGAGGAAAAAGAGAGGCAGCGCACCTGAAGCTCCTCGGAGCGGTTCTTGGCGGCTTCCAGCTTGTTCATGACAGCGACCACTTCTTGAGCGTATCTCGAATTGGCAGCGAGCGCCTCGTCGGCCTTCTGATCCAGCGAGAAGAGGAGGCGAATCCGGGTCTGCTCGTCCATCTCGTTCTCCACCTCGGTCCGAGATACTGCCATCCCGCTTGCCTCGAGACTCGACCCCGAATTGGATGCTTCTGGCGCGAAGGCTGCCTGCTGACTATTTTCCGAGGGATCCATGTCGACAGCTCTGCCTTTGCCCTTCGGCGCTCGTGGCCGCTTCGCCTTTCCCCTTCCTCTCACTGGCCCTCGACTCGTTACGAGAGCTCCTTCACTCGGTCCAGCTCTCACCAGCTTCTCGACCACCTCCACCGCCTTCCTAGCGTATGATACCTCTGGGTCGACCGTCGCCGAATCGTGTTGCTGCCCCTCGCCCGTCGACTGGCCAGTGAATGTCGAAGAGCTGGGGAGGTGAGCAGCAGCAGAAGGTGCTCTGAAGCTTGTTGGAGGTGCTGCCTCGACGTCGACTGCCAGCGCGGCCTGGCGAGCTGCTTCAGAGGTGGGTAGGAGCGCGTCGTGACTTGAGGTGAGCTGAGTTTGAGGCGAGCTGGCGGCGGGTCGTAGTGAGTCGACGGAAGTGCTCTGCATCCCATTAAAGTCCTCTGCGGGTGCTGTAGCTTGATACAGGCTTCCAGTCCCGTCGACGCTCGTCCTCGGCCCGTCGCTGTTGACATTGAACGAGTTGCTGGAAGGTGGTGACGATTCGATTAGTTGTGCTTGAGCAGCAGATCCAGTTGTAGCTTGTTCGGCTGCACCTGCGCTGGGCGGAGACTCCATGGCTGAGATGCGACGGACGTGACAGAAGCGACGAGAGACGAGGAGCCAAGGAGAGGAAAGGCTACCACGCTTTCGTCCTTGCGAGGCGCGAGCGCGAAGCCTGGGTTAGGGAGGTGGCAAGATTTCCGTGCTTGACTACAGAAGTGGTATCTTTATGACGAGAGGAGCTCAAATCAATGATCTACGGTAGTTAACGGCCTCTACCCACTTTACCAAGATCAACCGTCTTGCGACGTTAAGATCCTCGGCGCTTGTCTCTCCTGCTTCTCGCTTTCCTCCTACGTTTCATATGAATGAGTTGATACATACCTTGTCTTCATTAGATTGTAAACTTGCGTTCCATCACTCTACTGAGCGCGCAAGATGACTTTGGCACCTTGCGACAGGCTCTTGATCAACGATTCGCTCTCTTTCCCTCCTTGAACCTCTATCCCCCGCTCGATATCACTCCAATCACCACTACACCAGCGCCTGCTTAGTCTCTCGACTTGTTCAAGTACACTTGCTTCACCTCGTCGCCACTCCTCCACAGCATGAGCAACAAGAGCGAGAAGAGCGATATGGAGAACGGACCTTCGCAGACCGTCGTTCTCACGTCGTCTGCCTCCATTGCCTCTCGCGATGAAAAGGCCAAGCCGGGCACATGTCTGCTGAGCAGAACGCGTCGCATGAGAGGAGGCGTTCCTGCCTCTGGCACTCAGGTCGTGGGCGCTGGCCGTTCTTCGGCGATGAGCTCGGCGCTGGCGAGACGGCGAGTTGAACCGCGAATTGGTTTGCAGACAGCCACCAGCGTCGATCAGTAACACCAAGAGTAGCGAGACGGGTTACTCGAACGTGAGACCTCCTGGCTGGCTTGCAACGAGCGATCCGAAGCTGCTCGGCGCTGCTCTTCGGTCTCCAAGCGGCCGACTCAACTTGGAGTTGCAGCTTTAGCTACACTTTGATTGTTCATCTCAGAACGATACAGCAGCAAGTCTCTGCTCTCCCACGAGAGACGAGACTAAACCTGCTCACGGAGGCGAGCGGCTCGACACTCGGGGCGAGAGTAGAGCTGGCCGAGATGGGCAGTTAGATCTCTGCAGCTGAACAGGGCACGAGAGGGGCTGCAGGCAATCAAAGCTTGAATTGACCGCCTATGCAACACCACCAGCCCTTACTCGACTTCACTACGATCAGCCCTCTCCTTGCGCTCGGGCGGGGCCCTTGCATCTCTCTCTCCGTCCACTCGCTACTGCTTCGCTCTCGACTCATGCCGAAGGCCAAATCGACTCATAGCAAGGTCAAAGTCGAGCAGGAGGAACCTATAGAGCACGCTGTACCAGAGGACTTCCACCAGCGCGTCTACGCCATCGTGCGCCAGATCCCCGAAGGAAAGGTGAGTTCGCCTCGCTTCTGCAGCTCTCTGGCGGGCTTGAATTTAACTCGCTAGCTGTTCTACACTCAGGTCTGCTCGTACGGGACCATCGCCAAGCTCCTGCACCATCCTCGCCATTCGCGCATGGTCGGTCAAGCGCTCAAGCTCCTTCCTCGCGCCTACGCCTCGCCGCACCTCCCGCTTCCTCCCCGGCCAGAAGGTGCCGACGACGACCCCAATGCTGTGCTCCCTGCACCTCCACCCAACCCCGACTGGGTCCCATGGCATCGCGTCGTCTCGTCGAGTGGAGTCAGTTCGCCTCGGGGGAATCTCGGCGCCGTGCGGCAGCAAGGCGAGTACTTGGAGGCTGAGGGAGTCGAGGTGCGGGATGGACCTCGCGCAGGAGGTGGTGGTGGTGAAGGGGGCGGCGGCGGAGGAGGTGCTGCCGGACCAGCGGGAGTCGACGCTTTCGGCTTGGGTGGAGCGGATGGGGGGAGGGTCAGCATGACGAGGTACGGTTGGAATGGATGAAGAGCCATCTGCTTCCATGCACAAGTTGCCTACATGACGTCTAGTCAGTGTAATCGCTTTCTCGGCCGTCGCCGACCCCGCTAACTCGACTTCCCTTCGTCAAAGATCAAGGTCCTCTCCCGGAGACTTGCCCCTACCTACATACTCCGCCCCCTCCACTTTCCAACGCACCGCCCCCTCCACTTTCCAACGCAGCGGTTCACGCTTGGCTCCGTTCGCCCTTCTCCTCCCCACCGAGCGGCCTCGGGCTATTGGGTCGCGCGCCTACTTTAATCCCCCATCCCCGAGTATCACCACTCGCAAATCACCCTCACCCCCTCGACTGGTATTCCGATACCCATGCTCGATACAAAGCCCAACATGAAGGACGGCAAGCGGATCAGCGGCGATGTAGATTTGGAGGACAGGCGGGTGCAGGTCTTTACCGTCGCAGAGGAGGAGCGTATGCCCGATGCCGTCTTTGGCGAGGTGGTCGAAGGAGGGACGAACTACAAAACGGTGAGCTAGTCTTCTCCTTGCCACCTCTACGTCGCTGATTGCGTCCGCCCCCCTCGCAGCTCGGCTGGTTCCAAACTGCCATCCTGCTCATGAAGACTCAGGTATGTAGCCTATTCCGCCGGTCTTCTTCATTTCATCCGTCTCACTTCACTGTTGCGCAGATCGGTCTCGGCGTCCTCTCCATCCCCTACGTTCTCTCGGTCGCCTTCTGACCTACTCTCATTTGCAGCTGTACAGGGAGTGATACTGTTACTCGCCGTCTCGGTCATCACCACGTGGTCAGATCTCGAATGTGGCCGATTCAAGCTCGCACATCCCGAGTGCTGTCCGTCTTCCTCTTTTCGCCCTTTCGTCGGCCGGCATGAGCTCATCTTTTCTCGCTCATCAGATTCCCTTTCGGACGTCGGCTTCCTCATTGGCGGCAGATGGGGTCGAGAGCTCTGTGAGCTGCTCGCGACCATCGCCTCAGCCACCCTCGCTGACCGTTCTCCCTTGCAGTCGGGTTCTCTTACTACTTGTATCAAGTTTGCGTTGTGGGGAGCGCTTTTATCGGGCTCAGTACAGCCCTCAACGCCGTGTCTAGTGAGTCGCAGGTAGCCGACTCGACGCTCGGCGTGAGAATTGACGGCCCAAGTCTGACTCTCTCGTCGTCGACAGTGCATGCGACGTGTACAGCGGTCTTCATCGGTATCCTCGCCATCGCCGCCGTCATCCTTTCCAGCACGCCCACCCTTCGCCCCATCTCCATCGCCTCCTACGTCGGGCTGTTCTGCATCCTCACGGCGATCCTCGTCGTCGCCATCGCCGTAAACGTACAAGAAAGACCTGCAGGCGCACCGGCCACGGGTCCTTGGGACAAGCAGGTGAAGCTGACTGCTCTTCGTTAATTGTCGCACTACTCAATCATCTCTTTGCAGCTCCTCATCGCTGGCAATCCTTCGTTTCAAGATGCGATGCTCGCCCTCTCCGATCTCGTCTTCTCGTTCAGTGGCACACCGGCGTTGTGAGTGGACTTGTAGAAGCACACGTTGCCAAACCTCTCAAGTTGACACTCCTTCCCCTACAGCCTTCCTATCGCCAGTGAGATGAAGGATCCGAAGCTGTTCAAGAGATCGGCGTTGCTGTGTCAAGCGGTCGTCACGGGCGTCTTCCTGGCGAGTAGCTTGTCTGTTTTGGTACAGAGGCAGAGTTCTTACCGCTTTCTACTGCAGTTCATTGGCATCATGGTCTACTACGCGTGCGGCATCTACGTTTCGTCGCCAGCTCTCGGCTCGGCGGGCCCTCTCCTCAAGAAGATCTCCTACGGCATCACGATCCCTGGTCTACTCGTTACGATGACCATTTGTACTCATGTATGTTCTCTCTCTACTCTTCCGACATGAGTCTCGCTGACCTCGCCGTGGCGCACAACCAGCTCCCAGCCAAATGGTTGATGCTCCGCCTCCTGCGCGGAACTCCTCATCTTACCGCCAACACAGTTCGCCACTGGGTGACATGGGAAGGCTGTGTTGTCTTCTGTGTGATCATCTCGTACATCTTCGCGAGGTGAGTCTTGGGCTACTCGCTGCCGTCTTCGAACCCCTCCTCCCTTCCGCTTCGCCGAGTGAGAACTGAACGTTCCCATCTTATACAGTGCTATAGCCAACTTTTCGACCATCATTGGGCTTATCGGCTCGCTGCTTGGCACTTTCCTGTGCATGCAGGCGATGGCGCTCATGCGACTCCACGACGAACGACGAGACGTCAAGGCTGGCAAGCGGTTCAACTGGCCCCTTACCTTTTGGTGCTTGTTCGTTCTTGTTGTTGGAACTTTTATCACCGTGGCCGGCGTACGTTCATCTCCCATCCTCTGCTGCCCTCTCCCGTTCCCGCGCCCTCGCCGAGCAGCTCGCTGACCTCCTTCTGCTCGCCCTTCCCTTCTCTCCCTCTCTCCGCCTCTCACTATCAACCATACCAAATAGACTTACGCATCGGTCGTCAGCATTGTCGACATCTACCGCAAAGATCCCGGCTCAGCTTGGACCTGCGACGACAACTCGAACTCGGTGTAGCCGACGGCCGTTTCTGCAACTCGAGCTTTCATTTTTGTTTTATGAGGCGGTGGATGACTGCAAGAGCCGAAGCTGAAGCCGGGGTACCGGGAGGTAATGCCTCTCCATGAGCAGCACTAAACCCACTCAGCGCTACCACTCTGCTTGAAGCGGCTCGGCGAAGGTTCACCTCCGATTCACCGTCTGCAGAATGAACAACGGAACGCTCGTTCCGATATCGTGCCTTCTCTTTCTGTCTCCCTACCTGCTCTAGTGCACTGAAGAACAAACGATTACAGCGTACGGGCGAGTCTACGAGGAGTGAAGAGAGCTTTCAAATGGCAATCTGGTCGAGGCGGGCGTAAGGGTGATGTGTGTTGATGTGACCGGCACCCGACGCGCTCTTGGCGTAGCCCGCTTTGGCCAACACCTTGATTGGAAGGGACTTGACGACGTCGAGAGGGGTGGAAAGGAGGATTGCCTCGTCCTGGCGCACCCAGTCCTTGCAGCCGAAGACCCCGTAAAGAAGGCGACTGGCAGAAAGAGGATGGCTTTAGTAGGAAGTACGTTAAGCTGCCAAATACTGGGGAGCTCCTCTTCGTCCCCCGACTCCTCAAAAAGGCTCGAGCCGAATATCGAGGAAGCTCACACGTCGTTGTCTTCTCCAGGAATGCAGGTGTTGGCTCCAGCGCCGTGATAGGTGGAACCTGGGTCCTCTAGATCAGCTCCAGGTATTACGAGAAAGAGCGGTAAGTGCGAACTCACCAAGCCAAAAGAGCGCCGAGCCAGCCTCCATCTCGGCGGGTACGGTGTCCTCAGGCAAAGGTCGTTGATGAAGGCCAAAAAGATGGCTTCCAGGTACAACACGGGTAGCTCCGTTCTTCTCGGTGGCTTTGGATCCAGCGACCTGGCGAAAAGATGAGGAAAAAGTCAGCGCCGAGATCAGCGCCGAGGATCGATTTTGGCGTTCACTCCCGAAGCAGAGGCGGGGGGAGGGGAGGATGGAAGCGAGGATGGCAGGAAAGGTCTCCAGAGATCTGAAGTACTTACCAGGCAACCGGTGATGGTAGTGAAGGTGCTGCCCTCACGATGCGCAGGGCAATGCATAGCATCATCTCGGTGCAGGACTTGAGCTCCAGCCCCGGGAGCCACATGATACGCTCCAGCATTGTTCAGCATGTACCCTGATCGTACGGTTACCAGCTCATCACCAACCCAGCTCTGGTGGCTCTCGCTAAGAGACGAAGAGAAGGACGGGGAAAGAGGAAGGGGCAGGTCGGTGGAGTAGGAGGCGGAGAAGGTGATGTTAGCTATCTGTACCTCAAGCGTAAGCGAAAAGGTAGAACGGCTTACGAGAGGCAGCCATCCATGATCTGACTCCAAAGGGGAAGCTGCATAATGGTCGAGGTAGTCTTGGGAAGCTGACCGAGCATGCTTCGGATGTGAGTGGTGTTCTGTAGCAGAGGAGGTTAGTCGTTTGTATGATGCGTCGCCAGCGCAGTAAAGATTGACTTGCCGAGGCGTAGAACTCCTTCGACAATTCGCCGAGATCTGAGGGGTCGGGGGACGCCTTGAGGCGCTCGAACACGGGTGCGCTTTCAGCGTTGAACTCGGCGACTTGCGCAGGCGTGACAAAGTCCTTGACGATGATACCTCCATCGCGGCGGATGATGTTCATGATGTCCTTGATGTCGGTATCCACGGGAACAGTGACGAGCGACATGATTGCCAAATTCGAGGTGGAGAGATGCGAGAGCGAGGTGCGGGAGATGCGAGCAGGCGGGTTGTAAAGAGAGAGAGAGAGAGAGAGCCCGCTCTGCCCCTTCGACGTTCGACTCGGCGCCTGGCTCCCTTTCCACCGAGGATTATCTCAGACTAATCTGACCATGCGGGGGAAATGGGAGCTCCAGGTGTCGGCCAAACTACCATACCGCCGGGCGCGCCAAGTGACGAAGACCTCCACGCGTGTGCTACGGAGCGCGGCCGAGTGAGCCGTCAAGTTGGCGACTATCGTGCAGAAAGTCCTTCCGGAGCACTTCGGCGATTTCGGTGCTTCTTCTTTGCGCCAACTTCGCGTCTCTTACGAGCGCAGGAGCCACGGAAGACAGCATGATACTTTACAATACAATATGAAACATCTCTACAGTCCCTGCTCGAGCTCGGTAGTCGCTGACGCCCACAGCGAGGTCGGCCATTCGATTCCAACGCCGAGGCTCGGCTCGCCCGCCGTCCAGTCGGTGGGAGGAAGCATCCATGAAGTCAAAAAAGTGTTTTCCGAGTCACCACTGCGCTCAAGCATCAAAGTCAGCAGTCCATCCCCGCCGAAGAGACGAAACCGGGCACTCACGCGAAGAGCGACTCGTACAGCTCGTTCGGCGGAGTGACGAAGGTTTGCACCGGTGCCTCCTCCATGCGAGGAAGAGCGGTAGAGAGAGGTGTAGTCAAGGGGAAGACAGCTGCAGGCGCGGCGGGGTTCGTGTCGAGCTCGCTGAGCAGCTTGCGTAGGCGAATCCCGTGAAGGCCGGCAAACGTTCGGATGGTGGGTCGCATGGCGGCCATCTTCTCGAGGGTTTGAGCGGTAGAGGTGCAGAGCGAGATGACGGTTTGATGACTTGCGTCGGTGCACGGGGGAAGAAGCGAGTCGAGCTGTTGGCGAAGGGGTCAGCTCGGTTCGAGAGAACGCAGCAGGCAGAGACGCTCACTCGAAGTAGCAGAGTGGCGGCGTATACGATCGTGGTGACCATCGAGTTGGCGCCGTACAGAACCGAAGAGTCGAGCTGGGTCGCGACGAGTTTGAGGATGGCGAGAGCGCTCGACCGAGCCTTCTCTAGAACGGGCACCACGGGTCCAGGGAACTGGAGGCTGATGGAGAGGAGAATCGTTTTGGCATAGAGGAAGGTGATTTGCGTTTGAGTGTCTGTAGCCGACGAGACGTCGTCAGCCGGCGAAACGGAGAAGGAGAACGAGTGGCGGCGGCAGACTCACTAGCCCCTGTCCACTTCGTCTTCCACAGATCCAAGTTGTGGGCCCAAGAGACATTGAACGCCTCGCGAAGATCAGAGCTGTCCTCGGATGATGTTGACTCCTCGCGAAGTCCAGCAGCGAGCATGAGCGCCTTGGCGTAGATTCGGTGCAACGCCTCCAAGGCGAGGAAGTTGTAGTTTGGGTCGTGAGGATCCAGCGTAGATGGATCCGCTCGGAAACCTCCGATGAAGTTGAGTCCGAGAACAGCGCCGAAACGACCGGTGAGAACGCAGAGGCTGGGGGTTGGCAAGGGTCAACTCAAAATCACCGACGATCACGCTACAAACTCACAAAACCTCGCTCATGAAGAGCAGCGCCCATGTCCTTCGTCGATCCTCGCCGAACAGCTCGACCGCCTTCTCGGGCACTTCGGTTATCGAGGCGTAGCGAGCGCACGTCACATCGTTTGTGCTGTGATTGACGCGAGGGAAGGAAGAAGGCAAGGAGAAGGTAGGAGAAAAGAAGGGAGAGGAGAAGAGGAGGACGAGGAGAAGGGGAGGGGAGAGAGCAAGAAGAGGAGAAGAGGGTCAGCTCGGCGTTGCTCGATCTGGCGACTTTCGACACGAACGACGACTCACTCCTTGTCCATTCTGATCTCAGTGGCGATTCGAAGGGCTTGGCCGATGAACGCCCATTGGCGATCGCTGCCCCAATTGTTGGCTAGGGGAGCCCAGTTGGCGAGAAGGCAGTAGGCCTGCACAATCTCGAGAGATTTGTAGCCCATTGAGAAGACGCGGTCGGAAAGGAGCATGGCGTGCTTCTGAAGCGCCTGGACGAGGTGCGAGAACTCGGGCATGTAGGAAGAGACGATGAAGGCGAGGACGGTCGAGAGAAAGGGCGAGGTCTCGCGAAGGAGGCGAGGGGTGTGGATGATTCGATTGAGGTGAAGGGCGCAGTCTTGGAGGTTGTCGAAGTAGAACTCGACGATCTGAGCGAATTGACCCTCGGTCATCCAGCCGAGGTTAACGATGTCCAGCTCGGCGGCGAGATCGAGACGAATCTCGTACAAGCCTGCGGTGAAAAGCTCGTTAGCAGTGTTGAGTCTATGTAGAGGGCGACTCACCTGTCGAGAAGTACTCCGCCTCGGTCGCCATCGCATCATAGCCGACGGGAGTGAAAGCCGAGCTCGCGCCGCTCTCCTGCACCTGCACTTTGGTATCTCCCTTCTTCTTCGGCTTGCTTGCCACATGCGCAAGGATCGCCAAGGGGTTCTCAAACACCCCTTCGAGATCCTGCGAAGGCAAGGCCGAGTGCGAAGCTCGACCGACCTGCGAAGCATCCTCGTCTACGTCCTCTTCGCTGAACTCGTCATCGACCTCGTCGACAGGCGGTAGAGATGCAGCGGAAGAGGAGGAAGCGCGATTGGCGGGGTGGGCGAGAGCGGGAGAAACGGTGCTCGGCTTGACACCTCGAAGAACGTCGAGGTCCTTGGAGTCGAT
The DNA here is from genome assembly GCA_003054985.1 of Leucosporidium scottii. Taxonomy (NCBI): domain Eukaryota; kingdom Fungi; phylum Basidiomycota; class Microbotryomycetes; order Leucosporidiales; family Leucosporidiaceae; genus Leucosporidium; species Leucosporidium scottii. The sequence continues at coordinate 157,078 of MWVB01000004.1, read as the reverse complement.
GGGCGTCCCAGTGACGGCAGCGTAGATCTTCTCGGTATCTCTGAGTAAAGACACGAGCAAGAGAGCGTTTCTGTAGATAAGCACGAGGTCAGCTAGGTTTCATGCGAAGGGCACCGCGGCATCTTACGGCGTCGGCTCTCGCTTGCGCCTGCGAAAGAGGAGGGTGGTCAGTTGGGTAGAGGAGGGCGAAAGATTCGATGTACTGACCCTCTTCTAATATGCCGCTCGTAGGCGCATTCCACCTTGCTGCTCGAACATCGAGTGCACGGCTCGGTGCCCGAGCATTTGGTCTGTTGTGCTTCAGAGTCAGCGGTAGCGCGTAGATAAGCATCAAAAGCTCAAGCTTACCTTTGCTGTCCGACAAGCCATGCAAGCGCCCACTTTCGGCTGGACCTTCCCCTGCCTCGAGGCTCGCGCATCTATCCCTCCCCTTTCGAGCAGCTGCTCGAGTCCCTGGCGAACGTTGTCCAGCAACCCCGTGACTGAAGTCGCAGCTGTCGTCGTAGCTGTCGTCGTAGCTGTCGTCGCTGAGACTGGCTCGTTGGTAGAAGGTGGGGTCGCTGAAGTCGAGGCGGGCGAATGCTTGGGAGCAGGACCTTGGGAAGGGCCCGAAACGGGGATGCTGTAGGGTGCTGATTGGATCTCTGATCGCTCTGTACGAATTGGCGCCATGCTCTGAAAGCCTCGTAGCGGAAGTAGTTCAAGTTCAAGCTCAAGTCTGGCCGGCGCTGAGGACCATTCCGCCGTCCGCAAAGGGAGCCGATTGGGGCGTGAACGACTTGCGCTCTTCCCATCACCTGGGCACCTTGATCTCGTGTCTTTAAGCTCGCATAGAGACTCGACCGCCGACTGCATCGCATTCCCTGTTCCCGCTCTGACCCTATCAACCTCCGCCGATAGCTCTTTCTCTCTCGTTCGATATGTCTGCCGAGCCTGCCGTTCAGCCAGATGCTATCCCTTTTGACTGTGAGTACTCCCCTGCTCCCACAAGCTTTTACGAAAGCTGATCACCTCGTTCACAGTTGGCGCCGACCCTCCAACCTTTACCGACCCTCAGGAGGAGCGAAAGTACATCAAGGAGCGCCTCGCTCTCGCCTACCGTGAGTATTGCAGCTTGAGTGATGTCTTGCCCCGCTGACACCTCGTCTGTAGGCGTATTCGCTAAGCTGGGCTTGGTAGAGGGAGCTTCGGGCCACTTGACCGTCCGGGACCCTATTCGCCGTGACTGCTTCTGGGTGAGTTGGCGCGGACTAAATCACGTCCGAGATCCCTTCGACGAGATCAATGATTCGACGAGATCAATGAAGTAGGAGACCCCTCTGACGAGATCAAGCTGCTCTCCCACCAGGTCACGCCGTTTGGAAAGCAATTCGCTCTCATGTGTAGTTCGGATCTGCTTCTCATTGATCATCATGGAAAGGTCGTGGACGGAGGCAAGCAAGGGAAGCGCATCTACAACTCGTGAGTACCACTGCACCAGCCTGCCATCTCGAAGCTCGAGAAAAGAAGCTGATCTACTTCTCTCTCGTCGCAGTGCCGCCTTCATCATCCACGCCAAGGTTCACTCGGAGCGTCCCAACGCAAATGCTGTGTGCCACTCGCACTCCCCCTACGGCAAAGCTTTCTCGGTCCTTCGTACGTTGACTCCCCGCCGAGCCTCCCCGTTCTGAGCCGTTTCTCGCCTTGGCTTCTGCAACTGACGCCTTCGGATCCAAACAGGCAAGCCTCTACCTCTCTACACTCAAGATGCATGCGTCTTCTACAAAGGTTCGTTTCGTCGTACATATCTCACGCGCGTTGGACTCATCCTTGCCTCTCGGCGTTAGATTGCGGGCTCTACAACCAGTTCGGCGGAGTCGTGCTGGACATGAGCGAGTCGGCGCACATTGCCAGCGCTCTCGGAGACAAGAAGGCTCTCATCATGGCTTCGCACGGCCTCTTGACGGTCGGAGAGAGCATCGAAAGGTAAGCTCGGCGAACAGCCTCCAGCCGAAGGAGAATGCTGACCGTCGAGCCGGTGCTCCTTTACAGTGCCACCGCCTGGTTCATCGCTGTAAGTGCCATGTTCCTCATCCTCGCGCTACTGCGAAGGAAGCTGACCCTCCTGTACTTCAGCTCGAGAACGAGTGCAAGACGGCCATCCTCGCCGAGTCGGCAGCGGCTTTCAAGGGCAACGTGATCGAGGAGATTGACGACGCTGCCGCCAAGTTCACGTGAGTTCTGGCTGGTCTCTCTTCCTTGCGCTCGTCTCCCGAGCCTTCGCATCTTGCTGCCTTTCTCTGGCTCGGCGAAGCGCTTCGGCCGCCATTTGCTCCGTACTGACGCTCTTGCTTCCAAACAGCTACGACTCTTCTGGATTTGAGAAGGCTGGATGGTTTGAGTCTCAGCCTTGGTTCGATCTCGTGGAGGAGGAGTGCGGCGGAGCCCACAAGGCGTAGGCATCTTCGGCGCTTTCGAACAAGTGCGAGCGGAAGAGATGGTGTGTTTCTGCAACAATAGAGCCATCTTGTCCGTGACAAGGCCTGAGTGGAGAGGATCGCGAAGCGTACCCGAATGGGGTGGAAATCGCTCGTCTCTCGTCCCGGTCAGCGACGAAGTCGCCGAGCGCCGGTCACCTTTCTTGCTCCGACCACTTTCTCGCTCTTTCGCCTTCGACACTCGAGTGTATTGCTCAGAAGCAACGCATCAGTCTGTAGAGCTCTACGACCTCCACCGGGATATTCAACTCATCGCCTGGTCGTGTGCAACGTCCAAGATGGCGCACAGCGCCCAGATATCGGATGGTTCGCGGTCAATTATCGCCCTGCTACTCTCCGCTACTCCTTTATACTTGTTCTCCATTCAAGCTCGCGGTAAGTCTCCACGAAGGTGGATAGAGGCGGGAAGCTGACCGTCTCCCTCGCGCAACAGCTCGACTCGGCCTCGATAACCTGCACCTGGGGCTACTGCAGGTGCTCCTGTTGCTTATCATGGGCCAACTGTCGAGCTACATCCCTTCAAGCCTCTTTGGACGGCCAGGAAAGGCCAAGATAAAGGCCAAGGACGCGCCGGCTTCATCGCCATCAGCCATCTCTACCGCCGAGACGGCATCAGCACCACCAGCAGCAGCTGCTCCGACCCAGCGACGTACCCGGACTCGTCGCACCTCTCCCTCCGCCGCGTCCTCGGCGCCGAAGTCGAACGACCGCTTCCCCTCCTCGCTCCTCGACAGCGTCGTCGCCAGATTCCTCGCCTGCACCTCCCCTCACCATCTTCCTTTACTTCCTACCGCCTCCTCCGCCGAACCCTCTACCCCTCTATCGTCTTGGACCGTCCTGCACGAAGCTCAAGCGCTCCGAGTGCTGAAGCACCCCTCGACGAGCGGCCTGTACGCTCTCTGCGCCCACTTCCCTGGCGTTCCCGTGAGGAAACTCTACGAGGTGCTCATCAATATCCGAGACCGCACGGTCTGGGACAGGATGTGCCAGGCTGCTGAGGAGATTGAGGAGGTGGAGGTTGACGTCCCATCGGAGAAGGGCGCCGAGGGGGAGGAGGAGGGCTACAGGATGCTGAGAGGGAACCTGGTATGGATAGGGATGAAAGGAATGGCGCTCATCAAGCCAAAGGTGGGACTCTTGCGCTTGTCGAAAGCCGAGCAAATGAGCTGACCTCTCGGGACGGCAGGACATGGTCCTCCTCTCCGTCGCTGGACGACTCCCCTCTTCTCCCACCACGTCAAACCAGTCTTCTGAATCACCATCAAATCTCTCACCATCCCCACTCCAAATCTTCTGCGCCACTACCTCCTTCTCGCATCCCTCGGTGCCGATCAAATCCGGCTTCAATCGCATGGAGCTGGGTATTTCAGGCTTCCTGCTCGAGGAAGACGGCGAAGGAGGGAGTAAGATTGTTCAGGTGACCGATCTGAGCGGACTCGGTTGTAGGTTGCTCTCGTTCCCCTCCCACTTCCTCACCCCGGCACCGGCACTCAACACTCTCCCGTCTCTTCTCCACTGCCTCCTTCCCTGTAACCGTTTACTGATATCGCCCCCTACCTCAATAGCCTGGGTCCCATCTGCCGTCATCCGCACCGTCACGCAGACGATGCTCCCCAAGTCCCTCACCAAGCTCGGCGCAACGGCGCAAGCTCTCGACCTCGCCGTCGACAGCAAGTACCCACTCGAAGGCGATGCTTGGATGCCGCCTCTACTCGGCGAAGCAGTCCCCCTCTCCTCACTGCCTTCGACTCCGCACAACACCGAAATCGACGAGGAGGATAGCGGGAGCTCGACGCTCGCCGATTCGGACTCGGATGGCGTCGACGACGGATCGCGCAAGGGCAAGGAGCGCCTTCCCTCAGCAGCCTCAGCTCGAGAGATCCACACCCTCGTCAACCAGCTCCGGTCAGTCTCGGCTCGGCTCAACGCTCTCGAGGCCTCGTCGACCGGAGATCAACCTGGGCGCAAAGGCTGGCTCGCCTCTCTGCCGACGATCCTTGGTGGTGGTGGTGGAGTCGAGCAGGGTCAGCTGCAGGCGTTTGGAGGGAGCAAGACGGTTGCTCTGACGGCGTTAGGAGGGGCTGCGGGAGCGGCGATTGTGCTCGGGGTCCTGAAGGGTTGGGAGAGGAGACGGCGGTGAAGAGGGTTGTAAGGGCGCACTGGTCTTTGTGAGTGTTGTAAATGTAGCATCTCGTCTTGGGTCACCTGAACGGACGGGCGAAGCTTGCCGAGCGCGAAGCGGGGAGACGACTGAGCTGCTCGCTGAAATCTCGGTCTTCGCTTCTCGTGGCAAAGAGATCGAGCAAGGGTGGTACTAGCGCCCTATAAGTTAGGGGCTGGGTTTTGTCTGCCAGCAAAGATCTAAGCGAACTGCACAAAGTTGCCTCCCTCGACCTTCTTCGCAAAGTCAATGATGACAGCCTTGATGGCGTCGGGTCCCTTGGCGGCCTCAGCCTGCTTCTTGAGCTCTCCAATGACCTCGGGCTCGAGCTTGTCGAAGATGACATCCAGCTCGGTAAACTGGCCCTCGACGACCGAGGCGGAAGGGGCCGAACCGGCGGGGACGAAGTAGTTGTTGGAGGTGACGAGGGCGGTGATGGCCTTCTTGTCCTTCTTGACGTTCTTCTTGGCGGCCTCGCGAGCCTTCTTGGCAGCCTCGCGGGAAGCCTGTTGGAGCGAGGATAGAGCGAGGTGGGAGAGGTCGAGGAGACGCGGAGGGGAGGGCGGGAAGGAAGGGCGAGATGGGGAAGGAGATGATCAAATGAGTGAGAGAACGTCAGCAATGTATTTAAAGCTCTTTTCTTTCACTACAGCGCACCTTGTCGTCAGCAGCCTGCTTCTGCTCCTCGGCAGCCTTAGCGGCAGCAGCCTCCTCGGCGGCCTTCTTCTCCTCCTCGAGCTTCTTGGTGTCAACAACGGCGGGTCCGCCCTTCTTGGCAGCGCGAGCGGCCTTCTCGGCAGCCTTGTACGCCTTGATACGGGGGTCGAGCGACAGGGCCAGGTCGACCATCTCGCGAGTAGCGGCGATATCCTCCTTCTTCTTCTTGGCGCGCTCCGACTTGTTCTTCTTCTCCTGATGACGCTTCTCGTCACGGCTGCGAGGGGTGGGGATGGGGTCAGTGAGAAGCTCGAGGAAAGAAAGACTTGGAGAGCGACTCACGAGTCGGCACCCTCGGCAACGTCCTTGTCGAGGTACTCGAAGCTCCTCCACGAGTCGATGTTGTACCAGAAGTCGTAGAACGCCTCGGTCTCCTTCTTGGGGGTGTCCTTGTCGCCGAGGGAGGGAACGGGCTGCTTCACCGAGAAGCGACCCTCGCGCTCGAAGACGGGTGCCCACAGGTCGAAGAAGTTCTCGGCATTGGTCTCCTTGGCGTCGGGGATGTAGTCGTCGACGGCGAGGTCAATCGAGTCGAACTGGCGACGCTTCTCGGGGTGCGAGAGAGTCTCCATGGCTGCGAGGGCGGGGCGGGGTTAGCTTGAGCAAGGCTCGCTCGGGAGTGAAGAGGCGGCGTACCCTTGGCAATGCACTTGAAGAACGAGTCGTCGTTGGCGTCTCCTCCTCCCGAAGCCTTCTTGTCGGGGTGGTGACGAAGAACCTTGCGGCGGTCTGCGAAAGCGCTCGAGAGGTCAGCGGGGTGATCGTCCTGCAGAGGCGTAAGAAGACCACGTACGAGCCTTCTTGATCTGCTCCTGAGTAGCCTTGTAACGGAGCGACTGGAGACCGAGAACGGCGTAGTGGTCCTGCTCCTGTTGTGCGGGATTGGCGAAGGAAGGGAAAGGGAAAGCGAACAGGCATCAGCGCTGATGAAGCTGTACTACAGCAGAACGGACATCGAACGAACCTTCCAGAGCTTGGGGTCCTGCTGCAGGAGACTCTTCTCTTCCTGCTCGTCTCCAAGGCCAGCATCAGCATCGTCCTCCTCGACGACGTTGCCGCCGTTCTTGGCGCGCTCCTCAGCGAGCAGGCGGTCGTCCTCCTCGAACGAGCGCTGGTTCAGGACACGACGAGCGTGCGAGAGGAATGCGGGTCCAGCAGGGAAGAGAGCCGAGGTGGAAGGAGCTGGGAGGAGCGCGAAGTGTGAGTTTTACTGAGCGCAGATCAAGCTGTAGTGCAGCAGACGAAGCTCGTACCCGAGAGAGGCGAGAAGGAGGGAGCCTTGTAGCCCTTGGGAGGGCTGGGAAGCGCCAGAGACGACTGGATAATGGTCGACATGTTCAAGCGAGGTGAAGCGTGAGGAGAAGAGCCGCTCGCGTCGGTCGGTGAGGAAGGGGGCGTTCGCAAGTTTGGAGTTGATGGATTTGCAGGCTGCTGTAGATCAATAGCTAGCTGTTGACCTATACGTTTCATTTCCCACCTCATCAGCCCTTCCTCCAGCATCTCGGGCGACGCTCCACTCGGTCGCCGAGCGGTTCGTTCACCCTATGTTCGCGACAATAAAGTGGCCATTCCGAGCACCTCAGCGGTAGATACACCCGCGACTGAGCCCCTCGACGGCCATTCGAAGATGCTACCTCCAACCGGGGCGCTCGTGGGACATGGCGATTCGGCACAGTCACTTCGGCTTCCAGCAAGCGTCACAGACCGTTTGAGGAGCTGCACCACGGTCAGCGATACGCTCAGCGATGTAGATGTTGGCGGTCGCTGCCGTTGAGCACCTCTCGGACGGCAGCAGCATACAGCGCCCTCCGCGAGTGGATCGGCTGAGCACGCCGGTCTGCCATAGCGTTGCCGGAGTAGCGCGAAGATAGCAACGATAATACCGACAGGGCTGGAAGCGGGTAGGGGATAAGCGAGGGCCTCTTTTAAGGCCTCTACGCCGAGCACACGACCTGACGGGCGTAGAAGAGAGATCTTGGAACTCACACGCCCTACCAGGACTCCGCGAGTCTTACTCCTTATCACAGTTCCTCCCACTCTAGCTCCCACCACCCCTCGAACCTTTTCCTAAAGTCTTGAATAGCCACGAAACGAGCGCAAACAGAGCGAGAGCGAGCTCCTGCTGGCCTCGACGTCCCAAGTCGAATCTGAAGGCTGTAGGACGTTGATGAATGATTTAAAGTACCGTAGAGACGCGCAGTAGTCCGATACGAGTCGAGTGGAAAAGTCAAGCGAGTTGGCCAGAGGCAAGAGGCGAGCGCGAGCTCCAGCTTGGTCTCCCCCAAATCGGCTCGTCTCGCCTCGCTCCTCGACTCGGGTACAGATACCGTAGAGCTCTGCTGGTACACGGCGCGACTCGGCTACAGCAGCGCAGCTCCTTCGCCCTACGGTACAGCGCATGCCTGATCCAAGCAGCTCTCAGCCTTCGTCGTCTCTCCCGCCTCGGCCCAGCGGACTTGCAGGACTTCCGCCGCGCCCTTCTCCTCCTTCTACCCACACTTCGCCCGCGCGTCAGCGCTCCCACGACTCGTATCGCCCTTACGCGTTCGACTCAAGGGCGCCTCTCTCTGCTGCTTCAGCTTCCGGGTCTTCGTCTGCTGTAGGCGGCTCAGCAGGTAAGTCCGCACGTCTGCATATTGTCACTGTAGAAGAATGATGCTGTAGCTCTACAGCTCAGCAAGCTGACTTCTCTCTTCCTACCCCCGCCCTCAAACGCGCTCTCAATCGCGCGCGAGCAGCTTCGACCAGCATGAACGGCACCAACGCAGGTCTCAGCACCTCGTCGCGCTCAAGATGGGAGGTACAAGCACCTCCCACTTCGTCGGCTTCATCAGCAGCGGTGAACGGCCACACGAGCGTCTCGCCGCCTAGCGGGCCTTCGCGATCCTCCTCCCACATCCCTACAGGACCTCGAGGACAGTCGGACGCGTCGTTTGATGGTCCCAAATTCGCCTCAGAAGGACCGTCAAGTCGTACTGGCTACTCTTCGCAGCCTCGAGCGCCGCCCTCAGGACCCTCCTCCTCACGACCTCGCGACCCCGTGTCGATCAAAATGTCGCCTCGCAACTCCAACACCGGCCTCCCTCGACCTCCCCCTCATGCTCCAGCAGCCTTCCGCGCCCCTGCCATCGCCGCTACACCCGCTCCTTCGCCGCTGGATCCATTCTTCTACAAGTCGCTCGGCACCAAGGACTTCAAGGTCGAGTACGACCCGGAAACGGATCCTTCCTCGGTCAAGAAGGGCAAGGAGCAGATATTTCGATATGATGGAGCTGGCGTCGAGCTCGTCGAGGACCCTCGCAAGTCGACGAGCCCTGCCGTGGTCAGCAAGCTGCAGCAAGTGCAGGCGAGGGCAGCCAAACCTCTTCACACGGTGTCTTATGCTGTGAGTGGCTTTTGCTGTGTCTTGAATGGGCTCTTCGCCGAGCTCGCCGAGCATATACTGAGCTTGTTGATGAGCGGCGCTGATCCTCCTTACCTTTTGCAGTGGGACAAGAACTCGACCACACCAGCTCCTCCTCCTCCACCATCCGCCATCCTCGTCACGGGCTACCCAGGCTCGACTACAGCCGACGCCATTCGATCCTTCTTCTCGGGCTATGGTCGCATCGAGTCGCTCGAGGCGCGCGTCGATAAGCAGACGGGTGGAAGCCTCGGCATCTGCTGGATCAAGTTTGTCGACGACCTACCGCGCGGATTGAACGACGATCGCGCCGCCAAGGACAAGTTCGAGCGGGAGAAGCGGAATGGAGCGGCGCAGGATGGCCACAAGGTCGCGTTGGATGCCATCGCCAGCGGTAATGGCCAGAGAGTTGGAGCCGGCATGGTCTACAGCAATGCTCCCGGCGTCAAGGTGCAGATGGATGGAACGGGAGCGCTCAGCAAGGCTGCCGCCGAAGCCGAGATGGGACGTCGGCATCCAGCGCCAGCTCCTCCAGCCGCTAAGCCGCTACCACCACCAGCACCCGCTACCGCCCTCTCTTCGCAATCGGGACCTCGACCACAACCGCCTCCTTCCCAGGCTGCTACTCTCCCCTCCGCCTTCCAGCAGCCTTCCTCGAACGTCTCCTCGCCATTCTCTCAGAGCCTGCGCACATCTCAATCCCACCTTCCCTCACCTCCAACAGGACCTAGCATTCCACATACTGGTCCTCCACCTCCCTCAGGTCCGAAGGCGATGCGACCTCACTCCTCCCTACCCAACGGATCCGTCCCTCCTTTGGCTCCCTCCGCTCAGCAATATCCCCCCGCTCGGCAAGGCTCGAACGGCCACTTCCCTGCCAACTCCTACTCCAACGCACCTCACTCGCACTCGCACTCCCCCGCCGCCCACACTTCTGCAGGACATCGCTCCACCGGCGGAGGCTACCGAGGAGGCCAGAACAACTCGCTCTCGGCGGCCGTTGCTCAAGCCGTCCTCGATGCCAAGAAGCGACTCGAGCAGAAGCAGGCCAGGGTCAATGGCGAGGAAGATATGGAGCTCGACTCGGACGAGGAGCGCGCCATCGCCGCCGATACGGCCATGGTCGATGCGGCTCAAGCTTCGACTTCGGATCTCAAGGTCGAGGTGTCAGACACGGGCGACGTGCGCGACAAGCTCTTCTTCCACGCCGATGGTCGAGTCGAGCCTTTCAGGGGTCTCCGTCGAGGCAAGGCGCCAGCCAACGCCATCGCATGGCAAGCGAGTCGAACCGTCCTCGTCGAGAAGCTCGCCGCGAATGGCATGCCCTACATCTCCATTTCGAGAGCAGCCTACGATCAGCAACGGACGGACAAGAAGGGCAAGGCGCCAGCACTTAAGGGCGACGACCTCGAGGCTCACTTTGCCGAGTTCGACATCGACCGGGTGAGTTCCTCGTTTCACTTACGCAGAGAGCAACTCGCTGACTTCTTCGCATCTCCAGACATTCGCCGACCGCTCGGGATGGTACTTGACCTTCCACTCGCCCGGCGCGGCTCAGAAGGCCTTCGAGACGCTCCACCGAAAGCCCTTCGCCGGCGCTCCCCTCGAGCTCACCCTCTGCGAGAGTGAACGTCCCGCCTCGCCCTCGGCTCCTCCACCAGCTCCACCAGCAAAGCCATCGACCGACTACGACGCCGTGATGGAGAGGCTCAAGGCCAACGGAGCACCGCCGCCGCCGAAGACTAGCGGATGGACCGATGTCGAGCTCGTCGAGGAGGCTCGCGAGATCGTCATCAAGGATCTGGTGGACGCTTTCCGCAAGGACGTCAAGGATCGAGTCGTCGCTGGCAAGATTACCGAGCACCTCGCCGCTTGGGAACAAGGAGGATCGAAGACGTCGACTTCGGCGACGGTCAAGGACGAGCCGTCAGAGGCAGCCTCAGGCGCCAAGAGCCTCTCCAGCCTCCCTTCGTTCGCGCGCAAGAAGAACCGTCAGCCTTCCAACGGCTCCCATCCTCGACCTTCCCTACCCAGCAGTTCTCGCATCTCGTCCGAGGCTCCCTCCGACTCGACAGCCCTCGCCGACCACAGCGACTCTGATACAGACGACAATTCGCGCTCGAAACTCAACAAAAAGCACGGCAAGAAAATTCGTCGAGGGTCGTCGTCCAAGGTCGATCACGAGGATCGTCTCACCGCCGCCAGCAAGAAGTCGAAAATGTCGAAGGTCAGCCTCGGCTACACGAGCAGCGAGGATGAATCAGGTCAATCGTCATCGACTCGTCCCGTGGAAGTCCGTCCAGCTCCCCCTCGCGCGCCTCCCACCAACAACATTCCTCCATCTCTCTCCTTTGGCGCTCTCGCTGCCGCCGCTTCCATGGCCGCGACACCTCCACCTACCGGTCAACTCCTCTTCGGTGGTCCCTCTTCCGCAACAACCCTCTTTGGCGCCGCTCCTCTCCAGACACCCCTCGCCTTCGGTGGCAGCGCCCCTCGTCTCGCTTTCCTAGGCGGCGCCGACCCCCCTCCAGTCCCCTTACCCTCTCTCGACCGCTCCGTCGTCATACCTGAGCCCGAAGAAGAGAAGGACGTGGACATGGAGTTCGACCCGGAGGACCCCGAAGTCGTGTCGGCCGAGCTCGTTTTCCGCAGGAAGCGCCTCTCCAAGAAGCGCGCGAAGCGACTCGCCGCTCAAGGGAGGAACCCTTATGACGACGATGGCGACTTGGACGACGAGTACCTCACCGAGAAGGAGGAGAGGGCGCTCCAGGCGGCTTGGGAGGCCAAGAAGGATCGCGCGCTGCAGCGCAAGGCGGCCGACAAGCAGGCGCAGGCTCGTATCCCGACCTCGACGCCCGACCCTTTCGAGCTCGGCATCGCTGCCGACGAGGAGGACCTCTACTACGTCAAGCTCGCTCTTCAACGCTTCAAGGCCGGTCAGAACATGCACCCTTCGCCACCGCCCTCGGATCTTTTTTCGCCTCGTCGACACCCTACCGGCTCGGCGCGCACGGAAGGCTACTACCACGTCACGGTCGCCGAGAAGCTGGCCAATCGACCGCCGAGCGCCAAGGCCAAGCCGGTCAACGAGACGGGCGAGCGCGCCACCACCGACTCGGGAGTGGCCGTGTCTCGACTGGCTCGCGCCAACACTCGAGGACTCGTTCGTGGCATGGAGCTGCACAAGAAGGTCACCGCCACCGATACCGACGTGCTCAAGTTCAACCAGCTTCGGACGAGGAAGAAGCAGCTCACCTTCTCCCGCTCGGGAATCGAAGGCTACGGACTGTTCGCCATGGAGTCAGTTGTCGCTTCATCTTCGCCTCTTCGACTCGCTTACTGAACTCATAATACAGGCAAATCCTAGCTGGAGAGATGGTCATCGAGTACGTCGGCGAGCTCATTCGCCAGCAGGTCGCCGATCGTCGCGAAAAGGCCTACGAGCGCCAGGGTATCGGATCGAGTTACCTCTTCCGTGTTGATGAGGATCTCGTCGTCGATGCTACCAAGAAGGGCAACTTGGGGTGCGTTCTGTTGCTCTCGCTTCTTTTCGCCCCCGAGCTAACCTCCCCTTGTCGCATTCGCGCAGACGTCTCATCAACCACTGCTGCGTGCCCAACTGCACGGCCAAGATCATCACCATCAACGGCGTCAAGAAGATTGTCATCTACGCCAAGACCAACATTGAGCCCGATGAGGAGGTCACTTACGGTGAGTTCTCGCTTCCTGCCTGACGAGCTCTCGAGCGCAGTGGCTGACCTTCTCGCCTTCTCTAGATTACCACTTTGCCTGGGAGGAGGAGAAGGTGAGATCTCGACTTCTTCCTTCGTGCTCGACGAGGGGTAGCGACGAGCGACGAGGCGAGCCGACCTGAAGAACCGCCGAGCTTTCTGTCGCTCTTCCCTTTGCTCCTCCTCGAGGATTGGGCTCGCTCGACATGCACTGACTCTTTCTATCTCGCTCTCGCTTCTCTGCCGTGCCTCTGACAGATTCCGTGAGTCTTCTGCCTCGATTCTTTCGCTCGGCGAACGCTTCACTGACCTCCTTCCTCTCTCACAGCTGTCTCTGCGCGCACCCGCTTTGCCGCAAGTACCTCAACTAAGGTCGATAAGAGACGAGCAGATTGAGGGACAGATGTACAGCCTCATGGAGGGCGGGAGGGCGAGCTTTTGTGTAATGCTGGGAGAAGAGAGCCATTCACCTCTTGTTGCTTTGACCTTGCTACTCTCTGCGCTTGCCTGGAGAGAAGGCGAAGCTGTATTGTACCTCAATTTAGCGTTGCCGAGCACACCTGCCGAAGATCGACCCGCTCTACACTTTCATCCGTTCCCACCCCCACCTCTCTTTCCCTCTCGCTCCTCATCTCCTCCTTCCTCGCATCTCGCTGCGCCAGCATGTCTACAGCTGTCAACATTGCTCTGGTCGGAGGCGGCAACTTTGCCAAAGGTGCAGTAAGTTAATCAAGCTCCCTCTCGCTCTCGAGCTCCGCTGACGGTTCCCGCCTGCTGCAGCACCTCCCAGCTATCGCTCGAGTACCAGATTTGAATCTAGTGGCAACTTACAGCCGTTCCGAAGTCTCAGCCCGCTCTGTAGCGGAAGCAGCGAGCGCCTACCCCACCGTCCCCTCTCTCGACGTCTTCTTCGACTCTCCCACCTCTCCCGCCTCTTCCTTCGACGACCTACTGGCTCGAAAAGACATCACCACCCTCGTCATCGGGCTGCCCATCCCTCATCAGCCAGCTTACATCGAGCGAGCTTGGGCGGCGGGAAAGCACGTCTTGAGCGAGAAGCCGGTGGCCAAGGACGTCACCGAGGCGAAAAGGCTCATCGAGTTGTACGAGAAGGAGTACAGGCCGACGGTATGTGGCGAGGAGGGTCCGGAACGAAAGCTCGGCGCGCTGACTTTGCTTCGGCTTCAGGGCTTGATCTGGGCTGTGATGGAGCAGTTTGTGGTGGGTCGAGCTCTTTAGACACTCGTATTGTCAGACACTGACGCCTCCTTGCTCTACAGTACGAGCCTGGCTTCGACAAGGCGCGCGAGCTGCTCGCCGAAGGAGCAATCGGCGACCTTCGCATGTTCTCGATGGTTAGTCACCCCTTCCTATCTCCGCTTGAAGCCACAGTACTAATACCTGATGATATACTATAGGAGTACAACAACTTCATCGCCCCTGGTGAGCCGCCCGCCGTTCACTGGCAGCGACGCCAGACCGCCCTGGTCTCGACGGCGGAGCTCGCTGACCCGTTCCCTGCTCTTTGAATCGGTCAAAATAGACAACAAGAGTCATGAGACCGCTTGGCGCAAAACGCCCGAGTTCCAGGGCGGTTTCCTGCTCGATGGAGGTGAGCTCGGCACTCGGCGGCTCGCGCAAAGCTGCTTTCTCTCGTTCGAAGCTGATCCGTAGTTCTCTCACGTCGGCCTTCTCGCCGAGTACCAGGTGTGCACACCATCGCTGCATTGCGCCACATGCTTCCCGCACCTCACGCCCTCTCCGCCATCTCGGCCTTCACCTCTGCCATCCAGCCTCACCTCCCTCCCGCCGATACACTGCACGCCATGGTACAGACCACTGCAGGAGCTTGCGGTTCCATCAAGATTGCGTGGGGTGTCGAGAGCAGCGTGACTCGTCGTTACGAGTTCCTCGGCAGCCAGGCTCGACTCGAGGTTGAGTTCTTGCCTCCTTCGTCGGCGGGGGAGCAAGAGGTTCGCCGAGTCATCCTCACGCCCGTTCAAGGCGAGCAGCAGACCTTCACTCTCCCCGCCGACGCCATGAGGAGTGAGTTTGATTTCTTTGCTCGAGCTTTGGCGAGCGGCGTGGGTTCGGAGGCGGAGCTTGAGGTTCAGAAGAGGAGTGGACCGAGGGCGACGTTGAGGGATGTTGAGGTGGTGGAGAAGGCTTTGGCTAGTCGGGGATCGGTACAGCAGCTACTAGAGGCCTTGTAGAAGATTTATCAGTGCTAAGTGACATGAAGCCATCAGTGACAAGGAGTTGTTCGGCGAAGAAGAGAGGACAAGAAAGTGAGCGAAAAGGCTCCAAGTCGCTCCGCAAGCACCCATTGACATCATTTGTACAGTCTTGACTACGTGCTCAAAAACACCTCACGCAGCGAAGGCATTCTGAGAAGCGCTCAAGAGCTTGAGCCGCGAAGCCTTGTCGGCCGCCGAAAGGAGGGACGGGGGGGAATCCTGCACTTCGCGAAAGAACCGGTCTCAGACTTGGTTGGAGGCTGTGGGAAAGGTGGTGGTTGATTATGTATATTTGGTCGAAGCCAGCGCCTTGCTGTTCAGTCTATTCGGTCAAAGCTCCTCGGACCTCCACCCCTTGCTATCCCCCTCTGAATCCTTCAATGACCGCCCTACTTCTTTCCCTTTCCCTTGCCCTCACCCTCGCCCTCACCCTCACCCTCCCCGTCACCACCCTCTGACCTCCTCATTGCCGCATGCAGATCATTCAGCTCCTGGTTGCCCTCGAATCCCTCGCCGCCCATCATTTTGAGGGCCGTGAAGGCGGCCTTGGGGTCGACCTCGATACCTGGAATCAACACAGGTCAGATCTAGATCAATCGTTGGATTATCTCCCGACCGAGCTTGATGACTCACCTGCAGCCTTGAGCGACAGCATGAGGTTCTCGGCGGCCTGTCGAAGCTCGGGATCGTTGGCGAGAGCCCACATCATCTTCATTGACGGCGCCTCGCCGCCAGCGAGATTTGTCCCTGTTTTTTCCTGATGTAGCCGTCAGCGAGTGAGTGAGTGATAATGGCAAGGGGGTTGAGTTAGCGGAAGGAAAAGGTCGAGAAAGAGCTACGAAGCACCTACCTGAACAATCTTAGCCAAGTGCTCGATGCAGGCCATGCACTCGGGGTGATTCTGTAGTCGTTCGAAGAGAGGTACCTCGCTCTGGAAGCCCTTGGCCTCCCATGGCGATTGAGGAGCCTCCGAAGCACGAGGTGAAGGGGTAGAGGAGAAAGGTCGATAGGGCCGAATGTCCGAGATGGGGAAGCGCGATGTAGAAGGGGGGCAGGGGAAAGCGCTAGGGGTGGCGTAGAGCGATGAAGACCCTCCCGGAAGGGTGCGGAGAATGGAACCAGCTCGAGTGAATCGGGAGGCGGCCATGATGCTGTAGTAGAGTGTGCTGTAGTAGTAGTAGTGTGTTGCTGGTTGAAGACGAGACGAGACGATTGTCAACGAGCAGTGAGAGGCGGGAGATCAACCCAGGAAGGGCGCCGAAGTTCGACTTGTGCTCGACGCGAAAGCGCACGGCTTGAACTCCGCTCTTCGCTCTCTCATTTAACCTACGACAGATGGAAGCTACAGTAAAATCGGTGTTGAGCGCGGACACAGTGCGTCGGATGCTTTCCAGCCCACAGAACTGCTGAGCTGAGCTCGAGCTGACCTTCTCCCCCGCTCCACGTCTCCGAATCCCATCTCTCGCTCCTCTCATTGCCTACCGATGGCCCTGCTCGACTACAGCTCGTACTGAGAGGCAAGCTTATTGGCGCCAGTCTGCCCAAGGAGCGTGTAGTCCATCTCGAAGCTCTCGCTGCTCCACGAGTCGGTTCACGCGACAGGGCCGACGAGGTAAGTCCAACGCTCGCTAAGCTGTACCGAAGCACAGCTAATCCTTACTATTATACAGCCTTACGCCTTTGAAGCTCGCGACTACCTTCGCACCCTCCTCGTCGGCAAGCAGGTCCAGTTCACCATCTCCCACACGGTCAACACCACAAACCCTCCCCTCGAGTTCGGAAATGTCACCTACACCACCCCACAGGGAGATCAGCTGGACATTGCTGTTGCTACCGTGAAGGCGGGCTGGGCGAAGGTCCGTGAGACCAAGGGCGATCAGGACGAGGAGGGATCAAGGAGGCAGGTGCTCCGAGAGGCTGAGGAGGAGGCCAAGGTGCGCTTTTGAGCTCGTACAAAGGCTCAACGTACTGAACTTTTATTACACCAGGTCATGGCCCGCGGTCTCTGGTCCACTTCGCCTCCCGTCGAGCGCGCCGTTTCCTACACCATGCCCGAAGACCCCGCCGCTTTCCTCGCTCAGAACAAGGCTCAGCCCATCGACGCCATCATCGAGGGAGTCCCCAACGGCTCTTCCGTTCGCGCTCGCCTCCTCCTCTCGCCCACCGAGCATCAGTACATCAACCTCGGCTTTGCTGGAGTTCGCGCCCCTCGCGCAGGTAACAACGGCGATACGCAGGGCGAGGAGTACGGCGACGAGGCTCGGTTCTTTTCCGAGTCGCGGCTTCTTCAGCGCCAAATCAAGGTCACCCTGCTCAGTCTCCCCACCCCCGCCGTCGCTCCCTCGGCGTTCGGATCCTCGACTCCCATTGCCGCTCCCGTCGCCTCCATGTTCCTCGGTACCATCCACCACCCCGCTGGAAACATTGCCGCCCTCCTCCTCTCTGCGGGACTCGCCAAGATCGTCGACTGGCATGCTGGCTTCCTCTCGCAGTCGCCGACGCCTACGATGATGGCGGAGCTGAGGAAGGCAGAGGCCGAGGCCAAGGCTGGGCGCAGGGCTCTCTGGAAGAGTCTTCCCGCTCCGACTCCCTCGACTGCTGCCGTTCAAGCTCAGCAGGAGAAGGACAGGAAGTTCGAGGCCATTGTCACCCGCGTCTGGGGCGCCGATACGCTCAGTGTGCTCAAGAAGGGCGACACGGTCGAGAAGAAGATTCAATTCTCCTCTGTTCGTCAGCCTCGGTAATCTTCAGCTCACTTGTCTCCGCTTTGTGCGCATTGCTGACCTCCTTTGCCCGTTGCAGGCCCACCGACCCCAAGCTCGCTGGTCTTCAAGCCGAGGGCAAGGAGCTCCTCCGCAAGAAGCTCATCGGCAAGCCCGTTCTCGTCACCATCGACTACATCAAACCCGCCGAGGATGGCTTTGAGGCTCGCGAGATGGCCACCGTCCGTCTTCCCAGCGGAAACAACGTCGCCGAGATCCTGGCCGAGAAGGGACTTCTCTCCGTCATTCGTCACCGTCAGGGAGATGAGCAGCGCTCTTCAGACTACGACAAGCTCATGGCTGCGGAGGCCAAGGCTTTGGCCGAGACCAAGGGAGTCCACTCGGGCAAGGAGTTCCCTCTCCCCAGGGTCATCGACGCTTCGGAGGTGCGTCGGTCGCTTCGAGTCCGCAAGAAGGGAAGGAGCTGACTTCGCTCCTCGCCACACAGTCCGCCAACAAGGCTGCTCCCTTCCTCTCCTCCCTCAAGCGTGCTGGCCGTGTCGCTGGTGTCGTCGACTTCGTTGCGGCTGGTAGTCGCTTCAAGGTGAGTTTCTCGGCTATTGCCTGGCCGTCTCAGCTCGCTGACTTCTCTACGCGCTCATCTATGAACAGGTCTTTGTCCCGAAGCAAGACGCCAAGCTCACTCTCGTCCTCTCCAACATTCGCTGCCCCCGTACTGCTCGCAACCCCTCCGAGAAGAGCGAGCCCTACGGAATCGAGGCAGCTCGTTTTATCTCGAGGAAGGCGCTGCAGCGTGATGTTGAGATTCTCGTCGAGGCTACCGACAAGAGCGGTGGATTTATCGGCAAGGTGAGCTTCGCTAGGCTGTTCCTGTTCATTTTGCACTACACACTGACCGTGTCTTTCTCTTATTACACATAGCTCTTCCTCAACGGCCAGGACGTCGCCCTTCTTCTCGTCCAGGAGGGTCTCGCTCGCGTTGACGACTACGCCTCCGAGCGTGGAGCAAAGGAGCTCATTGAGGCTCAGGACGCAGCCAAGGCGGCCAACAAGAACGTGAGTTGCCATTGACTGCTGCTGTTGCAGCTCAACAAGATGCCCCCGATACTGATCCTCTCTCTCTTCCGTCGCAGATCTGGGCTTCATACGACTCCTCGGCCGAAGCTGCCGCCGTCGCCTCCACCCAGCCCGCCTCTGCTCGCAAAGAATACGTCGATGTCGTCGTCTCCGACGTTCGGGGAGGCAACGACCTCACACCCTTTTCCTTCGCCGTTCAAGTCCTCGGTCCTCAGGGTATTCCTGAGCTCGAGAGGCTCATGAGCGAGCTCACCACCTTCCACAAGGGCAACGACGTGACTCCCGCCAACTTTTTGCCCAAGACGAACGACCTCGTCAGCGCCAAATTCTCGTGAGTTGTCCTGCTTGTCGAGGGAATTGTTTCGGCGCTCACTCGTTTCCCGCTCTGCAGCGCCGACGACACCTGGTATCGAGCTCGTATTCGCCGCACGAACGGAGCCAAGAAGGAGGCCGAGGTCCTTTACGTCGATTGTACGTTGCATGCTATCTCCGCTTCGCAAATGACCCACGAGCTGACCTCGCCTCGCCTTCGTAGACGGAAACTCGGAGATTGTCCCCTACTCGCGCCTTCGCCCACTCGCCCAGCAGTTCAAGACTCTGGAGTCTCAAGCGAAAGAGGCGACCCTCTCGTTCGTCTACCTCCTCGGAAACGAGACCGAGTATGGCCTGGACGCCTTTGACCGCTTCCGCGACCTTTGCGAGGTGAGTTGATGAATCTCAATGCCGAGCTCGATCGCTGATCCCCCTTGCCGCGTTCCCTCATTCTCTAGGGCCGCCAACTCGTCGCCAACATCGACGCCCGCGACCCCGCCCTCCTCCACCTCTCCCTCTTCGACCCCTCCAACCCTTCCTCGCTCGCTTCGCACGAATCGTCCATCAACGTCCAGCTCGTCCGCGAGGGACTTGCTCGCATCGACCCTCGCTCCCGCTTCCGCAACGCCTACCCCGGAGTCGTTCGCGCGCTCGACGAGGCGACGAAGGAGGCCAAGAGGAGTCGCGCCGGAGCATACGAGCTCGGCGACATCTTCGACGACTGAGGGAGTGAGTAGAAGCAGGCAACAAAAAAAGGGGACAGTGTCGATTGTCCACGTGGTCTCATTAAGCAGCATCTGCAAAGCATCTTTCTCGCATCGCCGCCGAGCTCATTCTCTGACGCAACCTCAATCTACTCCTCCTTCTGCTCGTCGTCCCAGCCAGTCGAACTAGCAATCTCGCGGAACTCCTCCGCTTGCTCCTGCAGCTGCTTGGCCTTGCTGAGCAGTCCTTCGATGGCAGCAACGCCGAGCGGGAATCGGAGCGGCGCCTTCTCCTTGTCGAGGAGGGTGAGAATGGCCTTCACGGCCTTGGCAGGATCGTCACCAGGCGCCCTCTGACCCAAGACGGGGGGTTGGAAGAATTGGCGGGTGAGATTGCTTAGAAGGGAGGGGTTGTTGGCGTAGGCAGGATGGACGGGGATGGAGGGAGCGTTGGCGATGACGGGCGTAGAGTAGAGGGAGGGAGTGACGCTGGTGACCTTGATATTCCAGACGGGGTCCAACTCTCCCGCGAGAGCCTCGACGTACGCCTCGATGGCTGTTAGAGAGCGACCGCCAGCAGCAAGAGAGTCAACGCCGAGTGCGAGGAGAAGGAACGATCCGAGCTTACCATGCTTTGTGGCGCAGTACGAGCTCACAGCAGGAATAGAGACGACCCCCGAGATTGAGGAGATGCTGATGAAATAGCCGCCGGGGGTAGGATTCTCATCTCGGAAGAACGACATCGAGCGCTTGGCGAGGGCGATGGGACCGAAGACGTTGACCTCTGTGTAGCACAGGAGGGGCGTTCAGCTGATTGCTCGTACAACGCTTGTGTGGGATCTGTAACGCACCGAACATGCTACGAGTGATCTCTTCCGGAACGGCCTCGGCTTCGGCGACGGCTTGAGCAGAAAGAGAAAGTCAGCGTGCTGACCTCCGAGAGCGTCTCGCTCCTCTTCTAGTCGTCTTTAAGATACTTGAAGCTCACCAGAGAAGCCAGCGTTGCTGATCACGACGTCAATGCGCCCGAAGACCTCCTTGGCCCGCTTGAAAGCGTTCTCGATGTCCTCGTTCTTGGTGACATCGAGAGGAAGGATCAGGAGCTTATCGGGTCCATGTTGAGCTTTGAGATCGTCCAAAGCCGAAGGCTTGCGGAGCGTGGCGACGGCAATGTCGCCTTGAGCGAGCACTGACTCGACGAGCAAGCGGCCGAAGCCAGTGGAGGAGCCTAAAGAGAAGCGAGTGTCAGTGATGGCCCTCTTTGGTGTCAAAGCTAGTACTGACCAGTGATGAGGACCACGCGAGGAGCCATACTGAGGATGGATGAGGGTGGAGTGAAGTAGGAGGGAGAGAAGGCTGCTCGGTCGAGCCGTGCATGCTCCTACTCCGAGCGTCTCCGTTCTCCGAGCTATTGACCAAGCAGCTCGAGTCTTATTCGAGATCCTGCGGATGCCCGGAACACGTCGTCTGGGGTCAGAGAGCGAGCTGGAGGTGCTGACTTGATGAGGTCTCCGAGCTCCGAGCGTCAGGCGAGAAGTGAAGCTGAGCGTCGGGAGAGCTTGCCAAAAATCTCAATCGATAGTGTGAATCGCCTGCTGTCTGCCTGCGAGCTGAAATGTACAGCCAAAGGAGGTGAAGGCGAAAGACAAAGGTGCTCGAGAAGCGACCTCGCTTCTCCTCCTCCCGCACTTCACCTCGTCTGCTCTCGACTCGACTGCACGAGCTCGGCGACCGCCTCAAAAGCTACGACCGCCTGCTGCCACCGCCTGCCAGCCTCCTACAGTCTCAAGCTCGCTCACTCGACGCGTCTCGTCACCCGCGACTAGAGGTGAGCTGTTCGTCTCGACGCCATGCCGGAAGGAGCTGCAGAGTAGCAGAGCTCATCTCTTGCCTCCCCTAGACAATGTCTGCTGCCTCGCGCGCTCCCGCTGAAGTCGTCAGGAGGATCTGCGAGCTCCTTAGGCCGTGGGAAGACGACCTGAGCGCTTTCGTCGTACCAAAGAACGACCTGTGCTCGGCAGCCCTCGTCTGCAGAAAGTGGAAGCCCGAAGCCCAAGCCGTGCTGTGGCGCAACATCTGCCTCAAGCGCAAGGACAAAGCCGAGTCCTTCATCGCAAGGTCGACGCCGATCCTCTTTCTCACTACCGCCGTCGCTCTGTACGGCAGCGACTCGGACAAGCAGCGCATCAACCCAACTCTCGCCTACAAAGTGCTCAATGCGACTCGCGGCGTCCGCTCGCTGCACCTCAGCGGCATCAAGGGAGCCAATGGCGGCTTGCTTCTCCACCCCAACCTCGGCCGTGAGTTTCCCCTCCCTCTCGTCTTGTACAGAGTGCACCGCTGACGCTCCCTTCTGCCTAGATCTCGTCAAGCTCGACGTGAACAACACCATCGCCATGAACGAGACCAAGCTCGCTGCGACGCCCGACCCCACCTACCAGCTCCGCGAGCTCAAGCTCTCCTCCTGGACGTTCAAACCTGAGGTCAAGATTCTTACTCCCATCTTCCGAGCTTCCGCGACGAGCTTGACTTCCCTGGACGTCATGGTCACCCAGAACACAATCGCGACTTGGGCCGCCTGCCTGCCACTCGTCGCCTCGAGCCTTCGCGACCTCGGCGTTACCCCCCTCCTCATTCGCCTCACTCAGCCGTTCCTCGACGCTCTTCACTCGCTCGCGGCCCTCGAGACCTATACTTTCGACATCTTGCTCAACCAGGCCTACCGTCCGGTCTTCCTTCCCAGTCTCAACTTCTCTATAAAGCTCAAGAAGCTTTCGCTTCGCAGCTTTTCGACCTCCGACCACGGCGTAATTCTTCAAGCACTAGCTACACCCGCCGCTACATCTCACAAAGCGCTTCAGATGAACATCTCCGCCGAGCAAATCGCCACTGAGGTGAAGAGGGCGTGCAGGACGAGAAACATTCGGATCGAGCTTGCCGACGGTCGTGAGTCCTCTCTTTCTTCCGAACGGCGAAGAGCCGAGCGCCAGCTGACCTCTCAGCACCATGCAGGCGCGGTTGCTCTCCGAGCTTCGGACGAGATGTACTTGATTTGCTCGCTCGCTTTCCCTTCCCCTTCCAACCCTCCCTTCGCAGTCGCTGTGGCAGACGCTTCTCGCAATTGATTTCGATTTCTACCTCCATCAACTACATCCGACGAGAAGGAAGCAGCAGCGAACGATTGTCCGTCAGAGTTGAACCGCGAGGTTCGCTCTGTTGCCAGGTTGCTTGTCGGGGTCCTATCAACATGTCGCTTTACCGATGACACGCCACAAGCCTACAGCTACATTTTCACAGCTCGAGGCGCGTTCTGAAGGCTCCCACCCTCCAAGCCGAGCCAAATGCTCCGAGCCTCTGCTCCTGTACTGAATTCTCCTCACCGCTGGTCATCTGAGAGGCGCTCGCTTTGAATGCCTCTCCCGCCGGTTCCGTCCCTGCTCTCATTCAAAAATTCAGCAGGACAGCTTGCCTCTGCCGTTTCCTCGGCCGCCCCACAGTCGGCGATGGCATCGCCGAACTCTTGAACAGGGCTTCTGCTGTCTTGCGAGCTAAGCCATGAGAATCGGACTTGAACCATTTCTGCCCTCTTCTTCGCCGAAAAACAACGTCTGAGGCTCACTCCAATCGAGCGAGAGCAAGTCGACCGAGAGCTGAGGCGCCCGGAAGCTGCCCCTCCGGAGATGAAGTGGAGAACGTGGAGGGTTGAGTGGCGCTGTTGAACCGAATACCCTGGCTTTCTTACCGAGAATTTCCAACAGCAGCAAGCTCCCCCACCACCGTCTCCGCAGAGCCCCCGCGCCTTCGCCTCAAGCAAGTCCCGCCTGCCCCTCTTGCCTCTTGCTTGCGCTCTCCTGCTGCTTGACTTTCTTTCGCACACTTCACCTGCTTGTTTCGCTCGAGCACCGTCGCACTCCAATATGGTGGGTAACACGTCTCGACTAGTCCCTGACATCGCTGATGTCCTGCTACAGAGCCACATTAAAGACACGATGAAGCCTGAGGGCCGGCCTCATGTCATCGCGAAACCGTCGTTGTGAGTGCTGAATATTCGCGCTGGATTCGAGTTGTAGTTGACCGAAGCTCGACCTGCTTCCACACAGCTTCGGCTCTTCCCTCAACCCCGCCGTCGCCATGGAGGGCTCAACTCACCACCCGAACAAGGGTCGAGCCATCGAGACTGCTCGTCGCAAGATCACACTCCCGCCAGGAATCTCCCTCCACCAATTCGAGCGAGCGATGGACGACCTTCGAGGGCTCGTGGGCGCGGAGCATGTCGAGGTACGTCTCGGCTCTGAAGAGGGTTTCTTCCGCAGCGCTGATCTGTGTCTACTGCACAGATCAATGACGGACCTCTTAACGATGGCGACTATTACCACACAGCAATGTCCCATGACTCTTACTCGGTCCTCGAGCGCGATTATTTCATCGCCAGCGCCGTAGCTTCTCCAGGGTCTACCGCCGACGTCCAAGCCATCGTCCGATGGGCCAACCAGTGGAAGATTCCCCTCTGGCCCGTTAGCATCGGCCGCAACCTTGGCTACGGAGGAGCGGCCCCTCGAGTACCCGGCTCGGTCGTGCTCAACATGGGATTGCGAATGAACCAGGTGCGAGTTCTCGGGGGAAGGGCGCCGACGCTCGAGGGCTGACTCTACTGTAATCATCCTCTAGGTCCTCAACGTCGACGAGCACACGGCTACTTGCGTCGTTCAGCCTGGAGTCACGTACGTCGGCCTCTACGACCACCTCAAGAAGATCGGCCTCGGCGACAAGCTCCTCATCGATGTACCCGACTTGGGAGGAGGATCTGTGATGGGAAACGCTCTTGATCGCGGTGTAGGATACACTCCGATGGGTGAGTATTATCACAGCACCTGAAGCACTCGGATTTAGCGCCGGCCGCCGGCCGCCGGCCGCCGAAAGCTCGGCGCTGACCGCTTTCGTTTTCTCGCGCAGGCGACCACTGGGGGAATCACTGCGGCATGGAAGTTGTAAGTCTACGCTCTTCATACTCTGTCTGATCATGACGAAGCTGACTCCTCCTTCCACCGCTGAAGGTCCTTCCCAACGGCGAGGTCGTTCGAACTGGCATGGACGCTCTCCCTGGGAGCAACTGCGGTCAATCTTTCCAGGTGAGTTTTAGCACATCTCACTGTTGATTCAGAGAGGCCTACATGACAGGATTGGGGCGCCGGTTGCTGCCTCTCGGCGTGTACCGCGTTCACTCTCTCGGCGTTCACCCGCTTGACGTTCACGTTTGCCTCTCCTCACAGCACAACTTCGGTCCTTCGGTCGATGGGATCTTTTCGCAAGCCTCGAATGGCATCTGCACAAAGATGGGATTCTGGCTACTACCCAACCCGGGCGGGATGCTTCCGTTCCTCATCTCCTTCAAGCGCCGAGACGATCTCGTTGACGCCGTGGACGCCCTGCGACCC
Organism: Leucosporidium scottii; assembly: GCA_003054985.1. Lineage (NCBI taxonomy): Eukaryota > Fungi > Basidiomycota > Microbotryomycetes > Leucosporidiales > Leucosporidiaceae > Leucosporidium > Leucosporidium scottii. Next base: position 132,101 of record MWVB01000004.1, on the reverse strand, counting down.
ATGATGCTCTCGCGCCTACTCGGCAACATCCCCTCCCTCAGGCTTGGCATGTGGGACGCCGCAACATACAACTCCAAGTCACACTATTGGCCCGAGCACAATGGCCGACCCGTGCCCGAGGATATCGAGGACCGCATCATCGAGCAGGAGGATTTGGGTCACTGGGTCTTCTACGGCGCTCTTTACGGACCCGACTCAGTCACGGCGCCGACTTGGGAGGTCGTCAAGTCCAAATTCGCTCATATTAAGGACGTCCGCTTCCAGCTTCGCGAGGACGTGCCCGAGCGTAGCTACCTACATGACCGAGCCGCGGTCTTTGCAGGCGTTCCGACGTGGCGTGAGCTCGACTGGCACCAATGGGTCGACAACGCCGGGGAGCTCTTCTTTGCTCCGATCTCGCCGGTCTCGGGCGTGGACGCCAAGCGACAAGTCCGAATGTGCAAGGATCGATGCATCGAGTACGGATTCGACTACCTCGGAAGTGAGTCGCCTCTCCCCTCATTCCGCTCACCAAAAAGCGTGGACGGAGCGGCGCCTCGTTCGCCTCCTCGACAGCGCCGAAGCTGACCTTTCGCCCTCTTTCGTAGCCTTCTACATCGCCGCTCGCGAGATGCACCACATCGTGACGGTATGTACCGATTGGGGATTTGCCTCTTCCAGCGCTGAGCTCACCCTTGCCCTCCACAGATCCTCTTCGACCGCTCCAAGCCCGAGGAGCGCGTTCGCGCCGAGAAGCTCTTGAGGGTCCTCATCGACGACGCCGCCAAGCTCGGCTACGGAGAGTACAGGACTCATATCAGCATGGCAGATCAGGTAGCCAGCACTTATAGTACGTTGCCAAGCTGCGGATTTCGGGGTTTTCGCCTCGGCGCTCACCCTCTGCTCCCACAGACTGGAACAACAACGCACTCATGAGGCTCAACGAGACCATCAAGGATGCTTTGGACCCCAACGGTATCGTACGCTGCTCTCTTCCTCTTCCCGTCGCCTCGGCTGGCTCCCCCTCCCGTCTCCCCGCTTCGGCTTTCTCCTCTCGTCTCCTCGCTCGCTCCCTCAACTCGCCCAGACTCACTCGATGCTTACCACTTCCCTCATTCAACAGATGCAACCCGGTCGTTCCGGCATCTGGCCAAAATCCTACCGCGGCCAAGGATGGGAGCTCGACGGCGTCAACCCGCCGAAGGTCGTTCGCCCGAGCGATGGCAAGCTTTAGAGGCTCGCGCGCATCTTAGTATCACCTCAGTAGTTCAGCAAAGAGTTATCTGTGCATTCATCGGGAGACTTGAGAGCGCCAGCTGCCTCGCAACCCTGCTCTCTATCAATCCTCTCGGCGAAATCATAGGGCTCGAAGCTGATCCTCGCAAGATTGAGAGCGTAGCGCATTGAAAGCTCGTCTCATGTATTGACACTAGCAATGCGAGGAAACCCAGACGCCTCTCCCTTCTGTAACACGAGCAGCCGTTTGGAGTGCATAATGTACGCCTTGATGTAGCCCTGCGATTCGAAGCCGGTCAGCGAGAGCTCAACCGGTGGGAGCGGAAGCCTCGAAGGATTCACCTGATCCATCAGACTGCTGCACATGCTCTCCACATCGTCGACATCCAGCGTTGGGTCCGAGAAAGCGAGGCGAGCGGTGGTGACGAGAGCGTGGAGTGAGAGGGTTGGTGGGCCTGTTGGGGGTTGCGGTCGACCGTTCGTGACGACGAAGAGCCTAGAGTAGCGCGTCAAAGAGGATCAGTAGTAAATCCGAGTGTCGGAAGGGCGGAGCAAGCTCACGTTCTCCGAGCGAGGTTGCGCCAGCAGATGACCTCGAGCTTCTCCTTCAGCAAGAGGTAGTTGCCCTTCTTGAGGTGCCAGCTCATGTGACGATTTAGTTCTGCAAGGACCGTGCTGTAATCTCCAAGCTGTGAATGTGCGTATGCGAAGGTGAGCGGCGAACAAGATCGACGCGCGGGGACCGACTCACTTTCAGCGCCGGCAGAAGGGTCGAGTATTGGTCGTCAAGGTCGAACTCTTGTAGAAGGGGCAGTGAAGGGAAGATTCCGAGCGGCAAAGATGCGGCGATGAGGTAGATGAGGATCAATCTGCGACGGCGTCAGCAAGTAGCAACGATCTCGGCGACGTCCAACTCACCGGCCGTTGCCCCAGTTCTCCACTTGACAAAGCTTGAACGCTTTCTGTAAAGCAGCCCTTGCTTGCGGTAGTCGTCGCTGGTAAAGGAAGAGGCGGCCTCGGTAGTAGGTGAAGGCCACTCGGTCGCTTTTCGGGTAGGAAGAGTCGAGGGAGACGGCGGCGTTTTGAGTGTTGTTGAGGATGGTGTCGCACAGGCGGAGGTTGCTCATGGCAAAGTAGACTTTGAAGGTGGAATTGGCGAGGAAGAAGAGGGCGTCCTTTTTGGACGGCGAGTCCGAGCTTCTGTGGGCGCCGAAGAGGATCAGCGACTGTTGCTCGGTGTGGAGGTGAGTAGCAGACGCGCCGATCACTTGCAGCGATACCCATCGGTCGTCCTAGCATACGAGCGGCCTCTCCTGCTTTGGTGAGCTTGGTGTCGCCTGCTCTCCGCCCCGCCTGCTCGCCGAAACGGTCAGCTAGAGCTCAAGGGACAAACGAGGGGCCGCTCACCCGCAGTCCGAGGTCAATCAATCGTCTGGTGAGCTGCCGCAGTGTTGGAACGAACCAGCCCGTCTCGCCTTGAGCGAACACCTTGTCGGCTTGCCTGGGGAGTCAGACGATCAGCGGGTGCAGAGCAAGAGCCGAGCGCACAGAGCTACAACTCACCGGAAGCAGTCCTCCATCAGCTGATAGGTGGCCTCCAAGCCTTCAACATCGTCTGCTTCGAGGTTGCCGTCGCGAACGAGCAGGAGGAAGGCGGCGAGGAAGTCGGCGAATGGGCGATATTCAGGGAAGAAGCTGCGCGTATGGGATGTAAAGGAAGCTGGCCTCAAGCTTGGTGTGTTCTGTAGCTCATCATGTCAGCTGCGAAGCGAGCGAGAAGGCTGCCCGAAGCGACTCACGTTGAGGGACTGGCTGAGGCTGAGGAACGTCTGAGTGAGATCCGGAGTGAGTAGAGCAGCCAATCCTGCACCATCCTGCGCTGCTTGCTTTCCCTTGACTTGTCCCAGCCAGAGGTCGAGCATTGTTCCGAACGAGCGATTTGGAGGAGGCTAGGAAGCGCTCGAGCCGCTCGTCGCTTTCACTCCTCCTTGTCACTTCGAATCGCCAAGTCTCGCCCCGTTCAGCGCTCGAGTGCACTGCCATCATGTCCAGCAACCGCTGGTCTCGGCAGCTGCTTCCCACCAGCTCAAACTTGAGCGCTCAGGACCGAAGCGAGCGCCGCCTCTCTCGTCTCTCGCCCTCCGACTTTGATTCGATTCTCAACTCGGACAAGACGATTGTACTCGCTGGTAGAGATGAATCGCAACTCGGACGCGCTCCCAAGGCCTCGCTGGACCCGCTCGCGGCGGCGGACGAGTTCGACGAGCCTAGCTTCCCGTCGAGCAGCAGCAACAACCGAGGCTCGGCCGCCCCCAACAACTCGCAGCTACCTCCTCCACCGCCACCCACTACTCCCGCCACCGTCAGACAACGATCCACCGCCCGCGACTCTTCTGCAACAGCGTCGAGTCCTGATCTCGCGGGAGCACGGCGCCGAGCGCAGGCTCAGCGGGCAAAGCAGGCAGAGCACAAGAGTAAAGAGATCATAGTGGATAGCAAGGCCACGGAGGAGACCTCACCAGAGCTCGAGCCTCCACCAACGCCGACTAAGGATCACAACAACGCGACCCTCGGATCCTCCCTGTCTCCCTCTCGCAGTCGCACTCAGGCGACCCCCGGCCTCTCCTCCCCCATTCATAATCGCTCTCACACCTCTCCCGTGCCCCCCGACGCTCCAGCTCCCATCTTCGCCAAGCTATCTGTCCCCGCCGACCTCAACGACGGCGCCGAACCCTCTAACTCGCGCATCTCCACGCTGAGCTCCTACGTCCACGTCGATCGGCCCAGCGAGGAGATCAAGGCGGACTCTCGCCATCGTTGGGGTCGCGATACTCGCTACGATTCGGTCGCTTCGTTGGCTCTTGATAGCAGTCCGAAGCGGCGGAAGGCAGGTTTCGGTCTCGGTGGAGGCGACGATGATCCACAAAAGGTGAGCTACAACAGTAGGAGCATCTGCTTCTGTCGCTGACCCTCCTCTTGTGTAGAACACGTTCTCCAACACCATGCGCAAGACGAGTCGCTTCTTTCGCAAGTTCGGCGGCTCGTCGACACCTGCGCCTGCAGCGAAGGTGCGATTGGAGGTATCAGCATCCGCTCGCACTCACTGATCCTCCTCTCACAACAGAGCGGCATGTCCCTCAGCACTCCAAATACCCCCATCGCCAACACCTTCTCCTCGCCGTCTCCCCCTCCTCCACCAGTGCCCGCCGTCCCCGCCTCCTACGCTCGTCGCCCTTCAGCATCTCGCCCCTCCGTCTCTCCACAATCGAACCGCACCATCGAAGCGCCGCCTCGCAAATCCTCTATCGATATCACCATCGACTCGCCCAAGCTCTCCCCCTCCGCCGAGCCCACGGGTCGAGAGCGCTCCAGTCACTCGCTATCGCCCAAGGAGAATCGGAGAAGAAGCTTGAGCATGAACTCGGCATCCGCGGCGGTCAAGCTGGGTCTCGGCGTAGCGGGAAGCGATCGGCTAGGCGCACCTCCAGCGCCGAAGAGGGTCGCCAGCAGGTCAGAGGAGGAGCGGCTCAAGAAGGAGCTGCAACGATGGAAGCTCGACCTCGATGGTGTGCTTGGCTCGATCGGAGATGGTGTGGGAGGCATCTCGCCTGATCTTAGCGCACGGTCGACCTCGCCCAGTGGAGACGGTCCTTCCCCCCCAGTCGTCCCCACCCCTCGCGTTGACCTTCCAGCTTTCGCGCCGCTCGAATCGGTTTTCATGGCTCGCTCGACCTCCACTCCCCCGCGGCGACCGACATGGAACGAAGAGTGGGCGCACGGGGGCGAACCCCTCGTCACGCAGAGGAGCGCCAGCCTTCCCACGTCGTCCCTCTCGCCTCTACCGCCTCTTCCTTCGGGAGCTGATGTAGAGGAGTCTCCCGAGCTTCCCAGCGTCTCTCCCGTTCCCGAGCAACCCGAATCCTCGACGGTCGAATCGTCGCCGGTAGAGCTGCTCGCCAGCCCAGCGATTGAGTCGGCCCAGCAGTCTCCCACCAACACCCTCGACGACTCATCCCCCTCGTCTCTCTCCGCAACCCTTCCCGATGGACCGGAAAGCGCCTCCCGCCGTCACTCGCTGAACCAGGAAGGACTCGGGCTTGGGCTCGGCCTCGCGACCATCACCGAGTCGTCTCACTCGCGCGATAGCAGCTCCACCAACGCCGAAACCACTCCCCGTCGTCCTCACACCGCTGACGCATCCGTCCCTCCCTTCGTCCTCACCAAAAGTCCTTCACCATCCACCAACGGCGGTCCAGCCTCTCCTTCTTCGACGACGCCGAAGCTCTCCAACACTCGCAACAAGGCCGCTCGCCAGTCGGTCGTCACATACCCTACCGTCTCTCGCGCTGCCTCCCTGCCCGGTAGCAAGACTGGCTCGACCGTTAGCTTGGGCTCAGACCCCTCTCTTCGGCGAGGAGGGCACAAGTCGACGGAGCAGGCGCTCGGCGCAGGCAGCGACCTCTCCGGCGAGGCTCTCGAGGAGAAGGCGAGGGTCACAGCTCAACGGTGCTGGGACGAGGACACGAGCTTCTTGGAGCCCAAGAAGATTGCGGAGTGGCTGGGATCATCGTTAGTCGTTCGCTCTTCTTCCACTTATAGCGAGATACTGAGCTTGCCCTGTCACGCAGACGACCTCTCAACGCCGAGACCCTGCGCATCTACATCAACTTCTTCGACTTCACTGGCCTCCGTCTCGACCTCGCTTTCCGGTGAGCTCATTTTCGTGTTCGGTTTCGCTCTCGGAGGCCGCCTGCTCATCTCGCTCTCCCTCACAAGGCGCCTCTGCGGAAAGCTCTACCTCAAGGCCGAGACGCAGCAGGTCGACCGCATCCTTGCTCAGTTCAGTCGTCGCTTCTGGGAGAACAATCCCTCGGCGATATATGGCAGCGCAGGCGCGTCTCCACACCGACCTCTTCGATTGCGAAAGCTGACCCTTCTCCTTCAGACGTTGTCCACGCCGTCTCGTACTCCCTTCTCCTTCTCAACACCGACCTGCACGTCGTCGACACGGACAGGCGGATGACGAAGAACCAGTTCGTTCGCAACACCCTCTCGGCCATCAGCATGCAGGTCGATGATCCCGAGGTCGACACCACTCCCGCTCTCCTCTTCCGCCCCACCACTCGCGACGACTCGGAGCCTAGCGACAACGTCTTTGGCGGCGACGCTTCGACATCTCGCAAGTCGCTCGATCAGACCATGTTGCGCAACAACAGCGTCGTCAGCTGGAGCGCGTCCACTCCCGGCGATTCTCCCAAGCTCACGCGCGAGAGCCCTCACCACTCTCATCAGCAAGTCAACACGCTGAGGAACGAGAGCTCGGCGACTGTCAACTCGTCGGGATCGCAACGGTCGCTGGACGCTGCATTGGAGTCAACACTCAAGGTTCGTTCGCCCTTTTGGAGTCGACCAGCCAGGGTGCTCTGCTCACTCTTTTCGCACTTGCAGGAGATGTACACCGCCATCAAGGCTCAGCCGATTTTCCAGCCCCTCAGCTCGACTCTCAGCCTCCCCGAGAGCCACTCCCGATCTTCGGTGTCCCTCACCCCCAGCTCTTCTCCCTACGCTACCTGGAACGGCGTCAACCGATCCGCCAGTCGTCGTAGCGCCACCTCGACCGTCAGCGGCTCTTCGGCGGCCTTCAAGCGTTCGAGCGTGAGGGGCTTCGGCAACTTCCTCGGCACCAACTCGAGCATCGAGCTCGGTCGGTCATCTAGTCCGACACCGAGTGCTGCTACCTCGATCAGCGACGTGAGTTTCGTCCCTCGCCACCTCGCTTTCTCGCTTGTCCTAACTGACTCGCCCACAGGACAACTACAGCACCGCGTACGGCGCTTCGCACCACCACGTCCCCACCATCGGATTCGCCAACAGTCTCTCGCATACCATCATTCGAGAGCAGCAAGAGGACGACACCAAGAGCGACGATGGCGTCTCGGTCACCGACGAGGAGCTCGCGCTGCTTGGCGCTCCCTGGGCCAAAGAGGGACTTCTCCAGCGCAAGCACTACTGGGAGTCGGTCGGAAAGCGCTCCAAGGAGAAGAACTGGTTGCAGGCGTTCATCGTCGTCTCGGCGGGCGAGTTGAGGATGTTCAGGTTCGACGGCGGAGGGAGCTCAAGAGGTGGCGGAGGCGGCGGAGGCGGCGGAATGGGAGGCGGTGATTGGACTGTGAGTGCCCACATCTATCTCGCATCACTTTTTGTCGCTGACCTCTAGCTTTCCTCCTCTCACAGTCGAGCGCTCAGAGCGTCGGCGAGGTCTCACTCACTCATGCCCTCTGCTCGGCGATGCCTCCTCCAGGCTACAGCCGCGACCGCCCTCATTGCTTCGTCCTTACCCTTCCTGACGGCGGCTCCTACTTCTTCCAAGCCGGCACGCAAGACCTCGTCGGCGAGTGGGTTTCGACCTGCAACTACTGGTCGGCGCGCCTCAGCAAGGAGCCGCTCTCGGGAGGCGTGAGCAACATGGAGTACGGGTGGAATCGCGTAACGCCGGGCAAGGGAGACGACGACCGGGAGGAGACGATGAGCATCCGAAGCTCGCACAGCCGGATGAGCTACCAGCCTTCGCTCTCTGGCTTCGGAGGAGAGCGAGGCGGCGGCAACCCCAACGACCGCCTCGTCATCAACGACTGGAAGTCTCCAAACGCTCCTCTCGGTGCCAGCACGCTCTCGGAGGACGCTCAGCTCGACAACCTCAAGCGCCATGTCGGCATCGTCAAGGCCGAGCTCGCTCACCACAACACCCTTCGCGCGCCCATGTCCAAGCTCGTGAGCGCATCCGGCTTCCTTGGCATCTCTGTTCATGAGCTGACGTTTGCTTCCTCTGCAGTACTCGCCACGGAGCGTCAACTCGGCCAAATCGGCGGCCAACTGGGAGCGCAAGTCCCAGCACCTCCTCGCCGAGATCGTCAAATATCAGACCTACATCGAGGCCCTCGCCAGCGCCGTCAAGCTTCGCGCGCTCAAGCGAGGACAGAAGGAGGTCGAGCACATGCTCGAGAGCGCCGACGTCGACGACGATGTGGCCATCTCGCCGACCGACGGACCAGGCGAGGGAGCCTTCGCCATGCCGTCGACGGTGGTGAGCGCCGAGCTGGAGGAGGATGAAGAAAGCGACTCGGGGACGGAGCAGGAGGTCGGAGGTGAGGAGGAGCCGACCGAGGAGAGGACGAGGCGGGCCTCAACTCTCAAGGGTCGACCGGCCAACCTCAGCTTGGCCAGTGTAGCGTCCGGAGGGACTAGTGGTGACGACGTGTTTCTAGATGCGTACGTTCTCACTCCCTCTTCCTGTCCTCTAGACCTCGGCTGACCTCTCCCTTTCTCCCTCTCTCGCAGGCAAGCCGGCTCAACGCCGACCGAGCTGGGCGCTCCGATATCTGCTCGTGATTGATACCCTTAGCCTTTTACTCTGTTTCATATACCTTTACCATTCTTGTGCAATTCCTTTCCGTGCCCGCACAAATGGCGGCCGAGCGAGTGCCAACGCGCAGAGGCCTCCAGAGCTCTCCCTCCTCCCCTTCGCCTCGTCTTGCTACTCGTCTCGTTCTCGCCGACTCTTCTCGGACGCCAGTACAGCTTGTCTCGCTGCTACTTTCAAAAGAGCGCCTTCCGCCTCACCTACACTCGAGCAGCCTCCAGCAGCGCGCGTCCCTCTCAGGCTTCAACGCTCGACTCTCGGTTTCCCAGACCTCCGACTCGCCGCTATGAGCGACAGCAAGCTCTTCACTCGCGGAAAGCTCACAGAGTACGCTGCTTCTCGCTGTGGCGCGTTGCAAAAGGTACACTGGGAGCTGACGTGCCGCTGTGTTTGGACAGGCTTCGGGCTGAGCTGCAAGCCGACAAGAAAGACAAGAACTTCAACAAGCGCAAGCAAGTGCTGAAGCGAGTGGTATGTACCGCCTGCTGCTCTACAACATAGAGCCGACAGCTGACCATAGCTGCCTACAGGTCGCGAGCATGACGATGGGCCAGGTGCGCTCCTCAGCGCGGAGCAAGCAGGCACAACTGCTGACCTACAGCCTACCTTCACAGGACATGTCACCGCTGTATCCCGACATTATCGCCTGCTTGTCGATTCAAGTCCTCGAGATCAAGAAGATGGTCTACCTCTACCTCATCAACTACGCCCGCTCCAAGCCCGAGATGGTCAAGCATGCCATGCACGGTCTTCTAGAGGTACGTGGAGCTCTACACGATCCTTCAAGCTCGACCGCTGATCTCCGTCATTGCCGAATAGGACGCCAACGACCGCAACGCCCTCATCCGCGCCCTCGCCATCCGCACCATGTCCTACATCCCCGTTCCCGAGGTCCTGCGCGAGCTCGTCGAGCCTCTCAAGAACTGCATCCGAGACCGAGATCCCTACGTCCGCAAGACGGCGGCGATCTGTGTCGCCAAGCTCTACATGCACGATCGCCGTCTGTGCGAGAAGGAGGATTTCATCGGCTCGCTGAGGGACTTGCTGGCCGACTCGAACCCTACCGTGGTGGCCAACGCGGTGGCAGCGTTGACCGAGATCAGCGAGCGGAGCGACAACATCCACCTTCGGCTCAACGCGACGGTAGCGAGTCGGCTGGTGAGCGCCATGGGCGAGTGTTCCGAGTGAGTACAGCTTCTTGAGGCTCGAGTGAGAGGCTCCTAACGACGTTATCTCATAGATGGGGTCAGACGTACATCTTGGAGGCGCTCATGTACTTCGTGCCGGAGGAGCAGCAAGACGCCGAGCTACTCGCCGAGCGGATAGCCATTCGCCTGCAACACTCCAACTCTGCCGTCGTCCTCACCACCGTCAAAGTCATCTTGTACCTCATGAACTACATGGGGTCTCAAGAAATTGTTGAGGCCATGTGCCGCAAGCTGAGCCCACCGCTCGGTGAGTTGGAAAGCTACTCGAAACGGCGATACGCTTGATGCTGATTATTCTTCACCCTACCACAGTCACTCTCCTCTCCTCTGGCTACGAAGTGCAATATGTCGCCCTTCGCAACATTCACCTCATCATCCAACGCCGCCCGCTCGTCCTCAAGAACGACGTCAAAGTCTTCTTCTGCAAGTATAACGACCCCATCTACGTCAAGCTCGCCAAGCTCGAGATCATCTACCGCCTCGCCAACGAGCGCAACGTCGAGCAGGTCCTCGCCGAACTCAAGGAGTACGCTCGGTTCGCCCTCCTCGCTCGACACTCGCTGATTATATGTCTCTTGCCCACAGGTACGCTTCCGAAGTCGACGTCGACTTTGTCCGCAAGGCCGTCCGCTCCATCGGCCGCCTCGCCATCAAGATCGCTTCGGCTGCCGACCTCTGCATCACCGTCCTTCTCGCCCTAGTCAAGACCAAGGTCAGCTACGTCGTGCAGGAGGCCATCGTCGTCATAAAGGACATCTTCCGGCGATATCCTAATCAGTACGAGGGTATAATCGGCACTCTTTGCGAGAACCTCGACGCGCTCGACACGCCGGATGCGAAGGCGGCGATGATTTGGATCCTGGGACAGTACGCCGACAGGATCGAGAACTCGGACGAGCTGCTGGACGACTTCCTCTTCACATTCTTGGAGGAGCCGGTCGAGGTGAGTGACAGGCCTCCCTTCTCGAGATTTCTCCTGACTTACCTTTCTGACCCTCCCCAGGTTCAACTCGCTCTTCTCACTGCCACGGTCAAGCTCTTCATCAAGCGACCAACAGCAGGCCAAGAGCTCGTGCCCAAGGTGCTCAAGTGGGCGACCGAGGAAGTCGACAACCCCGACCTCCGCGACCGAGGCTTCATCTACTGGCGACTCCTCTCGACCGATCCGGGCGCCGCTGCCGACATTGTCTTCTCGGAGAAGCCTCCCATTTCGACAGAATCGGAGGCGATGGACCGAGGCGTCTTGGACCGCCTGCTGCTGCACACGGGCACCCTCTCGAGCCTGTACGGCAAGGAGCCTCAGACGTTCGTTCGCGGCGCGCAAGCCAAGTTTCTCCAGGACAGCCCCGCTCTCGACCCTGAAGCCAAGCAGTCGTACCTCGATTCCATCCGTCTCCCTCCTCCCTCTTCAGCACACCGCTCCCCTCCCCCTCCCGCCGTGCCGCCAAAGCCCTTCGGCCAGCGCGAGGACTCCTACGACGGACGACAAGACTCGACGGCTTCGGCGGGAGGAGATTACGGCCTGGGTGTACGGAATGGAGGAGGAGGGCTTATCTCGACGGCGGAAGAGGAGGACGAGGACGAGGATGCGGCGCTCAACCCCAGCGAGGAGGTCGCCACCGCCGGACGAGAGCAGGCGACTCCCTCGCCTGCACCGCAGATGGTGGACGATGCGTTGGATCCCTACGCTAGCTTGGCGAGAATGTCGATGGACTTCGGAGGAGCAGGGGCAGCGAGCGGTGGGGATGGATATGGGTACGAGTCGGCGCAGCCAGTGAGGAGGAACGTCGACGAGTCGCTACTGTAGTGACATGGAAAGGCACGCTATTCCTAGCTATTGCTCCGCGATGCGAAAGAGAGCGATTCGGTGAAAGCGGTGAGGACGTCAGCTGCGCCAGGCTCTCTTTCTCTCGCTCGCTCTCGTTCCTCTGCTGCTGTTGGCGAAGTTCTATGTCACTACAAAATCGAAAGGGGTAGCTGGCGTAAGGGGGTGGTAGAGCGGAGGGAATAACTATGCAGGAGATGGAGCGAGAAGGCAACGGTTTACTGGCTGTGAGGCGAGGAGAAGAGGTCAGCGATGTTCCTGCAGCTTCATGTGTACTTTCTCGACCTACTTGGCGCACTGCACTTGCGGTCCGCCGCCTTGCTCGTCATCCTCGTCCATGGCGTCGGGGTCCATCTGGCTCCTCGACTTGCGGTCGGCGGCGTCGACCATCTCAACGTGCTCGTCGATGTGGATGTTTTCGGGGAAGGTGGGCTGGTCGGGCCGAGGAGGAAGGATGGACTCGAGGGGTCCGAGAGCCTCGGGGTCGAGCGAGTCGGGGAACTTGACGTTGAGGTGCACGATCAGGTCGCCCATCTCGTGGTGGCGGTAGGAGGGCATTCCTTGGCCGGGGATGACCTTGATGGATCCTGTGAGGTACAGAAAAGAAAAGGGGGGTCAGTGGAAGGGCGAAGAGAGCGAAAAGAGAGCCGAGCGAGAGAAACGAACCAGGCTTGATGACCTCTCCGGGGGCAATTTTGACGAGGAGGGCGCGCTCGTCGAGGTGAGGGATGGTGAAGGAACCTCCAGCGAGGGCGGTGAGGAGGTCGATCTCAACCTCGGCGTAGAGGTCGTCTCCCTTCCTCTTGAAGGTGTCGTGAGGCTTCTCCTCGACGACGATCACAACGTCTCCGGGCTCGATACCGGGAGCCTGGTCGGCCTCGCCCGAGAACGAGATGGTCTGTCCCTCCTTCATGCCTCGGTCGATGAACACCTCGAGCACCTTGCGCTCGTTGACGATCTTCTTGCCCGAGCATCCCTTGCAGCGATCCTTGGCGTTGATGATCTCGCCCTCGCCTCCGCAGTCCGAGCAGGTCTGCTGGATCTGCTGGACCATAGGTCCGAGTTGGCGAAGAACAATCTTGACTCCCTGGCCATGGCAGCCCGCGCAGCTCTTGACGGCTCCCTCCTTGCCTCCCTTGCCCTTGCACTTGGAGCAAAGGACGTGCTTCTGCAGGGCGAGCTTGGTGGTCTTGCCCTTGTACAGATCCTCGAGCGAAACCTTGATGCGGTGGACGAGATCCTTGCCCTTCTTGGGTCCTTGCGGCCGTCCTCCACGTCCTCCTCCTCCTCCGCCGCCGAAGAAGCCTCCTCCTCCGCCGAAGAGCTGAGAGAAGAGGTCCTGGGGATCCATGCCACCCATGCCGCCAGCTCCGCCGCCGCTTAATCCTTCCTCGCCGTAAGCGTCATATAATTTCCTCTTCTCAGGACTGATGAGCAGTGGTAGGAAGGGCGAGTAGAAAGAGTTGAGACGGCGGGAGGTGGAAGCGATGAGAAGTGGGAGGGAGGGCGAGTCGAGGGTAGAGTGAGATGATGGGACGTGTATCGTTAGCCGTCGACTCTGACTGAGAAGCTGTAGGTGGCTACACGCACTCGGAAAGGACCTCGTAGGCGTGCGAGACGTCCTTGAACTCGTCACCTGCGAACGCCGAGGGTTGGGTCAGCGCTAGCTCCAGCTTCGTAGAATGCATAGACTTCTCACCAGCGTTAGGGTTCTTGTCGGGGTGCAGGAGCAAAGCCTGTACGCGAAACGAAAGGTCAGCTCAGCCGCTCAGGCAACGCAAGACAAGTTGGGTATCTCGGTGCTGGTGCAGCGCCCTCCGCCCCGAGTGCAGCATTCAACCACGCTCTCCAAATACCCTGGATCCCTCGATACTGCTTCTGAACCGCTACTGCTGCCTCCGTCCCCCAATCTTCGGGCCTTCGTGCTTTGAGGCGCGCGCGCTTTGTTGCGTCTGCTCTGTCCAGCGAGATGCCAGGAGAGCAGGGCGACCTCCGAGCGAGCCCTGTAGCCTTCTACTCACCTTCTTGCGATAGGCCTTCTTGAGTTCTGCTTCCGAGCACGAGGGGGAGACGCCGAGGAGGTCGTAGTACTTTGTGTCGGGCATATTGTGAAGCGAGACGAGGGCGATGTAGGGGTGAAGGAGAGAGAGGAGCGCCGAGTTGTAGTACGACGACGAGGTGTGCTGAGAAAGCGACTAGGAAGAGGTGAAGAAGAGAGAGAGCGGCGGAGCTTGCTCAGCGAGGTCGCAAACTCGACGGAACCGCACAGAACAACAGGCTTCGCACTCGCCGAGTCCCATGTAGCTCTACGGTCAGGCTGTAGCACAAAAGTGTCGGCACGATCAAAGCTTTCCCTTCAGTACCGAAGCCTATCCAACCCCTGCCCTTCAAACCGAGTGCGAAAGTTCGGCGATTCTTCGCACACGACTGAACCGACCGAAAATGTGATCCTCGAGAAGAAGGCTCCGCTTGAGCTCTCGTGGCACTGTAGAGCAATACACTTGATCTTAAGTGCTTCAGCGAGTGTGCACCGACGGTCCTCTTTGAACCTAGGCTTTCACTCTGCCTTCGCCGAGTGGCTGCAGATGCGAGCGAGTGAAGACGTAGTATTCCGAAGCAGCCATCCTACTCGGGGGGGAAATTATTCGAACTGTATTGGACAGAATATGGTCAGCTGTCGTCTCAACAAGAGCGAGGTGCAAGTTCGGCGACTCGCCTCGAGACCGACGGAATCCTCGAGCTCACTCCGAACTCTGACCATCCAACGAGGTCACAAAGCGCAAGAACGAGTCACCCTCGGTCCACAAACCACACTCTTGGTCCGTCCCTCCCTCTTCGACCTCCTCGTTCCACGAGATCTGAACGTCCTTCTCCTCGCCGAGCGCCGCCAGTCGAGCTACGAGGTCGCGAACCTCACCCGCATGGTCTTCAGTCGATTCGGGTCGTCCAGGAAGGCGGCTCGTCTTGATGGCGCTCAGCGAGGGGGCGAGGGGGTCGGCATCAAGGAGCTCGGCGACGAGAGTGGCGTGAGCTTTCCAGAGGTCCAGGGCGGAGATTTCGGGCTGCTTTGGGTCTTCGAAGTAGAGAAATCGGAGGGAGACCTTCTGGGGTAGGTTCAGCTGCTTGTACACGGTTCCGTCCGCGAAACAACGGTGCCGGATGCAGACGCCGTGAGCGCCCAGCGAGTTCCACTCCGGCTTCCAGCTGCGAACGAGGTGCATAGAGTACTGATCGGCGCGGAAAGCACTAATCTGTGGTGCAAAGTCCTTGACCAGAGCTTTGACGGTTGACGCGGCGACGTGAGGTGCGCGGTAAGCGCCGAGGGAGGAGAGCTTGGGGTAGGCCTTGGGCCGGAAAGCACCGGCGAAGAGGTGTGTATTGGCGAGGAAGAGGTGTGAAACGTTGGAAGGAAAGCGAGGTGGCCTTTCTCCCATACTCTCGACGAGGTTGCAGCGCTCGAGGCGAAGTCGACGAAGTTCTGCGTGGCATCAAGCAGTATGGTCAATGTCTCGCACGGGCAGGAGAAGCGCGATGACTCACTGGTGCATCCCATCCAATCCCAAGATGGTGCATCTCGGAGCGACCTCACCTCGAGCTCTTCGACCTCCCCCATCAGCTTCAAGAGTTCCTTGAAGCGCAAACCCACAACCGTGACCGAAATATAGGAGTACCTACCGAAGCGCAAGCCCTTGCACAACGGCGCAAGATCTCTCCTCTTGCTGTATTGTCCGGTCAACGTCCTGCAGAGCTGATTCGCCGCCCTCGCCGAGCCAACGACGATTCGTTCGTACAGCGTCGCTTGAGCGATCTTCCTCCAGATACGGCGGACGAGCGAGTACTTGCAGAGCAAAGCAGCGTGCTCGGTCCAGCTTTCGTCCTTGGCGATGCTAAGAGGGAGGGAAACCGAGATGATGTCGGCGAGGAGCTCGGTCGGGAGTGTAGGGGCGGTAGAAGGTGAAATTGAGCTCATGGCGGAAGTGATAGGGGGTGAGGGCTGGCGAGAACTGGGGTCAGCTAGTCTGGTGAGGTGTAGCGAGAACAAGAGCGCGACTCACTGTCGAGAGCTTCAACCGCGGGTCGAGAACCTTCAAGGCGAGAGCAAGCGAATCCTGGGCGTAGCAGCAGCAGCGAGCAGTCCTGTACAGCTCTTGTCGAGGTGCGAAGCGGACGACGAGAAGCGAGCGAGTGGTGGAAGGTCGAGACGTACGAGCCGCTCGTTTCGCCTCTTTCGCTCTCTCCTGCATCTCGTCGCTCTCTCAATCTCGCCTCGTACAGCACTTCAAGGCCTCGTTACAGCTACTCCCCTGCGCGCACAACTCTACTACACCCTCTCGCCTTCGCCACCGCTCGCTCGTCCCTCCTCTCGCTCGCTCATACCATGGTCGACAAGCGTAAGAGCAAAGACGTTCCCCTCAGCCAGGAGCACGTGAACGATTCAGACGGCTCTGCTTCCGACAAGAAGCCTACAGTCAAGGTGCGCCTCGTGTCGCTCACCAACTCTCGCGTCGCGCTGAGCTCACGCGTCTCCTCGCTGTCAGAAATCGAAGAAGGTCAAGAAGGAAGAGACACCCGAGCAGGAGGATGCCAAATCGGAGGACTCGGACTCGGACGAGAAGATGGAGAAGAACGACGAGGGCGACCGCTTCCTCCGCCTGAGCAACAATCGCCGAATCACCGTCAGGCAGTTCAAGGGGAAAACGCTGGTCGACATCAGGGAGACGTACTCGAAGGATGGCAAGGATCTTCCCGGCAAGAAAGGGATCAGCCTCAGCGTCGAGCAGTTCGAGAAGCTGAAGCAGTCGATGGTATTGGTGAGTCGAGAGCTCGGAAGCAGCGCCGAGCAAGTTGAGCTGACTTCGGCGTTCGATTTTGCAGATTGACGAGGCTGTCAAGGCGCTCAAGTGAGCTCGAGTATTCGCTCCACAACTTCCTGTACTTTTCATCGTTTTTGCTGGCATGCATCTCGGCCAGTTCTCGCAAGCCGCCGTCCGTCCTTTCACCGAGCCTCGTTTCGCTGCTCCTTCGCTCCTGCTCTTCCGTCCTTCGACAAAACACTCCAGGCAGTAACATATTACAATCTCCTCTTATAGTGCTTCAAAGCCTGTACAGCCTGACCATCCTCAACGGCAACCTCGGCGCAGGCGGCAAGGCAGCGTCGTTGCCCTGCTCAGCGAAATGGACTCGGCGGACGTCAGGGTGGTAGCCGGAGGGGTTATGAAGGGTGACGATAGTGAGATGGTGGGGGTTGGAGATGTGTGAGGCGCGCTGGTGAAGGAGAGGCGGGCCCGGAGGTCGGTCGTCGTAGGAGGAAGAGAGTACAGGTCAGCTTGCAAAAGGGCTCAGACAGACGCTTCCAGCTCACAGATTTCTTCTGTTGAGATCCTGAACGCTCAGAGCCCAAGTCAAGACGTTTCTCGAGACGATCCCAGCCTTGCGCCTGCTCGGCGATCACGGGTCAGCCCCGAGTTTCGGCCCTTGCTCTGCTCCAGACTCACGAAAAGCTGATACTCGTACTTGCCCTGCGCAATCGTCTTGTCGAGATCCTTCTTCGTGGTCGGGTTCACCACATCGTCGAACAGGTCGGCGGCAGCTTCGAGAGTGTCTCCCCCGGTCCTGAACACGGTGATGTTCCTCGTCGAGCGACCAGAGGCGGTGGATTGCTGGGCGTAGGACATGGTTGTCAGGGAGCAGCGAGTTGGACGAATCCAAGGTGTGATTTGCCTCTGTTCCCTTCCTCGCCACTCTCCTTCTCAACGGGCGGGGAGTCCTCGGACTGCTCGGACTCGATGGCAGGAGCTCTCGTTCGCTTCTCGCCACGCAGCCTTCTATTACCGAGCTGTAGTACATCACTTTCACTTTCAAGACACTCTTTGTCTTTCCACGGCCTCTACTGTACATGTAAAGTCCTCCACACCTTACAACAAGCTTTCGCCGAGCCTATACATTCTCCGCCGCCGACCCGAGAGACTGGGGCATGGGGGAAGTGCCGTGTCGCCATAACGCTCAAGAAATGGATCCAGTACTTCTGGTACATATCCATACGCCGTCAGCTCCGCACTGCGAAAGTGATGCCGGTTTACGCTCGCCGAGCTCGACGAAGGGAAGGAGGAGGATTTGGCAAGAGAGTGGGAGTGGTGACTGGTGCTGGAATGTGGGTGGTTCGGGTGGTGATTTTGGATGTGCTGCTGGAAGGCGACTGATGAGCTCGTTCGACGAAGCAGCTGGCGAAGGTCGACTCACCGAGCTCTTCCGCCGAAGGACCTTTCGCACTCGCCGCTTGCCGGCATCAAATCTGTCCTCGCCTTCGGTCTGCGGTTTGGAGGCGTAATTAGGATCTTCTTAATCGCTCGAACACCCGACGTCGGCCTTACAGCAATGGCCCGAGCACTCTCCCGCGAAACGATCCCGTGTCCGTGCTTTTCCTTGTAACGCTTGTCTGCTCGTTCATAGGCTGCTGCACCTGATCGAGCAGCCGTCACTCCAGCTCGAGCAATGAGAGTCGCCATGAGCGGAGACGAGGACACGACGAGGCAAGAGGGAAACCCTTGAACGGCTGTCGCTCATGTCTCTACGGAGACCTCGGAGCGACCCCTCGAGTGGCATTGCGGAGAGATTTGAAGGAGGGAAGAGGATGAGAGGGTCAAGAGAAAGGTCAGAGTGACCTGGAGCCTGCATGAATGTCCATACCCTCAGGCTCTACATGCAGAGGCGTCGAGAGTCTCGCCGAGCCATTCGCCAAAGTCAATCTTGAGCCGAGAAACATACTTGTATCACAGCCAAGCTACACCAAGTCACCGAAAGTACCTCCCATACGTCCTACTCGAGATGCTAGCCGGCGGGGGCAACTGCCCATGCTTCCCATTTATGTCCTCCGAAGCTCTCCTCCACGCATCCACTCCGACGGCACCAGCTACGATGCCCATGTCCAACGCCGCAATCTCGCGCATGTGCTGAGGAGTGAATAGTCTCCATTGAGTTTCACCCGATGAGTGCTTGGCGAGGGAGTAAGGGTGAGAGGTCTGTAACGAAAGGTCGAGAGGTCGGTGAGCTCGGCGCCGAGGTACTGAGCAGCGTGGGGAAGCGGACGGACGGAGAACTGAGCCTTGATGGATTGCGAAGCTTCCTGAGCGGCTTTGCGAGCCCGACGAGCGTGCTTCTCAAGAGCTCGCTCCTGGTCGTCGAGCTGCAGAAGGCCGAGGGGAGAGAGATCAGCGAGCGAAGCTACGACCAAGACAAAGAGCTGCTCACCATTACGGCGGCACGCTGAGAGAACGACATCTCGTGTCGGAGTAGAAGTCCTGATGCAGGGAGCAGGAGCAAGCAAGTGGCAAGAGGGAGAGAAGCACTCTCCGCCGAACGCGATAATCCGGCGTCCGCGGAGAGGTCTTCTGAAGAAACTGCGGGTGAGATGTAGCGAGGTGTGAGGAGAGAGAGTAGAAGATGAAGGGGACGAAGAGACAAAGAAGCTCGGCTGGCAGAGACGGTAGTAAGCAGCTCGCCCAACCCTCGGCGGCGAGGTGGGGCCAGGATAAATAAGATGATTGCTCTACTGCTGCTGCTACGACGTTCATGCTGAGTCTAGAGGAGGCGTGACAAGTGCTGCCCATTCGATCATCAATCTGGGCGGAAAAGAGAGAGGATCAGCGAATGCTCGAGCGGGAAAGTCGAGCAGGCCGAGTCGAGATGAAGCTCACCGGTAGACGTAGCACTGCGAGTAGAGGAAGGAAATGAGTCAGTATAGATCTCAAGTGACCGGACTGATAGAGATCAACGACTCACCTCCATATCAGCCTTGCGAACATGGGTGTTCCTCCATTCGGTGCCCGCCTCGGCAATCTCCCTCAGCGCTACATCGCCATCGAAGGGCGTTCCATCATCGTTGAGGGGAAGCTCGGGGAGAGGGTATGGTTTGGTGAGCTGGGTGGGAGGGGCGGAGGCGTTGTTGGTCAAGGAGGTGGGGATGCCGGTGAAGAAGGTTTGGAGGTTGTGAAGTTCCGAGTAGGCCGAAGAGAGGGGGATGTAGTGCTTCCTGTGAGACGAGAAAGAGAACGATCAGTAAAAAGGAAGATGCGAAGAGAGCGGAACGGACGCACCAGGGCTTGATCCATCCCTTCCAAAACTCAAGCTGAACCGAACTCTTGATGACGGCGCTCTTACTCTCCATGAGAGCAAAGAAGCGAGGCGAGAATCCAATCTCGTCGAGATCGAGCACATACTTGTGCTTCCACGCCTCGTTGAGGGGCGCAGGAGGCTCGACGCGGTAGCCGAGGGAGCGGAGGTAGGAGCACTCGCCGAGGTTGGGATCGCAGGCCATGGCGATGTCGGTGGTGAGCTTGCTGACCTCGGACATGGGAGCGGCGACCGAGTAGAGCCCTGCCGTCTTGGTGTCGAAGCCGACGAGGATACGCTCCACTCCCGCGGTCATGGTGTTGGCCTTCTTGACGAGGCGCTGCTTCTGGAACGAAGAGCCATGGCCGGGAGGAGTGTCTGCTCCTCGAGTGACCTTGCCGCGCCAGTAGATGGTCGAGTTCTTGGCGTCCCAGTCGATGTCGGTCGGCGTCGAGGTGCGGCCCTTCTTGAGCTCCCACTCGTAGGTCGTCTCGGACGACGGCTGCCAGTAGTGGTTCGAAGGGATGAGGATGTCGGAGTATCCCTTGGGCTTGGAGGGGGAGAAGACGGGGTAGAGGTGCTCGATCGCACGCTGGTCCGAGAAGAAGGTCGAGTGGAGCGTGTGCATGGAGGGACGGGCGCAAATGTCGAAGCTGGCGTCGATGTCGCGCTGGAAGGTGAGCTCGCGGGTGGGAGGATAGGCCTGTCCGAGTCCGACCTTGGTGCGGCGAGTGATGGCGCTGTCGGGCTTGGCGCTGGAGCGGCCTTGCACTTGCAGGCCGGCGATGACCTCGGCTGAACGAAGCGACTCGACGAGGCGACGAGAGCCGGCATCGGTGGGGCAGGCGCGACGGAAGGTGTCCCAGGTCGATCCATCACGCTTCCAGTCGGCGGTGAAGCCCTTGAGCGAAGGGTTGGCGAAGGGATCCGAAGCGTCTGCGCGAGAAGGGAAAGGTCAGCTTTCGTCTCTCGTTTCGCTGAGGTGTCAAGACTCACTGGAAGCGAGCTCGTCTCCGCCCTCGAGACCGTAGTCCGACATCCACACCCTCTTCTGCTGCCTAGGCAGGACCCTTCCCTCGGGCTTCTCATTGATGGCAATGTCCATGTCGGGGAGATCGCGCACGAAAGCCGCCAGCATCTGCTCGAAAGCGAGAGCAGGGGCCCACTTTCCACTCTTGGAGTGGACTTGAGCGACACCATTCCTGATGGAAACGATGCTGATCCCTGGCACTTGAGCGAGCTCGGCGGTTCGGCGACGGAGCTCAGAGGGCGTGAGCGAACGGTAGGGGGCGAGGTCCTCCATAAGTCCATCGTACTCGTCGACAAGGGTGTGGTTGCGACCTTGGGTGGCAAAGGCGAACCACTTGTCGAAGCCGGGAGGAGGGAGGCGACCGTAGCGAGACTTGTACGTCTTGGAGAAGCGATCGAAGGTCGTCGATTGGCCGGTGACGAGGGAAGACCATTCCGACTTGGCCTTGGTGAGAAGCGGGAGGATGGGATGAGGTGGCGCTGGTCCATCGGCGGTAGGAGCGATGAGAGCGGCGACGGAAGCTGGGATGAAGGGGCCGAGGTGATGATTGATGCGAGCGCGCGGGGAAGGAATGATGGCGAGGCGGGCTAGTAGTGCAATGAATCCTGCCAAAGCGCACATGCCTGCTACCAGGATGAAGAGAAGCGCGATCGGCGAGGTTTTGGGTTTGCGATGCCGCGAGCCCGTCGAAGTGCTCGCTAGCAAGGGCGATTCGTCACCGCGGTAAGCTGGTGATCCACCATAGCCTCCATACTTGTCGGAGAATTCTGGCAAAGGGGAACCAACGCGCGATACGCCGGGCAAAGGAGGCGGCGAGATGATGGGAGTCGTCGAGGGGAGGCTGACGGCGAAGTGCTCTGGTCGACCGCCAGTTTCGGGGCGGAGGAACGCCGAACTCGAGGCGAATGCTGGTGATGGAGGTACAGGAGGCGGCAGCTCATCCTTGGGAGACGACATGCTGAGGTGCTACAGAGCTCAGCTGAAGCACACGCACGTCGACGACGCGACTAGGTCGAGATCTGAGCCGTTGAAAGGCGTGTGATGGGAGTGATGGAGTCGAGTAGAGCGTGTACAGTAGACGAGAGATGCTTAGGACCTGCCTGCTTCCTCCACGGCCGGCGAGTCGAAGCGTCAAAGTCGAGCGATTTGGCAGAGAGCAAGTTGAGGGAGGGAGCGGTCGAGAATTCGATTGAGAACTGCAATTGCAAGCGAGCTCTAGAATGGGCTTGCGAAGGAGATAGGAATCGCTTGCGATGCTGCGTTGCTACAGTACTACAGAAAAATGTCTTCGAAATGTCTATACTAACGCTCAGCCTCCCGCGACCCCGCCTTCATCGTAGTACAGCTGCACGACGTGAAGGGAAGAGAATCAGCGCCGAGCTCGCCTCCAGCACGATCCTGCACCAAACTCACATCCTCGAAATCTTTGAGCATGCCGCCAAATGCCTCTTTCCACGGCACGAGGTCGACTCGACCCGTTTCGTAAGCACCGTCCTCCACATCGTCGCCCCCCTCACCGGCCACCCCCTTCGCATCCCAAATGTCGGCGCAGATCCCTCGGACGTTGAGGCCTGTCTGTCGAATATCCTCGAGTAGAAGCTCGGACTGTGGCGATACGAGATCATCTTGCGCCATCTTGATGAGCTGCAGAGTCGTTCCTCGGCGATTGGCTAGAGCCGAAAAGGTCAGCTCGTCGTCGGCGCGAGAGCGAGCGGAGATGAGGAATGACGCTCACTGTAGCCCGAGTGCTTGAGAAGGTTCATATGGATGAACAAGGGAGGAGCGTGATTCGGCCTCGTGTAGCCCTCCTCGAGCTTCTCGACCGCCTTCCACTCGTCGGCGCTCAATCCGAACTGAAGCATCGTGTGGCCACAGAAATTGTGCGATTGGTGAGGGGGCATCATGGCACCTGCGGATGCGAGGTAGTGCGGTGCGGCCGAGTAGGGTAGGTCGAGGAACCGGTAGGCGTAGCCTGCGCGAAGCGAGAGGTCAGCTTGAGTTCATCGCCTGGCAAGCCTTGAGAACTCACGGAAGGTGTCCTGTACGTGAGGTGAAGTCAGTGTAAGCCTCTAATCTAGTACAGTCATAGAGCTCACCTTGTCGCCGCCTGAGAACTTGAACCAAAACTCGGACTTGGACTGCATCGCTCGGGCAAGCTCCAAAGCTAGCATGTTGGCTCCACCACGGGCAAACTTGGAGACGAGAAGCTGCCCAGTCTCGGCTTGAAACTCTTGAGGATCACAGAGCGTGCCCGTGAGGCGGAAGATGGGGTTGGCGGCTGTGTGCGAGCAGGCGGCGGCGATCAGCTAGAGTGGCAGGAGGAAGGCGGGAGAGACGTACCAGCATCCTTGTTAAAGTCGGGCCAGAGAACGATGCCGTGTTCTTTGTAGGTCGGGCTGTCGAAGAGGAACTGTGGACCAAGTCGTGTGAGCTTCGGCGCGAGGTCGACCAGGCGGCAAATTCGCTCACAGTCGGGTCACGAGCGACGACGTTGTCCGAGTCGAGGTAGAGGACTTCGGAGCTGTAGTCGCGAGGGGTTAGCGACAGCCGAGATAGAGACGGGTGAGAGACGGACAAGGACGACCGAGCGATGGCTTCTCCCTTCTGCGAAGCGAGAGCGGATCAGTTAAACGGTCACCTTGAGAACGATGTAAGCCACTGCTACTCACAATCTGAAACTGCTTCCAGGCTCCCTGCACCGGCGGTGTCTCAACCTCGCGAAAAGTGACCTCCCCAAGCGACTCAATCTCGCCCCGGAGCTGGCCCATGCTGGCCAGCTCGCTCGGGAAGCCAAAGATCTCGACGGGTAGGTCGCACCCATGTCGACGAAGGATCCTGAGGCTGGTGAGAAGGCGGCGAGAGGTGTCGGTGCTAAGGAAGGCCGGAGAGAGAAGGTCAGCTCCGAGCATGCGCCCTCAACGAGCACCTTGAAGCACACACTCACTTTCCAGCGCAGAAGACTAATCCTCTCCTTCCATCACCGAAGCGTTGACTCCACTCATCCCCTCCCAAGCTCGACGGCGCCATCGTCCCCTCCTTCAACTCAAGTCCGAAGGTCTTCAATGCGTCGGCGATGACTTCCCTCCGCTCCTGCTTCAGTCGCTCGCTCGTGAACGTCTTCCAAAGCTCTCCATCCCCCCTCAGCTGGTCCTGATTCGACTGGCGATAGGTGTGGGGACAACGCTCCTCCTCCACGGCCAGCGAGTCGTCGTGACTGAGAATGGGCGCCTGGTCGAGCTTCTGCAGGCGAGGTACGAGGTTCAAGAGGAATTCTTTAGGCGTCGGTGCTGCTGTAGGCCATTCGGCCTTGACGCTGGGCTGAGGCGAAGTAGCTGCGTTCGAGTCGGGAGAAAGGCGATAGATCGGGTAGCCGTAGAGGGTCGCGTTTGGTGTGAGGATGTAGTTGAAGGTGAGAAACGAGCCGAATGAGAGCGCTAGCAGCCATGGCAGCAGCGTGCGGTGAGCATTGCTCCTCATGCCCGGGGAGGAGAGCAACGGGAATGCGAGTGAGCTGAAGTTCGAAATGAGCTACAGCAGCAGCTGGTGACTTCACTCCCGTTGGACTCGATGCCGGGGGCTTTGAGCTGAAGACGAGGACGAAGAAGAAGAAGAAGAAGGCAGAGCGGTCGTCTGCGAAGCAATTGGCAAGTGCTGCGTGAAGGTCGTCGCTGTAGCCTGTCTGGAAGCGATATCGAGAAGCGGAGCGTCGCCCAGAACGCGAGTAGCATCCTCAGCTGCTCAGCGAACCACCCAGCTTGACTGAGAAAGTGAGAGGAGGTGCTCGGCGAAGAGCAATTCCGGTCCAGGCAGTTGTGGAGGGCTGAAGAGAGCTATGGGAGGGAACGGGTACGTCTAGTCAATAAACTGAACGAGCCGAGGCTGCTTTGCGTCAACGTACAGCTCAGAAGAAGAGCGAGCACAAGGAGGGGGCGAGATCGCTTCCTTGTCTTGCCTCCGCCCGGATCGTTGACTTCGCTTCGGTATCTCGTACAGCACCAAAAGCACTCTCAGTACTACTGCTCTTTCCGACCTAGCCGCCCCCTGCTCTTCTACGCTCGCCCGCCCATGCCGTCACCGGCGTTCCCCACTTCGAGCACTTGCCAGAGCTGCAAGAAGGAAGGAGAGACGCTGCGCTGCTCCAAGTGTCGTGAGGTCTAGTGAGTGATCTACAGCCTGATACCGCTGCTCGCTAATGAGCTGACCGCCCTCCCCTGGCGCAGCTACTGCAGGTGAGCCCGCCTCTTCCGAAACAACCGCTCAAGCTGCCTCGCTGAAGCGTGTCTCTTTCCCAGTGTAGCTTGTCAGACATCTGACTGGAAAGCAGGGCACAAGCGCACCTGTAAAGGCGCGACGAAGAAGACCAGCGAGGCACCCCTCCCCTCGGTCGCCCTCCTTCTTTCTCAAGATCACAAGGCAGCCGACTGCTTCCACCCCATTTGGCACCTGGCTGCACCCAAACACGCCAACCTCACCACCACCACCACCCTACAAGAGGCGGTCGCTCTCCTCGAGTCCTCGAAGCGGTTCGGCGCTCTGATTTTGGAGGTCAACCCCATGTTCCAGCCTGCCGACAGCAAGAAGAAGGTACTCGCGCAGAAGCTACAGAAGCTCGTCAAATCCTACACCCTCGGAGGCGGTCGAACTATCCTTCTCGGAGGATGGATTCAGGATTACGATCAGCTCAAGCCGTTTGCCACGGGGCTAGGCCTCAAATGGGAGGCAGGGTGGTATGGGAGGACATCGTACGAGTTCAACAAGGATTTCAGCCCTCCCAACGGCGGGGAAGTCCCTCTCCCTCTCAGACCCTCATCCCTCGCCCACCTCTCGCGACCTTTGAAACGAACGCCGACCTCCGGCGTCACCCTCCTCCCTGGCTACGCCAAGCTCCCTGACCATCTCCGGCTACGAGGTTCGGGTCGCTTTCCTCCTCCCGACAAAGCCATCTTCACCAAAGGCCTCACTCTCTGGGGAGTCGAGCGAAATAACGCCCTTTACCTCTCAACGCCCAGCGCTCGGTCAAGCCTGGGAGGCGAATTGATTGAGGCCACCTCAGCGCTCGCTGCTATGGCTAGGGTTGGAAAAGGTGGATGGCTGGGCTATGTTGGAGATGTCGAGATGGACGAGGAGATGACCTCGGCGCTGCTGGCGATGGCGGGGTGTGAGATCAAGCCGGGCGTGCTGCTGCCTTAGACGTTTCCTTCTTGTTGTGTATAGCATGTAGCTTGTTGATCATCCTCTCAAACACGTTTCGAAGAGCGCTTGGGCTTCCTCGCGAGCTAGTTGGAGCTTCTTTCGGCCGAGCTGCGAGCGAGCCGGCAAGGGTCAAATCTGGCAGCGGAAGGGCATCTCGGAGCAGCTCTCAGAGCAGGATGAGAGCGAATTAAGTTACTTGATGTGATTCCTCGAGCTTGAGTACGTTACAAGAGCATCTCTCGCTCGAGAGATGAGGCGAGCGAAACGGCAGGGATCTTCGATCTCGCTTGCCCTCCTACCTTTTCGCTCGCTTCGCTTCACATCTCGCGGAGCACTACAGGACTCTCTCAACTACTCTAGAAATCTCCTCTCTACGCCCTACAGCTTTCCGCATCCCCCAACGCCCCTCATGCCGCCTCAAAAGCCCGCTTCGAGCACTTGCCAGGTTTGCAAGGAGGGAGAGCTTCTGCGCTGATCCAAGTGTCGCGAGGTGTGGTGAGTGCTGAAACGAAGCTACTGCTTCTGCTCCGCGAGAGCTGACCCCTTCGACCTCTCAGCTACTGCAGGTGAGTCGCTCGGTCCGCCTCGTCGCTGTTCTTCGCACGGCTCGGGGCGCACGAAGCTGACCTTATCTCTCAGCGCCGAGTGTCAGACCCGCGACTGGCAAGCAGGACACAAACAGACCTGCAAAGGCGGAACGAAGAAGACTAGCGAGCCCAGGAAGGTTGCTTCGGTCGCTCTCCTCCTTTCCAAGTACCAAAACTCGCCCTCCTTCCACCCCATCTGGTACCCGACCTCTCGCCGTCTTTCCAAAATCACCACCACCACCTCGATTCAAGCGGACATCACCCTCCTCGAGTCGTCCAAGCCGTTTGACGCTCTCATTATTCAGGGAGATGCGATGTTTGTCGCCGGCACCGAGGAGAGCGACTCGGCGCAGAAGCTGCAGGATCTCGTCGAGGCCTACACCCGCGAGGGAGGCCGTACTATCCTGCTCGGAGCGTGGCTTGACGAGTTTGCCCAGATGAAGGACTTCGCGACGAGGTTCGGAGTGGAGTGGGAGTGCAGTTGGTACGAAAGGACGTCTTACGAGTTCAACAAGGGCTTCAGTCCCCTTCGCGAGGGTGCTGGCGCGACTCCTCCTCTTACTCCTACCGCATTCAAGCACCTCTCCCGACCTCTCAAGCGAGCTCCCACCTCTGGCTTTTCCCTCCTCGGGGGCCTTCTCGGCACGGCAATGCCCACTCGCAGTTCCCCTTTCGCTGCTGCTCCTCCCGAGAAGGCGGTCTCCGCCAAAGCTCTCAACCTCGACCGCGTCGCTAGCAAGGACGCTCTGTACCTCCCCACCCCCGGCGCTCATTCCAGCATGGGCGGTCAGCCAGTCGACTCGAAGATGACGCCCGCTGCGATGACAAAGGTCGGCAACGGCGGATGGTTGGGCTACGTCGGAGACGTTGAGATGGACGAAGAGATGGCGATTGTGGTGCTCGCGATGGCGGGCTGTGAGATCGAGGCTGGCTTGATCGTTTGAGCGCCGAGGTGAGTTCTGAGCTTCCCTTTCGCTTCCTCTGCCGCTGTACAAGCTCAGAGGCCGACTCTGTCTCCTTCCAACAGAGAAAAGCTTTTTCTTTACGGTGCTTGCTGTGTGTCGAGTCGAGTTGAAATTTGCTGCCTCTTCGCTTGCTCGCCATCCGCATCCGAGACGCTGCGAAGAGCGAGAGGAAGCGAAGGGCAGGCAAAAGCAAGCAGCACTGTTTTCGCTCACTCTCAGCCTCAGAAAAGGACCAAAATAAAAACAATAGATTATGCATTACCACTTCAGCCGCTGTACATCACCCCCCTGCCCACGATCATGACCTCCCGCCTCGCGACGAGAATGTCTGAGGATCCTCAAGTCCAGCGAATTGCGAGCCCGCTTGAGATCTCGAGACGTACGGGGCAGCCGAGTACGACTGCGCTGCTCCCGCTGGTTGGATCTCGGGCAGACCGGGCGAGCTGCCATGCCCTTGGGCTACTGAGACGGGAAAAGGGAAGGCCGAGGTCAGCTTTCCTCTCCCAGCTGAGTGCGACACGAGGAGAGGGGGCCCACCAGGACTGTACGAAGCATAAGGAACGACACCTCCAGGCGCAGCAGACCTCATCGTCATGTTGTCGAGATCGTGGGTCGTCGAGAGCGAGCCGGCTGACTTGGCTCCACTACTGCCTCGCTTGCGCCTGCAGAATAGCCAGATGACTAGCCCCAAGATTGCGAGACCGACTGCTCCTACTCCCACTCCAATCCCCGCGCCAGTGGCTGCGCTGATACGGCCGCCGCTTCCGCTCGATGGCGCCGAGCTCGAAGAAGCGGAGGAATCGGTGGAGGAGGCGGTGGAGGAGAGGGTGGAAGAGATGGTGGATGGGAGGGCTGTTGTATTGGCGTAGCCAGTTTGAGGCGTGGTGGAAGCGAACTCGGATCTGTGGAGAGAGAGCGAGCGAAGATGAGCGAAGAGGTGGGGACGTCAACGCCGAGCTCGCGACTCACGTCCAAGTGGCACTGTCCCCAGCGGCAGTTGAGTCATCGACGACAAAGTAGTCGAGCGTGATGCCATTGGCGCCTGCACTGATTCGATCTTGCCCAAAGACGAGCCGGTGTGAGCCGTTTGAGATGCCTTCGACCCTGTGAAGCGAATTGTCAGCCGAGCTCTTCATCCGAGCCTTCCGAAAGCTCACGAGCACCGAAGATGATTCAACGAAAGCTTGCTGTACTTCCCCGTGAGGAACTCGGACCCGTCGAACCAGTTCCAAGGCTCGTCGTCGAGGTAGCAAAAGTAGCGACCTTGCGCCGGGTTGGCGTCGCCAAATAGTGCGATACGGGAGCCGGTAAAGTCGATGGTAGCGGTACACATCTGTGCACCCGTGATGGATCCAGTGTTGCAACTATGGAAGGTCTCTGCGTCGTCGTTTGTGAGAAAGGGGGAAGGTCAGCTCGGAGCTCGGCGCTATCACTCTCCCCATCCTCTACCGCCCAGCACTCTGCACCTCACCCAGGCCCGTCCCTTGCCGCCGCTCAACAGGCTCAATATCTATCGCACCCGCTCCCCAAGATGCAAACTCACCGTCATGCCATCCGCTCGTATTCACCGCGCTGCTCGTCGCCGTATAAGTCACCCAGGCCGTACTGTACGCAATGGCCTCTGTATCGTTGTCGTCGTAGGTCGTGTTGGTCATCCTGGCCCGACAACACAGGAAGACAAGCGTCCTTTGGCCGCGGGGCCAGATCGGCTTCGGGGGCTTGAGCGCTCAGGTATCAGCGTCCGTCTGGTGCGTTTTTTGGGAAGACCGAAGGCAAAGCAGATCATGATGAAAAGGTCACAAGTAGACGAGACAGAACTTGAAGGGAGATCTTGACGACCGAGAGAGCCGAAGGTGAGCGCCGAAGTGGAGGAAAGCGCCGAGCTTGCGAGATTCGAGGTGCATACGAGGGAAGTCGATCTTCGAGCACGTTACAACATAGTCTACGTATCTGCTCAAGTGACTTGAAAGGTCAGTGGTCGTCCGAAGAGTCAGTAGAACTCGCTCGGCGCTCACCTTCTCCGCTCCCATCCCCCTCACGCCAGTGTCTTGATCTGGTGAATCACAAGACTCTCGGTGCTCGTTGCCTCGTAGCCTCGGTTCCCTGATGATGTGATCATGAACTGGGTGCGAGGGTCGATGACTGGTGTCGAGGGAAGGGAGGGCGAGAGAAAGGAGGGAGAGCGAAAGTAGAGTCAGCGGCGAGTTCGAGCGAGGGGCAGGTCCTAGTGAAAAAGTAAGAGAAGGGAGAAAATGAGTGCACTCACTCATCTGCGATACCATCCCACCATGATGGCCGGGCACGATAACGAAAGGCGGCACCTTGCCCTTCCCTTCCTTGGCCTTCTCCAAATCCCACAACCTGACGTTATCATTCGAAGCGGCGAGGACGTGTCGTCCAGAAGGGAGAGCGGAGATGGCCGTAACGGGTCCAGTGGAGGAGGGGAGACGAAGAGTTTGAACGGTAGGGGCGGAAGGGGAGGAGTGTCGAATGTCGTAGATCTCGACGACGGCGGAACGGCGGCCGACGTAGATTTGTTGGCCATTGGTGGACCAGGTAGCCTGCGATTCGGTACAGATGGAAGAGTTTGGCGAGAGGTCGAGCGCGGGCGAAGCGAACGCCGAGTGGCAGAGAAACTCACCGAAGCGGCCCAACCTCCGTCCTTGCCACCACTCGCCAGCCTCCTCATAGCTCCCTGTGCACCATTCTTAACCCTCCGATCCCAAAGCATGACCTGCCCATCAATACTCGTCGACAAAAAGACATCTCGCGACAGCTCTGGCAAGCCCTTTGCCTCGTCGCTCCCCAGCACCGGTACCGCCTGTCCTTCCCCATTCTTCGGCGGTAGCGTGCCATTGTAGGGCGTAATCGTGCCACTGAGCGGAACGGAGCCGAGCGGCGGTATCGGCGTGCCAGTGCTCGTTGTCGGCAGAGGAAAGGCGGGCAGCATCGCTTCATCGTCGACCTCTTCCCCATCAGCGTCAGCCTCGCTGGCTCCATCATCCATCACCGCATCCTTGGCGAGAGCATCGACGGCGGAAGCGACGGGTTTACCGAGCGACGCGGCGACTCCTCCGCTGGAAGAGGTGTCGGAAACGGCGGGGGAGGCGCCGTTCAGGTCGGCATTTTGGGAAGAAGGGGAAGAAGTCGGACGGAAAGAGATGGAGGAGATCTGGCCGGTGTGAGCCGAGAAGTCGCGAGTTGCTACACCCGTGTTCAGATCCCATTGCTGTCGTTTAAGGGAGAGTTAAGCGATCAGAGAAAGGACACTTGAAAGAGAGCGTGAACAGTTGTGGACGTACAAGGATGCGAGAGTCCCAGCCACCCGACAGAACGGACGTCTCCTTGTTGGCGAGGGTGAGCACCGAGACGGGCGATTTCGAATGATGGCCGGCTGTTGCTGGCGAGTCGGAGGAGCGGAAGACATGGCGGATCTGTCCCTCGTCGTGTCGGATGGTGAAGAGATTGATGGTTCCTCGCTATGAAGGGGAGAAGAGCGAGGTCAGTTCGTCTCCTTCGGCGCTCGCACTCGGCTCTGCAGTCGTCAAAGCTCACCGAAGTACCGCTCAATCCCCACAGCTCCTCACTCTGTACAGCAAGACTGTACACTGAGCTTTGCGAAGCTACAGGAGCCGTCTTGGGCCCCCACTTGATCTTGCTCCCCGCCTCGCCGTTCATTGCCGCTCCCTGCTCTCCTCCCAGCAAGGCTCCCATCCACTCTCCAGGCTCCTCATTCTCCCAGTATCCCACCAAGACCGGCTGCCGAAGGTCGGAGGTAGGCGAAGGGGTGTGCCCTCCGACCTTCATCGAGAAGTTGTTGAAGGCGGGGTTGTCGACTCCCGTACCATTCAGCGTGGCGTGAAGAGCGTAACGACGAATGTAGCCGTCTGCTCCGCCTGTACAATCGAACAAGATGTGAGCTCCAGCGGGCGAACGAGAGGGAGAGAGGACGAGAACGAACCGGTGTAGAGGTGCGAGAGACATGGAGGAGCTGCCAGCGCGTTGATGTGGGTCGAATGAGAGATGGTGAAGATCGAGTCGATGCTGTAGCCCTTTGGCGGCTGAGCGGGAGCTGCCGAGCGAAAGAGAGCGCGTCGTTGCTCGACCAGGCTGAGGTAGTCTGAGCTGCTCGAGGCTAGAGCTGTAGGCGACTGGTTCTGGCCTGAGCTGGATCCTGCTGCTTCCCCTGGTTGAGCTGCCGCTGCTGTACGCTGGCCATTCTCGTCGTCCGAGTCGTCGTCGTTGTCGGAGGATGAGTGCGAGCTGTTGGAAGCAGGCGAAGCAGTGTTGGTGCGAGGCTGTTGCTGCTGTTGCGGTGTTTCATCTTCACTGTCAACGTCCATCCTACTAGTAGCGCGCGAGCGAGCGAGAAGCACGGAGACGAGGTGAAGCGGAGGAGAGCAAGCCATGAGGGCGAGAAGCGACTGGAGGGTCGCAAGGGGCTTGATGATGCTGCTAGAGGGGATAAGCTGCCAGAGTGGTATAGCAGGCAGTTTTAATAACTCTTACTGCTCCCTCCAAAGAGCCCTACAGCCCGCCTTCCGAAGCTCGGCGCTCGGGGGAGCTGCGAAGCTCGCTTCCCTGCCTCTTTCTTGGCGATCCAGGTCACTGTCGAGCTTGTAAGAGCACAGCAGATAAGAATAGACTGGTGTCTTGTATTACCAAGGCGCTTTGAGCCCGCTCCACCCCGCCAGCCGAAGATCAACCTCGGCGAAGCTGCCGGCGATGCAGCAGTCCGGTGGGCGCTGGCTGGCTGTCGGAGAGCGCCCAGCTTATAGCAGGAGCTTTGAAGTGATACTCAGTTCTCAAACAGAACCACCTGTATCCAAGAATAAGCTACAGAAGCTGAGATTGGATTGCTCTCCTGCGCCGCTCTTCGAAAGTCGAGCTAGGGCGTCGAATCGGTTTCTCTCCAGTACTTCGCACTCCAACTCCAACCCGTAAGCAGCAACCTCAAGAGCTACAACAACGTACAACCCACATCATACCCACCACTCTCCCACCACTCGCACCCCTCTCGACCCTCCCGTTCGCCCTCGAGGCTTGAAAATTTGGAGATGGCCGTTGCAGAGGGACTGGCTGGGCTGTAGAGCAGCAGAGCGGGCAGGGCAACAGCATGTAGCAGAGGGAGAAATGCTCGTCAATTTTGGGAGCGGAGCAGGGCGGAAGAAAGGAGCAATTGGAGGGGACTTGGGTGAGGCAGGGCGAGGTGCTGACCCTACGCTCTCTCTTCTCCTACATCACAGACTTCTTCTTTCACCATGCAGAACGACCAGGTGAGACTTGTGCTCTCAATCAGCTACGACAGGAGGAGACTAGGTTCGAGTGCAGCAGGAGCGCTTGGGCGAGAGGGGACAGGCGGGCCAGCATACGCTCCAGGAGGGGGAGACTATGCCCGTTTGTTGCGCGGGAAAGCGGAGCAGGAGCAGACGGTGCATATGGTGCAGGAGCGGAATCCTTCGGTCCCCAGGCTCCCCTCCTACAACTCAGCGCTCCGACGGGGGAACCTCTGCCCGTTCACACGACCCTAACGCATCGCATGTCAACCTACAGGGCCAAGTTGTCGACCTTTACGTCCCCCGCAAGTGCTCGGCGACCAACCGCCTCATCACCGCCAAGGACCACGCCTCGGTTCAGATCAACATTGCCGAGGTTGACGACGAGGGAAAGATGACTGGCTCCAACGTCACCTACGCCTTCCACGGTGGAGTTCGTGAGACTGGTGACTCGGATGACTCGCTCAACAGGTGTGTTGCTGCTCCCTCTCTAGCCGAGCCGAGAGAGCCGAGGACTGACTCCCGCTTGCATCTCCGTAGGCTCGCTACTGAGGACGGCCGTACGTCTCTCTGCAAGCCAACACGTTCGACCTCACCTGACCCTTTCTATCTCATACAGTCCTCAAGCAGACCTGGTCGTACGCCAAGTAAAGCAGTCCTCGACGCTAAGACCTTCGACTGGACTCGTCCCCCTCCCTTCACCTTCTCTCTCTCGCGCCTCGGTATTCAACTGCGGGAAGCTTTGGTGGTGGGCATTGGAGGACGTACGGAAGGGGACGAATCGTTGTAAACTGTTGCATTTGGGGTTGGAGATGAATCTCGTTTGTGAGGGAGAGGGAGAGAGGTCAGCGCCGAGGTGGGATCGCCGAGCTCTTGCAAGGGCGAACTTTGGCATTTTCGGGAGTAGTGAGGCGTGTGAAGCACTCGTTCAAGGTGGAGCGGAGCTTGCGGAGACCGTTGGTGTGTATCGTCGTCGAGGATTCGCCTAAGGCCGCTCGGCGCTCGGTTCGACCGCTTCGCGCTGTGCAACCACGAAGCTCGGAATGGGGTTGAAGGGTGCTACTAGTTCCACAAAAAGGAGGCTCTGCTGCTTGCTTGCAATTTCTATTCATATGGTCAAACATACCACGTCTCGATTCGTCCATCCTCCTGCTCCCTCCACTTCGCCGAGCCAGCCTGCTCCCCTCCACTCCCACTTCCTACACCGTTCATCCGGTCCCGAGGGGTATTTACATGGGAGGGGCGATGGGAGCGGTTTGGGCGGCGGCGGCGGCCTCCATAGCCTCCTCGGAAGCGGACTCGACCATGATTCCAACGCCGAACTTGGACTTGTTGAGCTTGTGGTCTGCGATAGAGGGCGAAGCGTGAGCTCAGGAGTAGTGGAAAAGGAAGCGGAGACACGACATACCCATCTCTCCCGCAACGAGGAAAGCGAACGCAGGGCTGAGCCTCTGCTCCAACAGCGCCGAGACCTTTCCCTCCGAATCGACCTGCCCGCGGAAGGTGGCCATGCGGAAATCGTACTTGACACCAGCGGTAGCGATGGCCTTCCTCTGCCTAGGGTCCAACGAAGGGACCGCAACGAGGTCGACACCAGCGTCCACCCGCTCGGCGAGCTTCTTCCAGTAGGTCGCCTGCCACATGCCCTGACTCAGGATCTGCGCCGTGGCGATCCAACTGTCCTTGAGCGGTTGTCCCTGCTCGTCCTTCTTGACCGAGTGGTACTTGGCCATGTAGCCGAGGGTGCAGTCCTCGAGATCGGGCGTTGGTCGTTGGTAGACGGCCTCGACTCCGAGAGCGAGGTTGGACGAGACGGATTGGAGGTACGAGGCGAGGTAGGTGCCCGTCAAATCGGCGGGGGAGGGGTTGTACGACTTGAACGAGAGGGTGTAGTCCTTGCCCATGCGGTCATGCTCGACGGAGAGCATCGAAGGCTGCTGAGGGTTAGGCGAAAGCTGTGCGATGCCGAGGAAGCACAGTCAGCTTCTACGAGTCGTTCCACACCCCTACACGGCTCCTCCAACGCACCTGAACCGAGAGCTTGGTGAGGTTCTTCGGCGACCATCCATAGTTGAAGCGACCAGTGACGCCTCCCTCGTTCTCGACGTTACCTTGCAGGAAAGTCTGCGGCACAGCACGGTGGTCAGTAGTAGCTCTCTGCTAGTCTACAGAAGCTAACAGCGCACCTGAGCGGTAGCGTAAACGGCGCCGAACGAGTAGGTTCCAGGCGAGGGACCCATCTGCCCTTGGGAGCCAGCAGCGAACGAGTGGGTGACCTGGAAAGCGGGCACCTGCGACAGCACTTTCGACAAGTCTGCTCGCGCTCCATCGAACGTGTAGTTGGTCAAGTGGGTCACTGTTGAGAAACGAGAGAGAGCAACAAAAAGTCGTCAGCTGCCGCACCGTCGTTCTGCTCCCTTGTAGCCTTATTGGGCTTGGGGAAGGTACGAGGTGAGCTGTAGGAATGTAGGACTCACTCTTGACTTCCCGTCCGAGGTCCTCGGCCTTGCCGGGGTCGGGCAGGTTGAGCGCCTCTCGGGCATGCTGGAGACGGTCGAGAGCGGATCCCAGAGGGGAGAGGAAGGAAGGGAGCGAAGACTTGTACGACGGCTCTAGTGCCACGGGGACGGTCGAGAATGAGGGTGCAGCCATGGCGAACGATGCGGGAGGAGCGAAACCCCCGTCCAAGAGCTGCCCGCGTTTCGACTTGGTCGGCGGTGAGCGCATCGAAAGGGTCGCGCGACTTCCATCTCACTTCTGTAGGGCTTTCGTGCAAGCTACGGCTCTCATTCAGACCGAAAGAGAATACAACAGGTGCAGAATACGATTGCTGCTGCTTAAACCCGAACTGTCTATCCCTCCACCGTCTAGCCTCCGAGTCTGCCCCCTCACATGTCCATCGAGTTGGGATTGTTGTCATCTCGGAGCATGATGCGAGCGTACTGTGAAAGCGAGGGAAGACGAGTCAGCAGTCGTAGTGAGGTAGAGGAGCGGGGCGCGCCGAGAGCGGGCAGCTCCGAAGCTCGACTTACCTCGAGGAGCAAGCGGTAGAGGTCTACAGAGAGGGACAGAGGTCAGCTCGAGACTCAAAGCTAGTAGATCGAACACCTCGCTACTCACAAACCTGCATATCCTGCCACCGCCAATGCTCGGCGGTCCATTTCTTGCCAGCGGCGGCAATCTCCTTGGCGAGATCGTCGTGTGCTCCTCGTCCTTCGAGATCTCCACGAAAGAAGGCCATGGTGCTCCAGAGGTCGGAGAAGTCGGTGGAGATGGGGACGTAGCTAGTGCGAGCGAGGAAGTCAGCTCGAGCACAAGTTCGGCGGAAGGAGAAGCGGCGCAAACGCACTGAAGCCATGCTTGGATGTGGTCTTGGTACCACTCGGGGAAGATGGTCGACTTGAGCACGAGTGAGTTGCTGCTCATGAGGCTGTGGAAACAGCGAGAGCGTGTCAGCGATTCAAAGCTCGGCGCGCAATCTAGACGAAAGCAAAAAGACTCACCGATGGAAACGTCCACTCCAGCCATTACCATCCACATCAATAACATATTTGTAGTCATTCTGCGTCGACTCGTCCATCCAGTCATCCCAAAGGAACTCTGCACATCGAGCCGAACGAGAAGCTGATCAGCTCCACGCCCTCTGCTTCCACGCCAGCAGTCGAACTCACCCTTCTCAAACGCCTTGCAGGCAACAGGATCGGTGCACTGCAGCGGCGAGCCGAGAAACCGGAAATCGAAGTACTCGAGCCCAAGGTCGGCGGCGGGAGCTTCCATCGTCTCGGTGGGGCCGAGTTGGCCGGGCTTGTCATTGGGAGCGTAGGTGAGAGTGAGATTGCCTTCTTGGAAGGGCACTGCGAGAGCGAGATCGTCGTCAGCGTGACGCTCGACGGGAACGGAGCTCGGCTCAAGGCGAGAGTCTAAAGAGGTCGCCGTGCTCTTCCTCGTCACCCCCTTGACTGTTCCCTCTCGTGAGGAACAGACTCACATCGACACAATCTCGGCCGCTGACTCCACTTGCGCATATGCGGAATGTCGAGCAGCGCTCCCGTCGTCGTCCCTCGCCAAACGACTCGGTCACTCTTCTTGTCCTCCCATGCTGGATCTTTGCCCTGCGGTCGGTCATACTGGTCGATAGGCGGGAGAAGGAGGTCGGAGTGGAGGCCCGTTTTGGTGAAGGTGAAGAGAGGGTAGAGCAAGCCGGGTCGAGGTCCTGGCCTGCGAGCGGGAGGGAGACGAAGCCAGCTTAGCTCGAGTTGAGAGCTGGAGCCAGTGAAGCGACATACCAAGCGGTGAAGCCATGTAAATTTGACCGCTCGGGGTGATCGCACATGCTCATAGTCGCGACATGGTCGTGGATGAAGCTCGGCGGAGGAGGGACGTAGTCGTCCATCTTGGCGATGCGATTGTCAAAAGACTCCACCGAGCGAAGAGCTGAGTTGGGAGGACAAGCACGCGCCCACCCATCCCATGCCCAGTCGTCTTGCACATCCTCGGCTTCGGCCGCCGTGACGTCTGTCGAGAGGAAGGACAGAGGTCAGCTCGGTCGAGAGTTGCGAGACTATACACTCACAAGCTCCCGCCTCGCTCTTGGCGTTCAAGTTGGCGCGGTGCTCTCCGCTCAATACGACCCATGGTACATCGTGACCCGTGACGGTGATCTTTCGGCGCAGAGGAATTCTATCAGCAATCGCCATCGCTCAGAAGCAGCTCAGGACTCACGTTCATGTCGGGCATATACTTGGCGAGACCTCCAAGAAGCTTGAGCATCTGTTCCGGTCGCTCGTTGGCTTCGACCATGGGTCCATGGGCGTCGACGATTCGACCGAGCTCGGCCAGTCGAACGGTGAAGGTCTTGTCCTGTAGGGAAGCGAGGGTCAGCAAACGTGCGACAAAAAAAACTAAACCAACACTCACCTGGATCCAGAACTCCTTGTCAAACTGGATCTTCTCTGACCGTTCACGTAAGATGCTCGGCGGAAGGGCCAGGAAGGGCTTGATGTTCTCGTCGAGGGCATTGAACTCGTCGATGAGGACAAAGTCGACTCCTTTTGCAAGCCAGTACCATTCTCCGAAGCTGTTGAGGTACGAGGCGATCAGTATTCTTCATCACGCTCAAGTAGCTATCGAACTCACCCCTTCGGCGGTCGTCGTCCGTAGCGATGCTCGTACTCCTCGACCGCTTCTCGCAGCGTCTTGCTCTGTCTTGCGACCTTCTTATCCCAATCTCGACGAGCACGATCCATGAGAAGGTGGATGGGATGAGGTTGCGGAGGGATCTCGTCGACGGGAGGTGCTCCTTCCTCCTCGACAGCGGTGTCGACAGCAGCTGTCGGTGCGTTATGACCAGGGTAGAACATATATCCTCCGGACTGTTGCAAGCAATGTCGTGAGCGTGGTTCTTCTCTGTAGACAAACGCGACGCACCCTTTCGAAGTGAATGAGGTCGAGAGGGTGGCTTCCGGTCCCAATGCAACGCCGCAGCCAAGGTAACAGCCTACAGGCTCTATCTTCAGTTGCTGCTGGACCCGCCAAATCCTCCGACGAGCGCCAAACGAGCAGCCCAACGAACGAGGCAAACGCGAGCAAGAGGACCAAACGGCGCGACCTCCCTCTCTTGAGAGGGGCCACGAGGTGATCCAGGATAGTAGGCGCGGGTTGACCCATACGGGGAGTACGAATCGACAGGCGAGGGTGCGAGGTGTAGGGCGAGGAGGAGAAACTGGACCGGGTGGACCGGGGGGAGCTCATCGCTGGGGAAAGACTACCGCCTCTGGTCAGTGGTGTCGACGAGGGGCTACCTGGATGCTGCCTGCTCATCGTATCTCGAGCGCGGACCCTTTCCGAGCGTGTAAGTCGAGTCGAGCTGGTCGAGGAGAGATTTGAGCGAGAGAGCAACCCGACGTTTCGGACGCGTCGAGAGCTCGCTTTTTAGCCATGCGAATTCAATCAAGCTCGAAGTATAAGACGAAGACACATATCACATCAAAGCAGCTCTAACAAGTCTATAAATCCGACAACCCTCCGACTGACCCAACAAAAATCTGCCTGCTCCTTCAAACCCCCTCGGCCTCACGGTTGAGAACGACGAGGCAGCTCTCCAAGATATCGACACACCTCTCAATCTCCTCCTCGGTGACGATCAGACTCGGCACGAACCTGACGGTACTCTTGCCGCATCCCAAGAGGAGGAGTCCACGCTCACGAGCGAGCTTGAGCACTCGTTGGGCGTACTCGTCGCGCTTGAAGGGAAGGCCGAGAATCAGGCCACGACCGCGAGGGGCGGCGGCGATGAGACGGGGGAAGAGGGAGGGGAGAGCGGAGAGGCGGTCGCGGAGGGAGGTGGAAAGGGAGTTGACTTGGGGGAGGAAGGAAGGCTCGGTCAGGCGGGTAAGGACGTGGAGGGCGACGCGAGTCTGAAGAGGTCCTCCGCTGTAGTAAGATGGGGGTCAGAAAGGTCCGAGAGCTTGAAATAAGTGTTACTCACCCAAAGGTCGTTCCGTGATCTCCAATCTTGATGATGTCGGCGACGTGATCCTTCATCAGAATGGCTCCGATGGGAACTCCCTGCGAAAGCGAGTCAGAGATGAGTCAAGGGCGTCTGCGCGAGTCAAGGGAGAGCAACGGACGTTGGCGAGAGGCTTGGCCATGGTAAGGATATCGGGGTGGCAGTCGACAGGGAACGCGCCGTGAGCCCAAAGGGAGCCAGTACGTCCGAGACCGCACTGCGAGCCGAAAGGGGAGAGTAAGCTCGGGTTGTGAGGTGATGGAAAGTGATAGTAGCTCACCTGGATCTCGTCGAAGATGAGGAGAGCTCCAACCTCGTCGCAGCGCTTGCGAAGGGCACGAAGGAACTCCTCGCTAGCCTCGAGGATACCTCCCTCTCCCTGAAAGAGGCGCGAAAGAAGAACAAGAATGTCAGTATAGGCACATAGCGGTAGAACGACGAGTTTGGAAGAGGATGACTCACCTGGATAGGCTCGACGATGACTCCGCAGGTCTTCTCGGTGATGGCGGTCTTGAGGCCCTCGATGTCGTTGAGGGTGGCGGGGACCATGCCGGGGATGAGGGGGGCGAAGGGAGCCTGGTACTTCTCCTGCCAAGTAGCAGAAAGAGCACCGAGGGACCTGCCGTGGAATCCATCGCGGAACGAGACAATCTCGACCTTGTCGCTCGGCGCCGTCACCTCGCCCTTCTTGCCCGTGACTCCCTTGCCCCACTTGCGAGCAAACTTGAGGGCGCCCTCGTTGGCCTCGGTTCCCGAGTTGGAGAAGAAGACCTTGAGGCCCTTGGGCTCAATCTCGTCGACGGGCGTCGGCTTGTAACCCATGCCTCCGAGCTCCTTGGTCTTGTTCACGAGCAAAAGAGCGAGCTCGCCGGCCCACTCGTTGTGCCAGAGGTTCGAGTTGTGGACCAAGAGACCCGACTGCTCGGCCACGACCTTCTGTACGCCTTCATCGGCGTGCCCCAGAGCGTTGACGGCGATTCCTCCGGAAAAGTCGAGGTAGGCGCGGCCCTCGGTGTCCCAGACGGTGCAGGCTTTCCCCTTGGTGAGAATGAAGGGTGGTCGAGCGTAGGTGGCCAGCGAGACGGTAGCGTACTTTGCCAAGCGGTCGGCGACAGCTTTGGGCACGGCGTCGTCGAGGTGGGTCGGTTGCAGGTGATCCGTGTTGGCCTTGGGCGCTGGGTTGGCCGACGAGTAGGCTGCCCTGTAGCTGGGACGAGCAGAGCGTACAGCGGCACGGGCGAGAGACGAGCGAGCGAGCATTTTGGGGGCGAAGGACAAGGAGCGAAGTCTGCTTTCTGGCCCAAGTCAAGACGCGATTGAGAAAGGTAGCAGGATGCTGATGTAGTGCAGTGTAGCCCATTTCATACTGCTGAACAGTTTTCACAGCTAGATCAAATACTATCCCGAGACTTGGTAGCGCGAACCTCCTTTCGCCGAGGCTTGCGAAGGGGGGCGGAGGAGCAGCTTGACAGCTCTGGGATCTGGCTCTTGCAACTCGCTTCTGCTTCACTTCGACTCGGCTATCATGGATTTGGATGCTGTACAGATACAGCTAGCATCTACAGGTGAGCTATACGACTACATCTCGCTCTTCTCTCTTGCTCACTCAACCCTCCACTCCGCTACTCAGACTCGGACAAGCGTATTCACGCTCTGCAACAGCTGCAGCAACTTCTCGCTCAAGGCCCAGAGGTGTGGATTGATCTCTCATAGCGACTGCTCGCGCTCACTTTACTCTCCCACAGATCGCGGATCCGGACGAGCTGACCGCATTGCTCAAGACGTCGCTCCGAGCCAGCAACGCTCATCTTTCATTCGCCGCTCTCAGCTGTCTCCCCGCCTATTTTTCACTATTAGTACCCTCCTCAGCCACCAGCGCTGACCTCGCGCGCGCCCTCTCGAGCTCCACCAACGCTTCCTCCCTCTCACCTCAGCGACCCGCTTCCCCTTCCTCTTCCGTCGCCTCGCACCCTTCGCAATCGGGAGCCCATGCGCATGCACTCAAGCATGCTTTCGTATCGCTGCTGCCGCTCGACAAGCTCGGCGATAGCAAGGAGCGAGTGAGGGAGACTGCACGCGAGGCGCTCGTCAGTGCCGCCAGGACAGCTTTACGGCTGGGCATCAACGCTGGTACAGGGGGAGCCAACAAGGAAGGTCCATGGGGATATCTCGAAACC
Organism: Leucosporidium scottii; assembly: GCA_003054985.1. Lineage (NCBI taxonomy): Eukaryota > Fungi > Basidiomycota > Microbotryomycetes > Leucosporidiales > Leucosporidiaceae > Leucosporidium > Leucosporidium scottii. The sequence goes on along the minus strand of MWVB01000004.1, from coordinate 90,588 downwards.
AAGATGGCCGAGCAGGGCTTCCACGGCAAGAGCGCAAAGGCTCGCGAGCAGGTGCGTTTCCCTACCCCCGCTTCCAACCCCAGACTCACCAGCGCCGACCCTCCGTGCACAATACAGGCTCTCCATTACCTCGTGGCTATTCGAGACCCAGTGCACACTTCCCCTCTTGCTCCTCTCCGGCCCTTCACGACGCTTCTCCTTCCCCTTCTCGGCGACCAGGACCCCACCGTCCGTTCGCTCGCCCTGTCCTCGACCATCACCATCTTCTCCGCCGCTGGAGTCACTCAGCCCGCTCGTGCAGATCTCAAGAAGGCGATGATCAAGCTCGACGTCAACAAGAAGGTGCAGGAAACGATTCTCGCAGCCGTGCTCGGCGGAGGATCAGGCTCGATGGAGCGGACGGGCAGCGCCGCCAGTGTCGCGAGCGGCAGCGAGAAGGCTGGGTCAGGTGTTGGTGCTAACGGCAGCCACCCTTCCGCCTCGACGAACCCTACTTCACCGCCCATCGCCCGCTCTCGGCCACGACCGCCCTCCCCCGCCTCCCTCGTCGCCTCCCTCCCCTCCGCCGCTTTCCCTTCCGACCCCTCCGCCATCCATGCACCAACAACCGATGTCCAACCCGTCTACATCGCCGATCTGCGCGACTTGCAGACCGAGTTTGACCGCATGAAGGAGGGATTCGAGGGCAAGGAGACCGAGCATAACTGGATGGTCAGGGATCGCAGTATCGCTAAGATTCGGGGGATGGTCAAGGGGAATGTTCAGGAGCGGGTACTGGAGCCCTTCCTTGCTGGCATCAAGGGCGTGCAGGACGGAATCAACAAGACGGCAAGTCGAATCTCTCGCCGAGCGAGTGAGATTGTAGCTGACTCTTCGCTCCTTTCGACAGGCCTCCTCCCTCCGAACCACTGTCGCTATCTCTGCCCTCAGCCTCATCTCTGAGCTTTCCAACGCCCTCCGCCACTCCTTCGACCCCTTCCTCGACTACTTCCTTTCGCACACCTTGGGCATGGCCGGCCAAACCAAGAAGATCGTCGCCACCGCCTCGCAAGCGACCGTCACCGCTCTCATCACCAACTCAGCCTACCACCACAAGACGCTACAGCTTCTCCGGCAAGGCATGGACGAGAAGACGACGAGCGCCCGAGGCTTCGTCTCCGGTCACGTCGGCACTTTCGTCAAGGTGCATGGTCGAGCCAGCAAGAGCGCCATCGAAGCCACAGGTGGAGTCGAGGAGATTGAGCAGTCGGTCAAGAAGGGATTGACGGACCCCAATCCTCTCGTCAAGGAGAACTCGCGGACGACGTTCTGGCTCGTGCGGGAGATTTGGCCCAAGATGGCCGAGAGGATCGCGGGTAGTCTCGATGCTTCGAGTAAGAAGCAGCTCGACAAGGCCGATCCGAGCAAGAAGGGCGCGGTCGAGAAGGCGCCGGCGGCCAAGATGACCCGGCCGAGCGTGAGGGAGCTCATGATGCAGGCCAAGAGGCAGGCGGCGGCGGGAACGGATCCGGGACCATCGACGGACTTGCTCCCCGAGACAGCAGCACCAGCACCAGCACCGGCACCGTCCGCCGCCAAGTCGCCCCCTTCGTCCACTCGCCCGAGCTCTCTCTACGGCAAGATCCCGACCCCTCGGAGCACCGTTTCTCCCTCCACCTGGTCCATCTCCTCTCCCTCCACACCAACAGCACGACCTCGCCCCGGGCTAGCTTCCTCCACCCCCGGCAGCAGCGCTCGTCGCATCTCGCATACCCCGACCCTCACCACTCCCACAACTTCCCTCCGCCAAGCTTCTCCCGCCGTCACTACGCCAACCCCCTCATCACCACCACTCGCTCCTACCTCATCTCAAGGCGACAATGCCCCCTCTCTCACCGCCGGCGACGAAAGCCTTATCAAGTTCTCTTCCCCCTTCGGCGCAGTCGACCGAGACGGCTCCTCGCTCACCTTTTCAGGTTCCGCTCCCTCCTCTCCCTCCTCCTCCTCCCAAGGCCCACGAGGACGTATCGACTCCCTCGTCCTCCCCGTCACCGAATCCATCGTCGACGACGCGCTGCGCGACCAGGCGATGCAAGCCGAGCAAGCGGCCGAACGATTACTCGAGCTCGCAGAGGAAGAGGAGGAGGCTGCCGAGGCGGAGAGGAGCGCGACCCCTCATGGTGGTGTCGAGGGACAGATGAAGACGCCTGTGACGAAGAAGATGCAGCTGTTGAGGGAGGGGGATGTGTTTGAGGATAGTCCGGATGCGAGGAATGGCGAGGGCGCGGGAGGAGCAAAGGGAAAGAGGAATTGGTGGATGAAGAAGGCCGAGAGTGAGTGACTTTCTCCCCTTCTTGCATGCTCCTCCATGCGACCCCGCCGTCGCCGAAGCTGACCTGCTTCCCTCTCCTCCCCTTAAAGACGTCCCCGCCGCTGCTCCACTGCCACCCGACACCCTCGAACGCACTCAAGAGATCGCATCGCTCATCTCCGCCCTCCACACCAACCAAATCGACGTCGCCGGTCTCAAGAAGCTCTCGGCGCTGTCGAAGGAGCGACCTGTTCGAGACGAGGATGGCGGCCTGTCAAGTCCGCTGGCAAGCCCAACATACGCCAAGAACGGAGACGGACAGGCTTTGCCTTTCTGGGAGGAGGATCGGCGGTTTAGCAGGACTTGGGAGGCGCTATCGGCGATGCTTGGCAAGGAGGAGGTGAGTCATCGTCGCTGTTTGTGGATTGCGAAGTGCTCCCTCTCTTCCTTCCCTCTCTGCAGAGGCAGAGCGAGAAGGACGCCGCTTTGCTACTGTTCAAGGACCTCGTGCAGAACCAGGCTCCGTGCTTCGCCGGCGACGAAGCGAGCGTCTTCTCGCTGCTCCTCATCCTTCGCGAGGATCTATCACGGACGGTACGATCTTCTCCACCTTCGCGCTTCCTCGTAGGGCTCTGTGAGCTGACGTACTTCTCCTCTACAGACCATCGCCGCCGTCGAGGGCATCGCCGACTCCTTCGTCTCGCAATCCGAGCCTTTGTTCTCCCTCGGCTCGCTCTGCTCCTCCCTCGCTATCTACCTCGCACCACATGACGATTCCTCGCCCCTCCCCGAGCCCGTCATCAAGTCGTTTGCCCTTGGTTTGCGGCTGCTCGGCAAGTTCTTCGAGAGGCTGCCGAGCGAAGTGTTGGAGGATGAGGTACCAAGGAGGCAGGACCTGATCAAGAGGGTAAGTCTAGAATCATGTCTCTTCTCGCTGCAGACCCGTCTGACTCGCTTGTACGTTCACAGGGCCTCAACGACTCTCACTCAGGCGACCTTCGACGAGCGGCGGTCAACGCGCTCGTATCCGCGCAAAGCGTCCTGCGAGACGAGCAAAGGCTGTATTCGATGGTTGGAGGACTTGGGAGAGATCAGGTGAGTTGCAGACCTCGCCTTGCCAACGCGGATCGCTGACCGTCGGATCCTTTTCGCCTTTGCAGCTCAATCTGCTCTCGTACTGTACGCCTGCTCCTCATAGCTCGCTGGGACATTGACATGATCGCTGACTCTGAGGTTTCGCCCCCCAGACATCTCCAAGCTCCCTCCAGCGTGAGCAGCGCCCCGCTCATCGCCTTCGCAACTTCGCATCGCCCTCAGGCCGGCTTTTTCTCGCCCTCTTCTTGTGTAGCATGACGCGGAAATAACATAGATGGCTCAAAGAAAATCCTACGATGGGCTCCACTTGTACCAGAACAATCCTACTGTCGCTAGGGCGTAGCCCACCACCTGCACTCCCGTGAGCTGGTCGCCCAGGAGAAGGGCCGATCCTCCGACGAGGAGAATGTCCTTGACGACCTTGCTGAGTGAGAGCACCATGCTCGAGAGGCCGATCAGGTAGACGGAGGAGAGATTCAATAAGAAGGTGAGGGTGCAGTTGGAGAGGATGGTGAAGAGGCCGAGAGCGGGAATGGCGCGTAGGGCGGCGAAGCCTTCGACCGGGAGGATGAGAGCCGCGTTGAGGCCGAGGCAGATGGGTGCGAAGACTGGTAGTCGAAGTACGGTCAGCATTCGTTTCGGATGCGGGAGAGGGACCTACAGTAGAGCGTTTTGAGCGGCGACATCTCGTTGCCCGATTGCAGCAGAAGCTGAATGAGCGTCACTCGAGTTGCTTCGATGGCGATGGCGACCATCTATAGGGCAGATGAGTGGTCAGTTCGATAATAGCGCGCGAAGAGACGACCTACTTGGATAATGACCCCGGTGAGGTTGAACTTTGACTCGCCGTAAGAAGCTAGTCCGACTCCCGACGAGATCACGAGGACGATGGCGCAGAGCTTGAGCGAGAAATTCTTGGTGCGAAAGGCGAAGGCGGCGAGGAGGATCGCGACCGGAGAGAACGCCTTGAGCATGTGAATGAAGGCGACTCCGAGGTAGAGATACGCCCAGTTGGAGAGCACGAGCGAGATCTGTGGTGGTGTACCATGAATTAGTACGGGAGTGAAGGGTGGGAAGTGCTGAATCCTCACGGAGAACATGGCGGCGGGAGGAGCGCTGTTGGAGGGGAGGGGAGAGTCAGCGCCGAGGGAGGATGAGAGCGAGAAGAGATTGAAGCGGGAGATTCAGCCTCGAGCGCATTCGATGCCGCCAGAGAGTATCTTACATCTTCGTCCTCCAATCTTCCCAGGTCAGCGCCACACTCTCGGCTTTTGCACGAGTTGCAGCCTCCTCCTGGCTCTCGCCGACGACCGCCGAACCGTTCTCATGCGGTTCCGTTAAGGGGATCGCCGAGTATTGGGAAGGAGCGACGCCCGAGATGAGATTGGTGTACTTGTGTAGCAGTCGTGTTGCTGTACGAGAGAGGAGCAGAGGGAGCTGAGCGTCAGCTCCCCACCCACGTCGCGTCGCTGCTCGAGCTCGACTGACCGACAGTTTGGTATGCCAGATGCAAGGTGGTGAGTGTGATGGGGTAGGAGAACTTGGCTGAGCCCATCAGAATCTCTCGACTGTAGGAGAGCGGCGAAGGGTCAGCTCAAACATTGGGCGCGGATGCGAGGGATTCCGACGCTCTTCCAAACGATCACTCCGCTCGACAGGCTGATCCAAGCTCCGATAATGAGCCACGGAGGGATGGCACGAGGTCCTGGGAGGCCAGCTCCACCTGTTGCCGCTCCTGCGGCGCTCCCTCGTCCTCCCAGCTCGAGCTCCTCCTTGCCTGCATCGCTACTCCGTCTACCGAGGTCCGGTGAAGCAGCAGCAAAGTCTTTGGGTGATGTTGGAGTGTCCGATTTGGCCGGAGAGCTGCTGCTCATCGTGGAGGTGGCGGGAAGAGGGAGCGCGACGAGCACTTGAGTCTTGAGAGCGTTTCGGAGAAGCGGGTAGTCGATGTAGAGTGATGAAAGGCGTGGCGAGCTAGTCTGTGCGCTGACTCTTGTCGTACCCAAAGTCGTGAAGAGGAAGCGAAGAGGAAGGCGGAGAGAGAGAGCAACGAGGGGCGTCGCGCCTTGGCGAACGCGCATCAAGGAGGCGCCGAGATCTCTCTGCGGCTCGCTCGTAAGCGGGATGTACACTCATTTGCTCGATTTAGTCCGCTGACCCGGCGCGGCGCTGCGAGACGACGATAGACGAACACGAGCAGGGGGCGGACCGAGAAAGGTGAGAGCTCTGCGGCACTGGCGGGCTGAAGAGGGAGAATGATGACAGCGATAGCTTGTAGATTCGAGTCGGTTCTTATCTGTGAGCGGCCCCCAAGCGCTTCGCTGCAGAGAAGTCTACTCTTGCCTCCGCCGAGACCCATCTCCGAGTCGATTCGGAGAAAGTCCCGCATGGCCGATTGAAGCGGTAGCCTGGGATCTGTAAGATAAGCAAGAACATATGAGTTTGATTCGGATGAGATCATCGACGTGAAAGGCTACTGGCTGTAATCAAGGCGGAACAAGATCACTGGACTCACCTCGGCGATGATATTTTTTCGAGAAGAGAACGGCTCACTGCGCTCAAGAGGCTGCTCCAGGCTTCGAACGTGAGAGCCAAGGAGGGATGACACGAGATCCCGGGAGGCCAACATCACCTCTCGCCGCTCCTGGGGCGCAGCCTCTCCCTCCCACTGTCTCCGCTCAAGCTTCTCCGAGTCCTTGTCTGCATTCGCTGCTCCGTCGACCAAAGTATGGTAAAGCGGTGCAGGCGTTGGTGACGGAGGGAATATCTTCTTATGATCTCTTATGATCCGGTGAGAAAGGCGTCGCAACATTGCAGGATAACGTAAAAGAAGAGGTCCAGGACTGTGAGAGGGGGAGCCGAGAATGAGGAGCGCTCTCTACGCCGTGGAGATGGGGATGAGAGATTCTAAGAGTAAGCAAAGTTGAACTAAAAGCGATCTACTGCATCTTGAACGCGATCAAGCCTGTAGGTGAAACGAGATAATGAGTATTGGTCGGGGCGAGACGAGACCGCGTAGCTCGAGAGAGAGGACTGACCGGCCAGAGCAATGATGTACCCGAAGATCTGGATTGTAGTGATGGAAGATCCGAGGATGAAGAAGCTTCCGGCAATGAGCAGGATCTGTAAGGAGATAGACGATCAGCAAGCGTCTCGGCGAGCGGCTTGGCGTAAGGCTCACGTCTTTCAAGACACCAGCGAGGGTCAGGACAAGTCCACTGGCCTTGCCAATGAGCCACACCGACGAAAGGTTGAGAGCAAAGGTCATGCAGGCGCTGCAGGGCGGGAAAGGGTCAGCGCGCCTCTCCCGTCGCCCTTCATCCCTGCGCCGAGCTCCGTTTACTCACTTTCCAAACAAGGTGAAGAGCCCGACCTTCTCGATAGCGTTGGAGAAGACTTGGAAGCCCTCGACCGGCAGTAGCATGATGCTGAGGAGAAGGCTGGGTCAGCAACAGGACTGACAAGCCGGAGGAGAGAGCGAGTTGCGGCGATGAGACGGGGGGTAGGCGAGTGCAATGAGGGCGGGAGGGTTGTGCAAGGATGAAGGCGAGTACTCACGAGTTGACGGCGAGGCAGACTGGTGCCATGTAGTAGAGAGAAGAGATGGGATCGAGTCCAAAGCCTTGGAGGAGCAGTTGTACGAGCACCAGGCGACATGACTCTATTCCGATGGCAAGGGCCTGTGAGTGTAGGGTTGAAGGTGAGAGTCAGCAACTAAACACACACAGAGTGTCGCTCACTCACCTGAACGAGGAAGCCGATCAACTCGAACTCGACCTCGCCGTAAGAGGCAATCGCAACGCCCAGCGAGATGCACGCGACGATAGCCATGATCTTCTGGTTCAGCTCTTTGAGCTTGAAGGCAGCCGAGACGAGGAGGACTGAGACTGGTGTGAACGCTTTGATCCTGCGAAGCGCCGAGGTCAGCGCCGAGCGACACAGGTCAGTGCCAAGCGCCGATTAAGAGTGACGGGAGCGAATCAGAGAGGTGCGTACATTTGGATGAACGAGACAGTCAAGCGAAGATAGACCCAGTTGGAGAGGACGAGCGAGGCGGAGAAGAGAAGGCCGACGGGCACGATCTTTCGAAGGAAGGCGTCCTTGTTCATCTTGCCTGTAGGCCGAGGATGATTAGCGGATCTCGGCAAGATAGGTACAAATCCAGTTTACTCGCCTGTTGCCTCGAGCTCCTTCGCCTTGTCGACCAGTCCCGTGTACTTTCGGAGAACGCGAGTCGCGATGGTTTGAAAGAGCAGGTGGATGGTGGTGAGGGCCTGTTGGAAAGCAGCAGCGGTCAGCAGTCATTCATAGCAAGAGCCGAACTCTCGCCGCTATTGATCTACACGCCTCACTCACCACAGGGTGATTGAAACCGAGGTCCGAGAGGATGTGCTTGTTCCACAGGATGATGCAGGAAGAGGTCCCGATCCAGCAGACGATCCTGTAGATGGCAATCTCAGCTTCCCTTCTCTGTAGCTCAGCACCGAGCAGCGCCGACCCGTCCCCCTCGCTCTCTCTCTCCCAAACACCACGTCGATCGCGCTGCTTTCCCCCCGCCTTTGAGCACAGACATGGACGACTCACGGTACCCAAGCAGGAAGCCTCTGCCACAGCGGTTTCTCCCCTGCTGCTGGCTCCTCATCCACTCGCTTGTCCATCCTTTGCGCGCCGACGCTGGGCGCTGGACGCTGATTGAAGAGCGGCTGCTCCTTGGTCTCCTGAAAGAAGGTCTGAAAGGTGAAGCTCGACTCGTCCTTGTCCTTGGAGAACGACATGCTGGGCGCCGGAGTGGTGGTGCGAGAAGGAGGGAGAGCAACGTCGGCGGGAGAGCTTGAGCAGCGCGCGAGATTTAAGGTTGGGCACGGGAGCCGAGATGAGCGATTGGCGGGAGGGCAAGGGGTACAGAACAGCTCACAGACGCGAAATGGTCAAGTCTTTGTTCGCCCGGTTGGATTAGTGCGGGATCGAGGGAATGCGAAGAGGCGAAGAGGCGAAGAAGCGAAGCTAGACGCGCCGAGTTCAAGAAACCCCCGAGCTTCAGATGGCTTCGCCGAGATGAGTAGCAAGAGACTTGTGTAACAGCTTGTGGCCGAAGAGAAGTGGCCCTCTTGTGATGCTGCATTCGCTCGTCTACCGCTCTTCTGCCAGTGCTAGAAACTCGGAGCTTCCGCCGAGACAATTCGATGCTGTAGTGTCGTGAGCATAAGCAAGGAGCTACAGATATATATACCGGACACAGTAATAGGCGGCGTGCCTCTCCTAGTGAATCCCTTGGGCCAGAGGAGGAGGCGAAAGGGAGCGCCGACCCCTCCGAGCGGCATGAACTCGGGCGTTTTTGAAGCTACAGTAGCACACCTGTGCAGCTGATCCAGCGAGCCCACGGTGCACATGCTGTAAGCTTTCTTCCAGCCTGCGTGACTAATGGCTGAGCTGCCCAGGAGGGACTGATCTCCGGAGTTCGGAGACAGCATGGTCAGCAAGTCGAGCTTGTCATCTCAAACTGTGATACGTGTCGTGGGGGTTTGGCAGCGCTGAAGATCAGGTATCAGCCGCTGCAAGATAGGTGTCAGCCGCTCTCCAAGCAAGGCGGAAGTCCGAGCCGGCATCGAGCACAACTCCGAGTTGACCGACCTCGAATCTCCCTCTCACACCCCATCATCCGTACACATCTCCCGCCAACATGGCTCCTCGCGTCGTTCTCATCACTGGTGGGTACTAGCTGAGCACGTTACACGGTAATCACTGACACTCACTCCCCCTCAGGCTCCTCCACCGGCTTCGGCCGCCTGCTCGTCGAGTCGGTGCTCGCTCAAGGCGACATTGCCATCGCCACACTTCGCCAGCCCTCGGCTCTGGACAATATCAGAGATCAACATGGACCCGAGAAGCTCCTGATCCTTCCTCTCGACGTTACAAAGCACGAGGACATCGAGAACGCCTTCAAGCGGGCCAAGGAGGTCTTCGGGCGCATCGACGTAGTCATTAGCAACGCTGGCATCTTCAGTAAGCAGTCTAGTTGACCTCAGCCTCTATCAAGGAAGTTTGTCAGAGAGCAGAGCGTTGACCTTTGCCTCCCTCAGGCGTCGCCGAAGCCGAGGCCGTCTCGGAAGAGATCACTCGTAACATGTTCGGTGCGTTACAGATTTGACGAGAGTGTTGTTTGAGCAAGCAGCTGACGCCTCTCCTGTGCTACATAGAGGTCAACGTCTTTGGACCCATCGCCCTCGCCAAGCGCTCGATGTCGTTCTTCCGAGATGAGAATCCTACCCCCGGCGGCTACTTCATCAGCATCTCCTCAATCTCGGGGGTCGTCTCTATTCCTGCTGTGAGCTCGTACTGCGCCACAAAGCATGGTAAGCTCGGAGCGATCCTCCTTCTCATTCTCGGCGTTGACTCTTCGAGCTCTGGCTGCCGGTGGTCGCTCTCCAACAGCCATCGAGGCGTACGTCGAGGCTCTTGCAGGAGAGGTGGACCCCCTCTGGAACATCAAGATCACCAGCGTCACTCCCTCCCTCTACTCCAACCCCGTCGTCATCAACGCCTCCTCGATCCCGGTTCACCCTGCCTACGCCGACAACCCCTCCCTCCCAACCAACGGTTTCCGTCAGTACTTCAACCCTTCCACCTTCGGCAAGAGGCCTCCCGGGGACGATCCTGCCAAGGCTGTGAAGGCCATTCTCTCCCTCCTCGACAAGGAGAAGGCGCCGCTTCGGTTCCCGCTCGGGGTGCCCGCCATCGAAGGACTGCTCGCCAAAGCCAAGCAGCTGCAGGAGCAAGCGGCGGAGTTCTGCGAGATCGCGAGCTCGACTGGTTGGGACGATCAGGAGTAGAACGGAAGTAGAACTCTCAACGCCGAGGATGCTCGCCGTCTCGAGGGACGTGGGGTCGAATGGAATGCAGATGGCTCTCTGCTCACGATGCGAACACTGTGTAGTTCGTTCGCGAGAAGGTTTGAAGAGAACGCTATTTACATGGAAGCAAAACACAGCAGCAGCAGCAAGCGAAAGCACCATCTCGACGACTCGGCTCGAGCACCCTCCTCTCGGGGTTCAGTAGCCTCCCGCATGCTCAGCAGAAGCTCTACAAGGAGGGGAGCAAGGTCAGGAAATTATATTCAGATGCCTTGTCCCGCTCGAGCTGCTTCGGCGCGGTCGGAGAAGAGCAACTCACTCGAGCAAACGGTCAATCGCCGCTTCCTCGCCCTCGCAGACGACGTCGAAGTCTTGCAGTTCTCCGGCGTAGCGGTGGTAGTGACGAGCCACGAGATGACGGATCTGAGGAGGACGGATCAGCTAGGGCGTCGAGCAAAGCCGAGCGAGACTCGGAGAGGAAGACCGAAGCGCTGCTCACCATCTGGGTCCAAAACCTCGCCACGGAAGCGAAAGAAGGAGTCTTGGAAGAGATGCAAGAGATGCAGGAGAAGCCTCTTCCGAAGGCTTGCATATCGTCCACCGTTGCCGTTTCGGGGTTGAGTCCAGCGACTTCGATGAGCTGCAAATTAACCTTGAGCTCGCCCGCATCGACGCCGTAGCTTGCCGCTTTGAGGCTGTGGAGAGGCTTGTCGTCCGAATGAGGGCACTTGTGGGAGGAAATGACGGACAAAGGTCCTACTGCGCCGCATCCACGAGAGCCGTAAGGAGAGCTGTCCTTGCACTGGAAGATAGTCGTAGCGAGGGCAAGAATGGCCTCCACCTGCTCGTCGGTGAAGGCGTCGTCGGGACCGGCGGGGGTAGGAAGCTTGGGGTAGTTGGCAGGATTGCTGGCTCCGAGGGCGTTGGACGTAGCGGTCGAAAGCGCTTGGGCGAACTTGGCGACGAGCTCCGACTTCAAAGATGCCCTCAGCTCGTCGATCTCGGAGGCGATAGAGGGATAGCTGTCCTCCATGGTCGAGGTTTCGTCGAAGACCGAGTCGTCGGGGTAGTAGAGGAGCTTCACCGACGCGAGCTCGACGAATTCGTCCCAAGGCGGGAGGGGGAAGAGACCAGCCTCCTTTTGAGCGTCCTCTTCGGCGAGCAACGACTTGTAGACGTCTTCGAGGTACGATTGGCGGATACGACGATCCTCAGCGAGCTGCTCCTCGGCGAGACGAGCCTCCTCGACGCGATTTTCCTCCTCGACTCGTTCCTTCTCGGACTCGAGCACGAGAGTGAGGGTCTGGAAAACGTCGTCTCGGCCTGTACGAGTTCTGTTAGTATTAGCCGTAGAGTAGAAGAGAGTACATACTGCGATCGGTGAGCTCGCGAGCGACGTTGACCTTGGCGTGAAGCTGGAATGCCTCCGAGGCGAGACTGTAGGTTTCAAGGTAAGTACGAGGCCGCGGGGAAGAAGAGAGGTACAAAAGGGTGAGCTGACCTCCTCTCGGTCCATCCGAGCTCGCGGAAGTGAGCTTCAATCCTGGAAAAAGGGGAAGGTGAGAAACGCCGAGCCGGAGCATCTCGATATCGCGAGCCACTCACGCTGCTTTCCTCGCCTCCTTGACCGTGTCACGTTGAGCAGACTTCTCCTCGTCGCGCGCGGCCCACCAGGTAGCGAGAGCGAGCTCATCCTGCGTACAGGCGAGAGGACTGAGCGATCGCCGAGGTCAACCACTTCGGGGCGACAACAGAGGGCTTACCTTCTTGCGGTCCAAGATCTCTTGCTGCTTCTGTTGGGTCAAAAGCGCGATTTGGGAGTACGAGCGCTGCTGGTGCTCGTCGACGTCCATCTGCAAGTATTCGAGCTTGGTTCGCTGTCTTCCCGCACAGTCGTCTTGCAGAGGTGCTCAGCCGTGGCGAAACAACGCGTGTAACGAGCAGAAAGAGTACATACAGCTACTGCGCATGAGCGGGTAGACCCCGTAGGAAGTGTAGACACTGCAAGGAGGCGTGAGCTGCTCGCTGTTCGGGACAAGGCTCAGATGCGACCTACAGCTCTCCGGCACATTTGCTGCAGTAGCGACGACACAAACCGAGGTAGGGAAGCTTCGTGGTACTCTTGTGGCACTCCTGCAGCAACATCAAGCGAGTAAGCTCGACGCGTTCTGCTCGGCGGGCCCCACAATATCGCCAACGAGAGGTAGGACGGGCGAGAAGCTCACCATGCAGTGAGAACCGTACATGAGCTCGGCAAGCTCGATGAGGTTGGGACTGTTGTCGGCCTCGAGCTTGGGCAAGCCAGCGTTCTCCCTCGCCTGCTCCCAAACGACCTCCATCCTCTTGGTCGTGAGCAGCGAACGGCAGCTCTTGTTGAGGCGTGCGAGAGCGAGTACGGTGCCCAAGTCAGCTTGACTGGCGATCTCGGCGACGACGTCGAGCGGGAGAGCAGCGAAGGAGCCGAGCGAGCCCTGTTTAGAGGAGCGAGAGAGACGCGGTCAGCGGTGAGCTCTCAGAGCAGCTGCAAATGGTACAGACTCACCTTGATCTTCCTCTTGGGCGCAGACTTGGCTTTCGACTTCTTCTTGGCTGGCTTCTGGACGTCTGCAGAAGCAAGGAAAGCGCGTGAGCTGACTTAGCGCGACGAGGACCGTGAGCTGTAGCTCACAAGCTTCCTGCTCCTCCTCGTCCGAAGCGAAAGAGAGTGCGTCAGACTCGGATACAGAGGGCTTGCGCTTGCGGAGAGTCGGCATCGTGGGCTGGAAGCGAGACGAGGAGACGAGCAAGATGTGGAAGCAGGGAGAGAGAGCTCGCGACAAGTTCAATCAACTTGAGACGCGAGCACGGTGCATTAAAGCAGAGCGGAGAGCTAGCCCAGCTCTACCACGGTATCAATCATACTCGTCGCTGGTAGTGCCGATTTCCCATCGTTCTTGCTTGCAGCGAGTCAAACGTCTTCGCCGAACGAGCATCTGCCTTCGGGTCCCGCCAAACCTGTATTTCCATCATCCTAGCACAAAGGTACTATCAAGATCAGCGCCGATCACCATAGCGAGCCCGCAATGTGGCGAAGAGGAAGGAGGCGAAAGTGAATGGTGCTCGCCGAGCGAGCGAAAGGCCGACGCCGCGAGTCGAACGAGGGGAAGGTGGGAAGAACAGTGATCGGCCTCTGCTGATCATGATGACCTGGCGAAGGATGCGCCACTCCTAGCCGAATCCATGCTGCCTCTGGCGTCCGACATTCCTCGTCGCCGAGGGTGGCGGCGCTCCTGCAGGGCTGAGGGGAAGGCCAGGCGGTTTCTGTGGGCTTCTGCTGACGAAAGCGGCGGCCGAAGGAGAGAGATCGGAGAGGAGAGTAGCGGCCGTTGCTGGTGAAGCCGGGTGAGGGTGCTGGCTCGGGGAGGAGACGCCGGCGCTTTGAGCAGGGCCGGGGAGGGGGAGAGCCGCTGCACGCGAAGGGGAGGCGAATGGCGAGAAGTTGCCGAAGAGGGAGAGGGGTTCGAGGGGAGGAGCTCCTGGCTGCCTGGGTCCAAGAGGCGAGAGATTGCCGCTGGCGGAGAAGGAAGGGTGGCGAGTGCCGCTGGTGCTGGCGGGAGGAAGGGGATTGTTGGCGATGCTGCCATCGAAGGGGGAGGGTCGTGCCCAGGCGGATGAGCCGGCGTTCGGCGAGTTGGCGGTAGTCTGAGGCTGGAACGCTTGATGGGTCATGTTGGGGAGCGACTCGAAGGACCCGCGAGTGACGAAGCTGGGCTGTTGCAGCTGAGGCGAGTCGGACCAGATGGAACGACCTGCTCCACCTCCAATAGGCGGGCTACCAGGCAGAAGCGATGATTGAGCGAAGGCGGATGGAGGGGAGGCGGCCGAGGTAGGGACGCCGAGGACGTGGTGAAGGAGATGGTCGCCGGCGGGGCGGGAAGGCGAATGAGCTGGAGGAGGGAAGAGGTTCGAACGAGGAAGGGAGGTAGGTGCGCTGCGAGTTGGAAAAGAGTCAGCACGAAACGCGAGAGAGCGAGCGGCGGCGAGACTCACCTGCCGAGCCCGGTCTGAGAAGCGCTCCTCGACTGGTAGACAATGTGCTCGTCCTCGTCGTCATCCTCATCTCCCTCAAAGTCCTCATCGTCCATCTCCATCTTGCCCACCTCGCCGATCCTCATGGCCAAATCCACCGGATCATCCTCCGTCTCTTCAGTGCCTTCCCAGCCCATCTGTCCTGCGCCCTCCGTGTCATCCTCCTCGTCTTCTTCCTCAAAGACACCCTCATCAACCTGCGCCAGTAGCCCTGCTCCTCCTCCAGCGGTCGGGAAAGCGGCAGCGATCCTCTCAGCAGCGAGGGCGACTTCGCGAGCTTCGAGGGATTCCGGAGATGGGTCGTCGCCGCGAGGGCTGAAGACGAAGGCGCCGTGTTCGATGGTGATGAGAGAGGACTGTAGACAAGCAAGGTGAATGCAAGCTCAGGCTCGAGGACGAGAAGGAAGGGAGCTCACCTCAGCCTCGGCGACCAACGCCGCGTCGACCTGCAGCTCCTGAACCCTCATAAGCTGCTCCTCATTCGGATGAACGTCCTTTCCGACCCTCGCAATCTCTCCTCCCTGTCCAACGACCGCATCAGCCGCTCCAACTCCCTCCTTCATCCCCCTCCTCAACGGCGCAAAGCCCAGCAAATCCACATCCTCCTCCAACCACACGCCACCTTCGACCGCACTAGGCAGCTCTTCCAAAGGGAAGGCAAGCATCATCGAGTTGCCAAAATCGGCGTAGGCAGACCAGAACGCCTCGAGCTCATGAGCCAAGTGCGCCGAGCTGACCGAGCTGAGATCCATGCTCTCATCGGCAGCGGCTGTCGGATCTTGCGCCTCCTGCTCGAGGCTCTCGCGCTGAGATCCCTTGGCGGTAGTCTTGCGCTCCTTGGCCTCGACACGAGCTTCAACGCGGGTGATGTACTCGAGTTGGCCCATGATCCATTTGCTGAGGATGCGGAGGGCGGGAAGCGTTCGACGGAGGACGGCCGAGATGTTTTGTGCGAGAGGGGTAGGGACGTTGGACTGGGAGGCGTCGTTGGAGGCGAGGAGCTCGTTCGTTTCGGAGGAGCCGATCGAGAGGAGGATGCGGTAGAAGGAGAGGACGTGGAGGAGGATGTGGGGTTCGAGGTTGACGCTGGTGGTGACGTTGGTGGTACTGCTGGCGGCGGCGGCGACGCGAGAGGAGGAAGAGGTCGTCTTCTTGCCTGTGAGGAGGGATGGTAAGCGAGCGTCCCGTCGACGGGCGGGCTCTGCACCTTACCAGATCGGAAGACTCGAGCGTTCCATAGCGCGCACAAGCTGGTGACGACAGCCTTGACGATGGTGTCCGAAGTGAGGAGTCGATTCTCCACCGCCGTCTTGAAGAGGTCTTGAGTGTGCTGGGAGAGAGCGGCGATATCGGGCAGCCTGTCGAGCAGTCGTCGTCAGCGAAGGCGCTCAAGAGGCAGCGCACCGGTAGACACACCTCGTCTTGACAAAGTAAAGACCCTGCAACGCGACGAAAGCGACTCTAAACCTCGCTCCCTCGTCGCCCTCGCCTTGCTGAGCGGCCGCTTCGTCGGCGAACCAGCGGTTGACGGCTTTGGTGTAAGTGATTTCGAGGTTGGTGCGAGCGGTGGGGAACGGCGAGCGAACGGAGAGGGCGCGGGAGTAGTGGTAGGTGGATGAGAGAGGGTCTGAGGCGTATTGCGAGAGGACGGCGAGCTGGTTAGAAGGGTTGCCTGTGGGTCAGGAAGAGGGCGATCAGCTTCGAGAGCTTCGGAACAGGATAGCGAGAGATCAACGAACCATTGTCGGGCAGCAGAAGCCTTGCTTGGTGATAGCACTCGGCGGCTCGGCTCCAGTTCTTGACCTTCCTCTCCCCTCCAGCAGTCGCGCTTTCCGTCTTGCCCTTCCCTCTCCTTCCACCTCCCCCTCCCTCCTTCTTCGCTCCACCCCCGTTGGCCTCGTTGTAGAGCTCTCGATACCTAGCGAGATCGCCGAAGCAGATCAACGCCTTGTGAGCGAGAGGTACGGCCTTGCTGCGACGACTCTTGCGCTCCTCGTCCGTACGTTGAACCTCTACTTCTTCCTCTCCTTCGTAATCGACGACTACGCCGAGCGTACGAAGGCCGACGAGATCTGAAGGGTAGAGACTGGCCGCGAGCCGGCCGAGCAATACTCGATAGAAGTCCTCCTCCTGTCCGAGGAAGGTGCGGAACGAGTGGATGAGCCGCCTGCGAGCGGTCGGGCCAGGAGGAGGCATGGCGCCGCCGAGCCCTCCTCCGCCGCGAGGACCGCGACGGTGAGCTTGAGGCGATTCGGCGATGGTCTTGTCCATTTCGGTGAGCTTGGAGCGGTAGAGGTGAATGAGGGCATGGGTCGTCTCGAGCCAGAGGAGCCCTAGAGCGTTCAACGAGCGGGCGGCGTGATGAGCGGAGGTGGACGAGCTGGTGGCCTTGAGCGGGTTGGATGAGGCGCTAGTGGGTTGGAGGGACGCCGAGGAAGAGGCGGAAGCATGGGGAGGGGAGAAGATGATCTGGAGGTAGGCCTTGCGTAGCCTGTGCAGGTAGATGAAGGCGGGAACAGCGAGCCGAAGAGCAGAGGTGGGGAGATGAGAGCGGCGCTGTCAGCGAATGAGACGTGTATGGCATTAGGGAACAAGACGTACGCTTCCCGCTGAAATTCTACTTCACGATCCCATGGATCCTTGCGCTTGAGCATCCCTCTAAGCTCGATAGCGAGGCCTTTGGCATCCCTGCTCGACGAGACAAGGAAGAGCGGGCGGCGTCAGCTGAGGTGTTGAGACGTGGCGCTGTAGGGCAGCAGGGCAGCAGCAGCACTCACCTAATGATAGAGCTAGTCGAAGGCTGATCTTTGTGCAGAGAAGCGCGCCCTTGAAGCTGAGCGGCGGGCGGAGGTGCTCGAGGATGCATCTCGCTTGAGAGGTGAGAAGCGAGAGGCTGCTGTGGTGCAGTGCTGTAGTCCTTTAAAGCCTAGTAGCGCGCGCGTGAAACCATCTCCCTGTGTCCCTGTAGCGAGATATCCAAGCGAGATTTGGGCTGAGGGCAACCTCCGAGTCGTCGCGCTCCCCCTCTCTTGACTTGAACCACCTCCCCTCGTCAGCTCGTCCCCCTTCTCGACTCCGTATCAAAGCGCTTCGAATCAGCTACAGAGATTCTGCTAGGGGCTCGCTCAAGATGGAGCTCGGTCGTCTCTCGCGCCTGCAGCTGTACGGCATCGTGTCGTCCACTTGCTTCGTCTGGGCCATCCTCAACGCCTTCCGAGTCCGCTCCAATTTCTACTCGGCTGCCGTGTACCTTAGCAAGAGCAATGCCTGTATGATGGTACGTCTCTTACCTCTCCCGTGCTGGCCCGGCCGAAACGAGCCAGACCACGCACTTCGGCGTCATGCTCAACCGCGCGAGCTCACCACGTCGGACTTTGGGCGCGCGCAGATTCTCTGGAACCAAGGCATCTACCAGACGGTGCTTTTCGGCAAGCTCATGCAGGCCATCTTCTTCGGAGAGCTCCGCATGATCGAAGTAGAGGTGCGCGCTTCAGCTCCGGAGGTCGTCGAGGGACGGGCGGCGCGTACTTCGTGCAAGCTGACCTGGTTCGTTCCACTACATAGCGCTTGCAAGAGCGGGGATGGTTCGCCGTTACCGAGACTCTGCTCGCCCTCACCATCTTCAAGGACGAGTTCGAGTCGTCGTTCGTCTTGCTCTTCGTCAGCTTGCTCTTCCTCAAGGTGTTCCACTGGCTCGCCTCGGACCGAGTAGAAATGGTGCGTGCTTTGCTGTCGAGCTCAACTTGAAACTCGTAAACTGACCCGCTTCGCTTTACAGATGGAGCAGTCGGCGCAAGTGACCCGTCTCGCTCACGCTCGCATGCTCGGCCTTCTCTCAATCCTTTGGATCCTCGACGCCTGCCTCATCGTCTACGCTGTCGAGTCGATCCTGATCGAGGGCCCGACCGTGATGATCATGTTCGCCTCGGAGGTGAGTCGAGTCTCGCATACAGCGCCGAGCTTCGGAGCGCTGACCCTCCTCCGCTCGACAGTACATGATCCTCTTGGCCACCGTCTGGAGCATCACGATGAAGTACATCATCAACTGTATCGACCTTCGCTCCGAGGTACCGTGGGAGGACAAGTCGGTCTGGGGTCTCTACGTCGACCTCGCCGCCGGTTCGTCGCTCTTCCCCCTTCGCTCTCGTCCAATACTGACCTTCTCCCACTCTCCAGACTTTTTCAAGCTCGTCAATTACGTCACCTTCTTCTCTCTCATCCTCACCTTCTACGGCCTCCCCCTCAACATCCTCCGCGACGTCTACATCACCCTCCGTTCCTTCATCCTCAAATGCCGCGACCTCGCCCGCTACCGTGCCGCGACAAGAAACATGGACACTCTCTACCCCGACGCCACTCTCGCCGAGATGGACGCCATGGCCGACAAGACGTGCATCATTTGCAGGGAGGATATGGAGTTCCGTGGTCAGAGGCCAGCTGCCGAGGGCGAGGTGGCAGTACCGCCTCCTCTTGCGCCTGTAGGACCAAACGACACGCCCAAGAAGCTTCCTTGCGGCCACGTCTTCCACTTCCATTGTCTCAGGAGCTGGCTCGAAAGGCAGCAGAGCTGCCCCACTTGGTCAGTTGGTCGCCGAGTCATCCCGTTACTCCCTCGCTAACTTCTTGTCGCCCACAGTCGCCGACCCGTCCTTCCCTCCGAGCGTGGAGTCGCTGCACCAGCACCAGCACCAGCAGCCAACGCCAACCCTCTCGCCGCTGCCGCGGGAGGTCGAGGCGTCCCTCCAGCGGCCGTCGGCGATGAAGCCATTCGACAAGCCCAACTCAACCTCGCCCGCAACCTCGGTCGTGAAGCCTTTGGCGTCGTCTTCCCCGGCATCCCCTTTCCACCAGAAGCAGCTCTCCCCGCTGGCGCCGCTCCTCCCCCCGCGCAAGCTGGAGCTCCTCCCGCCGCCGCGCCTGGTACGCCTCTTCCACCAAGCGTCCAGCCACCGCCGACTTCTTCCTCATCCGCACCTCGTCGCGGTACCAGCACTCCTCGCACTGCAGCCGCTACCGCCGGCGCAGGCCTCGACAACCCTCTGGCTCGCTTCTCTCTCCCCGAGCTCCGTCTCCCACCAACCGGCGAGGCAGGACTCTATACCGCGCCTCCTTCGCCTCTCACTGTTCCTGAATACGCTGGAGTGGCGTACGGAGCGTACCCTCAGCCAGGAGCGGGTCCGTCGGCGCCGGGAGTCGCTGGTCAGCCCTCGTCTGGGACGGTGGGCACGGCGGGACAAGCGAAGAGCGTGCCAAATTTGGAGGAGAGGATCAACCATATCAGGGAACGGATGGCTCGAGCTCAGGGAGCGGCGGCGGCCGCGGCAGGAGGATCGGGAGCTGCTCGGGGAGGTGGACCGAGCATCTCGGTTGCGGTCGCGCCTGGTACACCGACCGTTACGCCCTCGAGTCCGGTTGAACCGAGCGTGGAGGCGCAGGAGGAGGAGGAGGCAGAGGAGGAGCAGAAGCCTGAACTCTCGGCGAGGGAGGCAGCGCTGGCGGCGGCGGAACGACCGTGTGCCGCGGCCAATGGAGGCAAGACCCCTACTCGAGCATCTCCGGTCACCACCCCTTCGGCGCCTGCAGCTCTCGCCTCCCCTTCATCGATCGACGCCCTTCCTTCCCCCTCGTCGACCGCACCAGCTTCGCCTCTCGTCCTCGACGAGCC
>MWVB01000004.1:15578-70584 GCA_003054985.1 Leucosporidium scottii | reverse complement strand
GGATAGCCGATACCAGCGCCAGCTGATTCTGAGGCACCCACGACCCCATCACCAGCTTCTACCCCTCAGCCGACAACGGCAACCCAACAACCTCGCCTCGTTCCCCTCTTCTCCGCCAACTCTCCCCTCCCCCTCTCCTCGTACCCATCCCTCCTCTCCTCCCTTCCACCATCCTTCAACCCCTCACCCACGCCTTACTCTCTCACTCGCCCCCGCTCCCTCCCTTCACAGCCTCTCCTCCCATCAGCTCCCACCGAAGATCAACTGCGCGAGCTGAGTCGTCTGACCCGCCGAGGGATTGAGGAGAGGTTGCGCGTGTTGATGGGGTGGCAGGAGAGGATGCAGAGTATGTCGGAGGAAATGAAGAGTGTGTTGGAGGTGTTGCCTTTGGATACGGCTGAGGTTGTCATTGGGGAGGAGCAGAGTGAGCCGAGGGACAAGGGGAAGGCGCCGGTGGAAGGGATACATGCCCAGGGTGGTGTGTGATGGTAAATAGGACGTTCTTTTGTGAGCCATACTACGATATCCCACTATCCTTTCTCGACGAAGAATGACCTGCTCGGCGAAGAGACGGAGAGGGGTCATTTGGCCGATTTGAGCTAGCTCAGAAGCTCTCTGAGCAGACATAGGAAGTTGAGCTACTCTGCTCTCAAGGTCTGCTGCTCTTCACTCCCTCAGTCCGCTCTCTGGGCCAAGCGGACGCTCGAGCAGTCCGCGCCTCTCTCCCTCTTGACGCTCACCGCTTGCCTCCGCTCGCTTCTCGCCCCCGTCGAGGGCAGCAGCTGGGCGTAATTGGATACATTCTTGACGACCTACACGACCCTTTCACGACCTCTTACGACCTTCCGACCACGACTTACGACCATCAGCACGAGCCCTCGTCGTCCTTCTCGCTCTTCTGACGACCGATCTCGCCTAATCGACTGCATCAACCTTACGACTAACGACTTGCACCTATGAGCAACTTCTCAAGCTCAGGCTGCCCCGTCCACCACACGCTCCCCTCCGATCCAGTGCCATTCTTCTCGAACGGCAACATCAACTTCAAGGCGCACGACGTAGGCTGGCTAGTAGCAGGCTTTTGTACCCTCGTGGCCGTCGTCACCTCGCTCTGGCTCATCAACAAGCACCTCCTCTTCTTCTACTCTCCTCACTCTCAACGACACATCGTTCGGATCCTCTTCCTCGTCCCCATCTACGCCATTTGCTCCTTCCTGTCCTACTACTTTTACCCGCAAGGTGAGTTCGACCCCTCCTTCGCGCTTCGTCCTCTTGATCGCCGAGCGCCGAGCGCCGAGCGCCGAGCCGAGCGCTGACCCTTTGCCCCCGCCTTCTCATCCTACAACACAGCGCTCTACTTCCAACTCGTCCGTGACTGCTACGAAGCCGTCGTCATCGCCGCCTTCTTCTGCCTCCTCATCGCCTACCTCTCCAATCCACCGCCGACCCCCGAGCAACCCTGCCCCGCTCCCTACGAAACTCGGGCTGAGAGGACGGCCAGGCTGCGAGAGGTGGTCAAGGACTTCCATTTGAAGAAGTGGATGTGGCCGTTCGGTTGGGTCAAGTGGAGGCCGGCGAAAGGTGGCAAGGGAGAAGGCGAGGTGAGATTAATTTCCCGGCGAAAAGAGACGAGGCCGCGAGCTAACTCGCTCCCCATTCAACAGGCCTTCCTGTGGATCATGCGCATCGGTATCGGTCAATACGTGCTCGTTCGACCCCTCTCGACCCTCGTCGCCGTCGTCTCCGAATACCTCGGCTGGTACTGCCTAGCCTCATGGAGCCCAGGTTTCACGCACCTCTACACCTCGGCCGCGATCACTATCTCAGTCACCGTCGCCATGTACAATGTTGTACGTCACTCACGTCCACAGCCTTCCTCCTTCGGCGAGAGGGAAAGGCCCTCCGGAGAGCCGAAGAAGGCGTAACAGCTCAAGCTGTACTTACCACACCTCTTCCCACTCATAGCTCCAGCTCTACATGGCCTTCAAGAAAGAACTCGCGCCGTTCGCTCCCGTTCTCAAGTTCCTCGCCGTCAAGGTCCGTCCCTTTCCCTTCGCCGATGGTCTCCCTTCCTACACTGACCCACTAAATCAACTTGCATCAACAGACGGTAGTCTTCCTTACATTCTGGCAAGAATCTGGTCTCGCTCTGCTCGAAACCGCGGGGGTGATTACGGATCGGGAGTACTTCTCTTCGGCGTCCATAGTCGTAGGCCTCGCGGCTCTTCTCTCCTGCTTCGAGATGATGCTTTTTGGTAAGGCAGAGCCAAAGATAGGAGAACAAACACTGACCCTCACCTCTTGAACAGGCTTCCTCCACGTCAAGGCCTTCTCCTACCTCCCCTACCGCGCCCTTGCCTCTCCCGTCCGAGTTCCTCCCGCCGACAGCGACACCCTCTCCCTCTCCTCCACCTCCTCCGACCCCATGCCCACCGGAAAATCGTTCGCCGAATGGAACGCATGGGAGCAGCGCAAGGAGAAGAAGCTCAAAGCCGCTGCTCGACTCGCCAAGATGAAGCTCAAGCCCGGCGACCTCGCGCTCAAGGAGGACGGCACACCCCTTCTGCAGCGGACCCAGAGGTGGCCGGCGTTGAAGAAGTGCCTGCTGTTGACGGATCTGGGGAGGGAGCTCAAGGAGGAGACGGGCTACATGGTGCGCAGGAGGGAGGACGGCCTTCTCGATCGCCGAGACGACCTCGAGGAGGCGATGGGCAAGGCGAGGGGAATCGGGGAGCGCCACTACAGCGAGAAGGATTGGTGGGCTGAGGAAGAAGGACGCGGCGACTCGCTGGAGAGGGATTTGCGCCGGCTTAGGCAGGGCAAAGAGCTCCCGGCTGGGAGAGCCAAGGCCAAGGTTGGCGCCGACGGAAGCCTCATTCTCCCCACCCTCTCCAAGTACGGCGGTTCACCTCGAGAAGAGCCCTTCGACATCCCTCATCGCCTCTCGCGCGAGGAGGAAGGGCAGTCGTTGCTGAGGGCCGAGGAGGGGCGCGTCGAGCGATGGGAGCAGGGCGTGCAGCAGCGCAGGAAGGCTGGCGACGGGCGAGAGCGCTGGTGGAGCTCCCTTTCGAAGAGTATCGGCAGGGGCAAGACGAAGGATTCGACCAGCTTTAATCAGCTTGAGCGTCAAGGCGACGGCTACCACCCTCCCCCTCCTTCCTTCGACTACGACCCTGATCCCACGACCGCCCCTCGCGCCCCTCCTCGCATCATCCCACATGCCAACTCTTCGTCCTCCACCCCCTCCTACCGACCCAGCGCTCCTTCCCGCCCGCTCGAGCTCAACTTGCCCGAGCCTCTCGCCTTCTCCGCCGAGCTGCCCCTTGAATCGATGGCCAGCATGGGTCCCCTCGCTGCACCTCACGCCCTCGGATCTCCCAGCCGTACTTTCGCTCCCTCGTCCGCTGCTCGACCTGCTTCCTCCTCTCGTCGCCATAGCGCTGGCAGTCGTGTCAACGGCTCGACGCCCTCGCTCCCCTCTTCCATCAACTTTTCGCATCACCAGCCTTCGATCTTTGCACCCGAAGCCTCTGGGTTACGCCGCCCAGCTATCGCCGCCTCCAGTCCCTCGACACGCCCTCCGCACCGCCCCTCGTTCTCCTGGCAAGCTCGCGCCGAACCTCCCCTCACCGAGTTTCGCCCCCCGCCTCGCGCTTGGAGGAGGCATAGCACGCAGTTGGACCAGGCGGAGGTGAAGAGCGAGAGTGAGAGGAGTTTGCAGCGGTTGGCGAGTGAGGAGAGTAGGAAGTCGAAAGGCTGGCCGCCGGGAGCTGGACGACCCTTGGGAGGGGGAGCACGAGGATTCGTCATTGAAGAGTATTGAGGGAACGAGGGAGGTTCTCTGCCCTACATAGTATTAATGCCCCTACCATCGTAATGTGATCACTGCTTGTCATTCCCCAACGCGAGCTCGGCGAAGTTGCGATCTCGAGGAGGCGTTTCGTTCTCCAAGCCCTTCTCTGATTTGACGTAGCTCGCCAATCTTCACTCGGTGACTTTTTGAGCCCGCCCACTTCTCTCAGAAGCGCCATTGGTCCACGGCGAAGCTCCGCCGAACTGGGCGAGTCGCCAGTCTTTTCACCCTCGTCTCAAGCCTGGCAGCGCATGAAAGTCACTCCAAGCACTCGAAAATTCTCGATAGCCCCTCGATATCTCCTTGTAGCTTCGTTCTGGGGCGAAACATCCGTCAGAAAGCGAAGAGGGAGAGAGCATCGGGAGCGCCGAGCTTCTCCAGGCAAACAGCAATTACAGCAGCTCCTCGTGCGTCGTCTGGGGGTAAAAGTAGTAGAGTGGGAAGGCAGAATCTGAGAGAGCGCCTTTCCCTCTGCAATCAGGCCTCAGGGCAGCCTCCCACTCTGAGCGAGTGTGCATGCTCGGCGCCGAAAAGGCGGCTTGAAGCAATTTGTAAAGCGCTGTAGATTCATAAGTGAAGCGAGAAGAGTATGAGGCGCATATATGGCATACATCAAACGACTCCAGCGTTATTTCTGCTCGAAATGAGAAGGTCAGCGAGAGCGAGGAGATGAAACGACATCGAGAACTCACCGTTCTACCACCTCAGCAGCGCCCTGGCAGCCACGAGCCCGCAGAGAGCCAGCAGAGTAGTTCCTCCATCATACTGCTTGCTCATCCCCGATACCGGTGCAGCACTGGCGCTGGCATTGACTGCTGAGCTCGGAGTGGCTGATCCCGTTAGCGCGGAGGTGGGCGAAGAACCTGAAGAGGTAGCGGAGACGGCGGCGGAGGTAGAGTTGAGTAGGCTGGATAGGCTGGTTGTGAGGATCGCCGTCGTATTGACTGGTCCGGGCGGGATGAAGAGCGAAGTGGAGGTGCTTATGGCGGTGCTGTTACTGCTACTACCGCTGGACGGCGAGCGTGATGAGAGCGTTGTAGGGAATGGAATGGTACGTGTAGTCGAATCCACGATGGTAGGGAACGTCTCGAGGTTGTCGACGGTGCTGGCTGCTCGAGTTGGGGGTAAGTGGAGCCCCGAGCAACGAGCAAGAGAGAGCTTACTGGTAGTTTGAGCTGATACTAGGGGCGTACAGAGCAGCAGACCGATCTGAAGAGCTACAGAGAGTCGCGGGAGCATCTTCGGTGCAGAACGAGGTGTAAAAGCGAATTCGAAGCGCGAGCCGCCTCTCGTCTCTTGCCAAACTGCTCGCTTGCTTTCGCCGACTCGCTTGGAGCACTACAGGAAGCTTTCGGAGATGGCCGACCACCTGCTGCTTTCAGTAAGCGATTTGCAGCTCTCACTTGCACTCCTCAAGCTCACTCTTGTCTCCCAGATCCCGCTCGACTTCTCCTACTCTCCGGACAGCCTTGACTCGCTCAGCTCCGAGCAACTCACTATCTTGACTTTCCCCTCACTGCACCAGAGTCAGCCCCCCGACCCTTTTGTGGCTGCCGAGGCGAAGGCGCTCTTGATGAAGCGGCGGATCGAGCTCGAGCGCAAAACAGGTTTACAGGGACAAGGTGAGCCGTCGGGTGTTCAAGTGAAGGGATGCAGATTACGTGGAGCCTCCCGCTGAATCGTCTCTTCTACAGAAGCAGCTCTCGCTTTGCTGACTCGAAGCTCGAGACCGGCCGTTCGCTTGGGACCCGAATGGACCGATGCTACGACACAGCTCGCCCGCGCCGGGGAGACCAAGCTTTCTTCAGAGCAGCCTACTTCAGTGTCCCCTCCCGACAACGCCTCGTCTTCCCGCGCCGACAAGAGCAGTTCCGAAGCTCTCGGCGCCCATCAGTTACAGATGTACCACTCTCGAGGGTTCGAGCCAGCGTCTCAGACCCCACAAATTGCTCGAGAATTCCGCCAGCCACTCACCACCCTCGAAGCTTGTCAAATCGCTGTCGGAGACCTCGACCGAGCTCGTCGAGTCGGTCCCGACTACGACTGGTCGCTGATCGCGAGCGAAGTAGAGTTACTCGAGCACACCTTGGGGATACTTGGGTATGTTCGGCTTATGCTCGCAGCGCACAGCAGCAAGCTGACTTTCCCTTGCTCACAGAGTCGAGTACGATCTTCGAGACAAATGCCCAAGGTGAGCCCGGCACCTCTTGACCCCATGTACAGCTACTCATTCAGCGCTGACACTCTCTATGCGGGAATGCAGCCTCCCCTCCATGCCCGTCGCCGACTATCTGCTCTACCTTCCCTCGCCAACCTCGCTTCCCAATCTCAACCGCCTGCAGAGCTTGCCGAGAGTGTGGCGAGGAACGTCCCGCACTTTCGGAAGCTACATGTGCCTCGCTCTTCACCACCGTGAGTGCTACTTGACGACACTTCGCTACCTCTACAACAACGTTCAGACGACCCCGTCCCGACCTCGTGTCCTTCTCGAGCATGCGGAGTACCTCTTCACCCTCGACACGAGCTCTTCCAACATTCCTACTCCGTGGCTCGCCTTCAGGGAGTATTGGATCCAGCTGACAGAAGTCATGCGCCTCGGCGTCGTCGTTCGCGGTGGAATGGAGTCGGCGAGGCTCGGCTCGACAGGTGCACGATTCCCGCTGTGGTCGTCGACTCTGAGGCATGTGAAGCTAGTGGGATGGACGCGCGGGGTGACTCCCGAGCAAGAGAAGGCGCTGCAGCTGCTGCAGGACGGCGTCGAGGATCCGAGTTTCAGAGCCGAAGCGGCGCGCAAGTGGAGGGACCAGGGTACCATCTGACGTCGAGGGCTTGCGATGGGTGAAATCGAGTGAACGAGCTTGGCCAGCCAACATTCGAGAGCGAGAGCGATGTTCGGCGCAAGCCAAGCCGAGGAAAGGGGGAGTCGATCTCGGCGCAAGCTCGGAGGAAGCGTCAGGCTTGCGAGGAGCACGAGAGCTCTTGGAAGCGATTCAAGCTACTTTTCCATTCGCGTAAGCGCCGAGTCTTAGTCTGTAGTTGAACAGACCATCTCAACTTCGACGCGCCCTCGCTGTTTGCCTCTGTGCAAATCGCTGCTTCGCTCGCCTCGAGGGCATGGGCGCCCCAGGAGGAGCAAGACCACTCGATGCTTCAGCTTCGTTCACCACTTCGTCCCTCTCAGAGCCCTTCCCAGCTCTGTCGCCCTCGCAATACGCGACGCTCGAACGCGTCGTCGCGGCGCTCCCTCTCGGCGCTCGCAACTGGGCTGATTTCGAGGAGACGTACAAGCAACTAGGAGTGGATGAAGACGAGTACTATCCGCTTTGCCTCAAGCTTACGTTCGAGCGCGGTAACGACTGGAGGGAGAAGTGGGAGACGGCCAAGGCGTCGCTCGAGGAGCGGGGGATCACTGGCGATGGCGGGGAGGAGAGGGCTACAATCAAGCCGAACGAATCTAGCAGGAGAAGAAGTGCCGGAGGGTTCGACGTCCTCAGGGCAAGGGTGGACCAGGTCACCTCCGCTTCCCCTCGTCGAGGGCCGTCAGCTTCTCCTGCAGCTCCTACCACAACTCCACGGTCGGCCTACACCTCACGACCTCGTACAACACCGACAACCAATCCTACACCTCGAGCAAGTCGTCCAACTCGCACCTTCCTCGTTGAAACGGCCAACGGTCACTCTTCCTCGGACGACTATGTCGGCGTTCCTTCGCCTGCGCCTCGGATAGCACGACCTCGCGACGAGCGTACTGCGCCCATGCTACCTACTCCTCGGCGAGACGACAGCCCGCTCTACTCGGCCGCTGGCGCTCGGCGAGAGAAGCACTCGTCGCTTCCTCCCCTTCCCACCTCCTCCTCGCCCCTCGTCCACTCTTCTCGACCTCTTCCAACTCCCAATCGAGCTCCATCAGCACACCCCTTCCTTACCAGCCGGATACACTCGACTTCATCCCCCAAGCCCGCCTCCCCTTCCTTCGCTCCTCCGCCGACCCCCCATTCCGTCTCCCTTCCCACCGCCCTCGAACTCCGCGCCGACTCGTTCCGTCGTCTTTCCCTCCTCTCCCTCTCATGGTATAACTGGCGCACCCGTCTCTCCTTCCTGCAAACTCGGCAGGACAACCTCGACGCCGCGCGGAAGGTCGTTCTCTCGCGATGGGTCATCAATCGATGGAGGGAGAAGCTGGCGAGGGTCAAGGATTTGGAGAGGCAGGCAGAGATGGTCAAGGTGGCGAGGCGGGAGGCTCTGCTCAAGGGCGCGTTTCAAACGTGGAAGGGCAAGGTCGAGGATCGGCGGAGGAAGGAGTGGGAAGCTGGGTTGAGGGGAGCGTGGGATCTAGTGAGGGGCAAGTGGAAGGATAAGGCAAAGAGGGAGTGCTTTCAAGTGAGTTCACTCTTCTCTGGACCGCTCGAGGATGTCACTGACCTCCCCACTTTCCAGCACTGGCGCCAGATGACCCTCGAGTCGAAAGCTCGGCGATTCCGTCGCGAAACCCTCCTCACGACCGCTCTCTCCCACTGGAGACGGAAGACCGAGCATGTCTCGGAGCTCAACGCGGATGCCTACGCCTTGTCGGCACAGAACGAACACCGAGCAAAGACCGTCGTCTTCACGATCTGGCGCGACAAGACGGTTCTGCTCGGCCTCGAGCGGCGGATTGAGCTGACGAAGCGGGAAAAGACGCTGCGTAGTTGCTGGGAGTACTGGAAGTGGAGAACGTGAGTGGAGCTTGCTCTCAGCGGGGGAGACGCAGGCTGATCAGCCTCCCTTTCCCAGACGGCAAGAGCAAGACCGACGTCGACTCGAGGATATCGCAGACCGCTTCCACGCTGACAAGCAGAAGCGGAGAACTCTCCTTGCGTGGCGTCGACGGCTACAAGACGTCGAGGTATTGCTTCTCTCCCGTCTTCTTCGTCTCGCCGAAGCTGACCTTCTTTTCCTCTCCCAGTCCCTCTCCCTCACCTGCAGCGCCTACCGCTCCCATCTCGACCGCAAAACCCTCCAGTCCCACCTCAACCATTGGATCGTCGAATGGTCAGGCCGTCTCCTCCTACACTCCCGCTCCCTTCGGCAGCAGCAATCCCTCCTCTCCCACTGGCGCGAACGGTACTTCCGCATTACCATTGATCTCGACGCTCGCTGCTCAGCGTTCGTGGATCATGCTTTGAGAAAGGTGGTGGAGGGCTGTTGGGATCAGTGGAAGGAGGTCAAGGTGCAGAAGGAGGAGATGGGGAGGACGGCCGATGAAGTGGGTGAGAGGTGGCGGGCGAGCCGGGCCTTGAAGGTGTGGAGGGAGGCGTTGAAGAGGAGGGAGGTGCAGGAGAGGAAGGCGGATGTGGCGAGGGAGTTCTTTCTGCAGAGGGCGGCGTGGCATACGCTGTTGGAGAGGGTGGCGGAGCGGAGGAGGGCGAGGTGGGTCGAGGAGAAGGTTAGGAAGAGGAAGAGGGAGATGCTGCTGTGTGAGTTGAGCGCATGCTTCTAGGTCTTTCCCCCGGGGCTGACCCGCGTCTTCATTCGCAGTCTGGCTCGCAAAGACTCGGCAATCGCAAGCCGACCGAGCAGCCTGCGAGGCTTTCCAGGCGAGGGTCGATATTGTAGGCCGCGGCTCGCCTTCTGTCTCTCTATCCGGTTCACTCATCCTTCTGCTCTGCAGCGCATCGCCTCCGGCGCTCTTCGCAAGTGGACTCAGCGCATCGTCGACGTTCGGGCTCGCGAGCACGATGCCAAAGTGCTGTTCGAAGCTCGCCTCGTTCGGTGCGTCACTCGCGCCATCTCTGAGCATACCAAGGACCTAAGTTCTCTACACCCTCAACAGCTCCACCTTCAAATCCTGGACCGAACGCTGCATCGCCGTAGCCGACCTCTACGACCTCGCCGACAGCTTCGTCGTCGTCAAGGCCGGAGGTGCGCTGCTCTTCCCTGCTAATCGCTTGACATCGCTCACCCTCTCTACGATGCACAGAGCTCAAAGCCGGCGCCTTTCGTCACTGGCTCTCCATCGCTCGGCGGAAGCAAGAGCATCGTCGACGATTGGAGGAGTTCCTCGCGAGGAAGGAGAGGAAGCTGTTGGAGGAGACGTACGGTGTATGGAGGGAGAAGCGGCTGAGCGATGTCGAGGAAAAGGTGGTGGAGCTGAGGCGCAGGAGGGATGAGAGTGAGCTGCTGGGCAGGTGGAAGGAGAGGTCGATGGTGAGTTGCGTGCAGTTCTCAACCTGGTGGCGTCACTAAGCCCTCTCCGCTTCGCAGTACCTTCAAGCCATCGTTACCCTCAAGGAGCATCGAAAGCGCCGACTGCTCGAGCTGTGGAGAAGCTACACGACCCACCCGGCGCTCATCGCTCGGGGCAAGGAGTGGGACTTCGAGGTCGTTGCTGGTAAGCTTTGCGCCGTTCTTTCTCAGAGAGCTCTTGCTGACTCTCTCGCCACTCTCGACAGGCCGCTGCTTCGAGATCTGGCGCATCAAGCAGCAAGCTCGAGCTGCAGTCCGCGCGGCGAGGTGAGTATCTCGCTCATCCCCTCTCGCAGGCATCTACTGATCTCTTATCCCCTTCCAGCCGCTTCCGTCCTAATACATCGACTCCCAACTCTTCCTTCAACCTTCCAGCCTTCCGAAACTCCCTCTCCCACTCATCCGCCTCAGGCTCCGGCTCCGGCTCGGGCGGTCGCGCCTCCGTCAATCTCTCTTCGCCCTCTCGCTCCTCTTTCCCCTCCCTCACGTCCTATCATCCACCACCAGCACCTCAAACTCCAACCTCTCATCCCTTCCCAGCGCCCCCAGGCCGACCCTCCTCAACGGGCTCCGCACCAGCTCGGCCCTCCCCCTTTCGCGCACGGCTGTCCTCCACTTCCGCCGCTCCGAACTCACCAATCGCGCCGACGAGCTCAGCTACACCTCCACTGGGACTGGGCACCTCGGCTGCTGCCTTTCGAGCGACGAGGAGTTTGGATGGGAGGTCTCAGGATGGGTTGTCGGAGGGAGGGAGGAGTGGAGGAGCGGGTGTGGATGTGCTGAGAGCGAGGTTGAGGGCAGCGGCTGCTAAGGCGAGGGAGAGGGAATCGTGATGTTGAAGTTCTGTGGTAGAGATGTAGTCAAGTGCTGTTGTAAGATTCGGTTCGGAGGCTGCAAAGTCGAACGCCGAGAATGACGGCCATGTCGCGATGAGACGGGTAGAGAGGTGCAGAATAGCCCTGTGGTATGATCTGATGGTAGTATATAGTGCCCCGACTTGATGATGTGAAACTCGACCCCGCAGTGAGCTAAGGTCTCTTGCTCCTTTCCCAGCGCTCGCCCCTTGTCCTTCTCCCACACTCTCGCCCAAACGGCAACGCCAATCAAGCTGCCTAGTTGTTCGCCTCGTCGTTTACTACAAGGTCTCTTCCCCAAGATCCTCTCGCCTTCCTCCTCCGAACCTCAACTCTCCTCCCCCTCTCCTTCCTCCCCTTCTCCAGCAGCGCTAGCACCAGCGGCTCCTCCTCGTCAGCCTCGAACACAGCAACGCGTCTTGCATTCGCCTCCCTTCGAGTCGATAGGAAAGGTAGGTGGTCAGCAACAGCAACAGCAGGAGCAGGTAGAGCATACGACTACAGAAGTGGGCGCCATCATGAGCAAGCAGGAATCGGCAGGCGCGGGCGACACAGCTTCGTCCAACAAGGACAGCCAAGGTGAGTGCGCGTGACTCGTCTACAAGTCGTAGAACACAGCTAGAGAGTTTGAGGATGTTGTTGAGGGCATAGATGTACCGCTACACTCCTCCGAATCTCCTTCTCGACGCCACCAGCAGCACCAGCTGACCTCTTCACCTCCGAAAAAACAGGCTGCAGCGAACCCACTGACGACAGAATCTACGAGGTGGAAGCGCTAGATGCAGCAACCGATGAGAAGGTCCATCTCGCCTACACGCATGTCGCTGTGGCCGGTCATGGGAGCTTCGGAGTGGTGTGCTCCGCCGAGCTGGTCGAAGGAGGGGAGGGAAAGGTCGCGCTCAAGAGGACGAGGCAGGTGAGTCTACAGCACAATTTTCAGGAGTTTTCGAGGAGGAAGCTGACCCTGCTTGACTGTCGAACAGGATCGCAAGTTTAAGAACCGAGAGTTGCAGGTGCGCTCTTCCTCCCGTGCCCTCTTCCTCCTCCTCCCTTTCCCTCTCTTCTGCTCCTCCTCCCTTACTTCCGTCTGTAGTCAGCTGATCCTCCGACCTCGACCTACACCCGCATCACCTGCGCCCCTCCGCTTCACAGATCATGCGCGCCGTCTCGCACCCCAACATCATCAAGCTCCGTTACTACTACTACGAGACGCCCAAGCCAGGAGCCGACGAAATTTACCTCAACTTGGTCCTCGAGTGGTTTCCGGAGACGATCTACAGGACGTACAGGTGAGGGTTCGCGGCGCCGAGGGTTTGGACCTACTCGAGCTGACCCCCCTCTGTCTTCTATCTCATCATCATCATCATCATCATCGAGCAGAGCCTACACCAAGAAGCGTCAACGCTTCCCCGAGTTTCTGACCAAGGTTCATCTCTTCCAAGTGAGCGGCCTCTTTTCTCGATCGGATAGCTCTATCGTCGCTCGGCGATAGCTGACCTTCTCCGCGCCCGCCTCGCTCTGAACACCACAGCTCTTCCGTGCCATCGCGTACCTACACTCCATCGGAGTATGTCATCGCGATCTCAAGCCGCAAAACATTCTCGTTGAGTAAGCCTGTCGTTCCCTTCTTCCTCTTGGGCGCACGCGCCGAAGCTGACTTCGCACTTCACCTGTTGATAGCCCCGAGACGGGAGTTACGACCTTGATCGTACGTCTACATCCTTTCTCTCGCGGCTCGATGGATGCTGATCCGCTCACCCCGCTTTTGAACAGGACTTCGGCTCGGCCAAAGTGCTTCGCGCAGGTGAGTCGATCGAATTGAGCGCTCTCCTTCCGTGGAACCCCTCGCCGCAGAGCCCTACTAACCCCTTGACTCTGTACCGGTCTACAGGAGAAGTCAACGTCTCGTACACTTGCTCTCGCTACTACCGCGCGCCCGAGCTCATCTTCGGCTCGACAAAGTACTCGTGTGAGTCACTTTTCCAGGTTGAGAGGAGATTCGAGCGACGCTCAGAGCGGTTTACTGACTCCTCTCTCCTCCACAGACTCTATCGGTGCGTCAGAAGGACGAGAAACCGAGCGCCGAGCAACCGAGCTGACCTGTCCTCTCCTTCCCTACCACTCGCAGACCTCTGGTCCATCGGCTGCATCCTCGGCGAGCTACTACACGGTGCGGTCCTCTTCCCCGGTACCTCTGGTGCGTCGCTACTCCTTCCCTGGCCTGCATCCTCAGCCATCCCGCCGGCTGACTAGCTCGGCGCACCTCCATTAATGCTCAACAGGCATCGACCAACTGGTCGAGATCATCAAAGTCCTCGGCACGCCGACCAAGGAGCAGATTATGAGGATGAACCCTTCGTACCGTGATCATCGGTTCCCGCAGATCAAGGCGATTGCGTTGAGCAAGGTGAGTTAGAGTGTTCGGGTCGTCGCTCTTCCGCCTTTGTCCCTCCCTTTTCGCGCTCTACTTCTCCGACACTTCTTGTGGAGGGGAGAAGGCTGACCACTCATGCGACTACCATCAACACCACAGCTGCTCCCCAAAGCCTCGCCCGAAGCGACTGACTTGCTCGACCAACTGCTTCAGTTCGATCCGACCAAGAGGACGACGGCGGCGGCGGCGATGGCGCATCCCTTCTTTGATGAGCTCAAGGTAGGTTTTCGTATGCCCTCCTAGCAGAGCAGTAGATGAGCAGGCAGGAGAGAGCCCAAGCTGACCGACTCGACTTCTCTCGGATTTGATCAGACGCCCGAAGTCAAGATGCCCAATGGCCAGCCTCTGCCACCTTTGTTTGACTTTTCGCATCATGGTGAGAGTGTGGTTTTATTCCATTTTTCTTCTTCTTCGACCGGCCCCTTCGTCACAAATCCGCGACCCCTCCCAGCTGCTGACCCTCTCTTGCCCTCTCTCTCTCTCTCTCTCTCGCGGACGATCTTTTCTTTTTCGGCGCGCGCCCTCTCCCTCTCTCTTCCGCTCATCAATTCACGCAGAGCTCTCAATCCGCCCGGACCTCCTCGCTCGCATCATCCCCCCTCACGCCGAGGAGCAGATTTATCGAACGACAGGGATTGACCTACAGGCGGGAGCGGGATCCTTTGAACCGATGCAGTTGGACGAGCTGCGAGTCGTTATTGATTGATTTGAGTGGGTTGATTTGACGTGCGCCGAGGGATTCGGAATCTCGGAGGAGGAAAAGCTTCGCTGGGCTTGCTTGTCGAGGAATTCGAAGGGTGGGAAGAGCGGAAGAAGAGCGTGTAGATAGATGAGGAGGGATAATTTTCGTTCTCTGTGTGTAAGGTCCCCTTCTCCGTTGCTCATCTTCCGCCCGTTTTGAAGCTTTCGGCGATTTCAAAGAGAGGAGCCGAGAAAAGATAAGGGGTGCAGTGCAAGAGGTGGGGGGGTCAGAGTTGATTAGAGAGTGGTTATTCAATCGAGCGACTAGTGAGCAGGCAGAGTCAGGTGAGAGTTGAGGAAATCGTTGAGAGCGTCTGGCAGGGGAGGGGAGCGGGGGGTGGTCAGCTGGTCAAGGTGGAAACGGCACCAGAGTCTCGACCTCGCTCTCCCTCTGCCTCTCTCCTTCCCTCTGCTCGTCGTCCCTACCAGGCTACAGCTTCCCCCCCTCTCTCCACGGCGTCTCACCCGATTCTACCGTCCTACAACTCGCTTCCCTCTTCCCCCCTCCTTCAAAAACCGCGGCACAGGGCCAGCCACTTGTCCCCCACCTCATTCTCTCCTCTCTCCTCTCTCCTCTCGCTTCTTCCCCTCGTCGCTCGCCTCAAGTTACCAGATACAGCTACAACAACCAAGAAAATCGCCTTTCCTCCCTTTGCCACCGCCTTACGACCTGCAGCTCTTCCCTTGCAGCACACGACCAAGTCAAAACAGCAACCACACGATCTCGTCTCGTCTCGTCAACGACCAGCAAATCCAACAGTTTGACAGTAGTAGCTCATGTCTAGTCTCAACGGTATCCGAGTCTGTGAGTCATCTCTCTTCTTCTTCAGCTCCAGCGGGCTGGCTTCCCTCCAAGAGACAACGAGACGCTGCCATCATTGGGCGAGCGAGATTCCGACGTCGGCTCCTCCCTCTTTGCGCAAGGTGACTAAGTGTACATGCTCTATTGCATGTATTGACTATGGTAGAGCTGTAATGCTCGAACGCGAGGGGGAGGAGGACAGCTGAGCGGTGAGCGCAGGCCGACTTGGGCTGGGCTGGCGATGGGATCAGTTTCGAACCCAGTCGGAGCGGAGCAGCTGCTTTCCCTTTCCCTTCTCCCTTCTCCTCCTCGTCGCTTTCAAATACGGGCCATGCTTCGCTAAAGAAGGCTACAGAGAAATGCTAATCATGCACTCCTCCCTCCTGTCCTACATCGACTACCCTCTCGTCCTCAACCCTTCCTCTCGCGTCACCTGCCCCTCCCTCTCTCTCTCGCCCGTCGAACCCTTCATCAACCTCCCTCACAACGTCGTAGCCGATGACCCACAAAAGGTCGTCAAGGTGATTGCCTCGCACGGCAAGTCGGGCGACCAGTGCGAGCTCAGCTACACCAATTGCAAGGTCGTCGGCAACGGTTCGTTCGGAGTCGTCTTTCAGGCCAAGCTCGTCAATGGTTCTCTGAACGAGGATGGAGGAGATGATGATGTCGCCATCAAGAAGGTGCTACAGGACAAGCGGTTCAAGGTGAGCTTGCTTCTCACCGACTCGGACTCGAGCGGTCGCTCCGTCGCCCCGCTTCCCAGCTCGCCGGCGTTTCGCGTGCTGTGGAGACTTGCGTTTCCGTCGCAAGGGGCAAGTGCTGACCCCCTACATGCGTCCATAGAACCGTGAGCTGCAGATCATGAGACTCGTCAAGCACCCCAACGTCGTCGACCTCCGCGCTTTCTTCTATTCGAATGGCGACAAGGTGAGCAAGGCCACTTCGCGTTCCCCGCCTTTCGCAAACCACGTGCCGGAGGGAAAGGAGCGACGAGCGAGCTGAAGCTCAGGAGCTGTGGGCTAACGTCTCGCTCTACTCCCACCACCAGCCAAAGAAGGATGAAGTGTACCTCAACCTCGTGCTCGAATACGTGCCCGAGACGGTCTACCGCGCCTCTCGCCATTACGCCAAGCTCAAGCAAACGATGCCGATGCACTACATCAAGCTCTACATGTACCAACTCCTCCGCTCGCTCGCCTACATCCACTCGGTCGGCATCTGCCACCGCGACATCAAGCCCCAGAACTTGCTCCTCAACCCCCCCACGGGCGTCCTCAAGCTGTGCGATTTTGGATCGGCAAAGATCTTGATTGAGGGCGAGCCCAATGTCTCGTACATTTGTTCGAGGTACTACAGGGCCCCTGAGCTCATCTTTGGCGCGACCAACTACACTACCAACATTGGTGAGTTGCTTGGGAGGTTCGAGAGAGAGAGAGAGAGAGAGAGAGAGAGAGAGAGAGAGAGGTAAGGCGTGGGGACCAAGTCAGCTGACCTTCTTCTCTACTTTCAGATGTTTGGTCCTCGGGTTGTGTCATGGCCGAGCTCATGCTGGGACAACCTTTGTTCCCTGGAGAGTCTGGGTGAGTGTTGAGATGGGCAGTAGCGAGGAGAAGGGACGAGAGCTGACCATCTCTCGGCGCTCGCTCGCAGAATCGACCAACTCGTCGAGATTATCAAGGTCCTGGGCACGCCCTCGCGCGAGCAGATCAAGACGATGAACCCCAACTACATGGAGCACAAGTTCCCTCAAATCAAGGTGGGTTCAGACTCGGCGCAGTCAGCTCGAGCTGCTCGCTGACCTCGCGATTTACCCCCTCTCGCGCAACCACAGCCCCACCCCTTCGTCAAGGTCTTCCGGCCGCGTACCCCTCCCGAGGCGATCGACCTCATCTCCAAGCTGCTCGAATACACCCCTTCGGCGCGATTGACGGCGATTGAGGGTGGGTTTTTCTAGCTAGCCCGCTTTCTCGGTGCTCGCTCGCTCGGCGCGCTGACCTTCCACTCTTCTCTCCTGCGATCTAGCCATGACCCACCCCTTCTTCGATGACCTCAAGGTGCCAGACACCAAGATGGCGACTGGCAAGGACATGCCCCCTCTCTTCAACTTTACTCGCGAAGGTGGGTTCTTCCCTTTTCGCTCCCTCGTCTCCATTCCCTTCATTCGGTTCGCTGACGATCCTCCTCCTCCCCTTCTCACTCGCTTCGCTTCGCTCGCGTCAAACAGAGCTCTCGATCCGCCCCGACCTGATTCGACAATTGGTTCCCCCTCATTGCGAGGCCGAGCTGCTGTCGAGGGGCATCGACATCAACAACTTTGAGCCGATCCCCTTGGCCGACATGCGCATCACTCTGGATGTACGTACATGCGCTCTCTCGCTTCTGTCGTCATGAGAAGCAGAGCTGACCCCTCGTTCATGCGATGCGATTCAACAGTGAGCGGACCCTCGGACATGGCTTCTTCGGTTTCTCTCTCTCTCTCTTCTTTCTCGCGCGGGTCGTGCCCTGTTCTGTCACACACATTCGGATCAGTTATCCCTCTCCGTCTTCTACCTCCCTCAACATACCCCCCCGCCGCCCTTCCTCTCTCTCACTTTCCGCATTCCCCCTTCCCTCCCTTCCTCCCTCCTCGCTCTTCTCAACCCCGTTTCATAGGCTATGTGGCTCTCCGTTTCTCTCTCGCTCGCTCTCTCTTGTTACGCTTCTCCTGCTGTAAAGTCTTGCGCGTTCAAAATCATTTTGTTGGTGTTCACCCGAGAACGACGAGAGGGGAATCTTATCTTGCCTTGGCCAAGCGAAAGGCGGTCGTCATGGGTCTCCCTCCCCCATCTTCGTCGTCAAAAGTCTCGCTCTTCTCGCTCTCGCCTACAACAGAGCATAGGGACACTTCCTACAGGCTGTACCACCAGTACATGCACCTCAAAGTCTCCTGCCTCTCGTCCACCAACAAGGCCTTCCCCCTCGAGCCTCTCCACTCGATGCCGCCTCAATCCCCTCGCCCTTCGCACTGGTCCAACGACGCGGGCACCTCGTTCCGTAATCCCTGGCCTTCAGCGCAAGCTCCCACTTGGTCCGAAATGGTTTCGGGTGGGGGGTTGGTAGGCTGGGCCAAGAGGGAGGACAAGTTGGTGGAGCATGACAAGAGTCGCGAGATTAAGGTTGTTGCACCGGATTGGGGGATGGGCAGGGGAGCTACGGCGAGGAGTGGCAGAGGGGATAGGGAGAATGGGAAAGAGGCGAAAATTGTAGCCGAGCGGGAGGGGGGGAAGGGGTTGCTCTTGGGGACTTGGTTGGGACATGCTGGAGCGTTTGTCGAGATCCCGTTGGAGAGGGGAAAGGATGGCAAGGCCAGGAGCGCCAAATTGCTGTTTGATCCCATCTTTAGTGGTACCGCCGGGCCGACTGCTTATACTGGGCCCAAGAGGTATAGGAAGAGCCCTTGCGAGGTGGACGACTTGCCCGGATGCGACTGCGTCTTTATCTCCCATAATCAGTGAGGTGTAGCTTCTTGCTTTCACCGAGAATGGTCGCTAATCGTTCTTTGATGTGATAGCTACGATCACCTCGACCTCTCCTCCATTCAGGCCATCATGAAGCGCTTCCCGAACGCCCGCTACTTTGTCCCCCTCGGTCCGTCTCTCCTTGCTTCTTGTCGCTTTACCGTAGCTCACCTTTCCTCTCCGCAACACAGGCAACAAACCCTGGTTTGTTAGCACCGGCGTGGCCGAGCATCAGATCAACGAGATGGACTGGTGGCAGGATATCGAGCTTTGCCCCGAGGAGTTGAGTTACGAGGAGGACGAGGAGGATGCGCAGAGCAGGTCGAGGTTGAGGATGACTTGCGTACCCGCTCAGCACAATTCTGGTGAGTTGTCACTACCTCGCCTCCGTCTTCGGTCGAGAGGGCAACGATAACTGATCCTCGGCGCTCGGCACTCGCAGGTCGAACGGGAATTGATTCGGGAGCGACGCTGTGGAGTGGTTGGGTCGTCGAGCATCTTGTTACTTCTCAACCTACCAAGCCGGACGACCAGACGACGGGCAGGGTCACGAGGAAGGGAGCGCTCTACTTTGCTGGGTGAGTTTCTCGGCGTTCGCTTTCGTGCGAGAGCTGACTCTTTTTTCAACCTACAGAGACACTGGATACCGTAGGCATCGTACTTCAGATGCCATCTGCCCCGTCTTCGAGGGTGCGTTGCCCCTCCCTTCCCTCGCGGCAGAAGCGACCGAGCTGACTCGTTCCCTCTCTCGCGCGCGCGCAGAGCTCGGCAAGAAGTTCGGACCTTTTGATCTTTCCTTCCTTCCCATCTGGCGCGGCGGATCATTGAGCTTCGTTTCATGGCTTGGTCTGCGAGTGAGTGGCCTCGTCGTGCCCTTCTCTCGGCCGAGCGGAAGCTGACGACGCGTCCCTTTCCACAGCTGCATCACGAGAACATTCCATCCGCTCTTCACGGCTCCCCCACCGATGCTGTGGCCATGCATCTCGCCACTCGGTCTCGCAACTCTATTGGTGAGTCCTGCCGCCTTCCCTCTCTCTCCCCCCCCTCTCGGCGCTGACCTTTCCGCCTCCTTCCCTCCCCAGGCGTTCACTTCGGCACCTTCATCGGCGCAGAGCATGAGTCCTTAGAAGCTATTATCGAGCTCGCCGACGAGTGCGAGAAGGCTGGTGTACACTTGTTGGAAGATGAGGCGGACGATGAGAAGGGGAGGTTCGGAGTCGTCGACTTGGGAGAAACGATCGTGATTGAGATTGATGATTTGGTCATTGTTGGGTAGTTCTGTGCAGTTCTCGGTCTGTAGACTTGTATTGTAGAGCATCTCGCCTTGTCTTGAATTTCAGAAACGGGGAGCGATGCTGTCGACGAACCGGCTCCACCGCTCCGAGGACTGTTTTCCTCGCGACGTCGACCTGTTTTGACGCTTTCTGACAACGACCTACACCTCGGACCGGGATGCCAAGTTTGCGAAGGGCACTCTCTGGTACGTGATCCTTTCGACTGCTGCTCGGCGCCGAAAGCTGACCCCCCTCCTTTCTCGCGCTCATGCAGACCTCAAAAAGGTGCGTCTCTGTCGCTGTGCTGTCAAAGAAAACTGACTCACAGCTCAGATCACGACTGCAGAAGAAGCTCCCGCCACTACAATACCACCGACGAAATCAGGCGCAGGACGACCTCGATGAGAAGGAGGTCTGGAGCGAGCTTCGAACGGACCATGGTCAGCCGGACAACCGGATTGAATGGCTGATGGAAAGTGTAAGGAGAGGAGAGGAAGAGCTCAAGGATCTCAAGGAGGGGTCTGAGGCTTGTGAGTCGTTCGGTGTGCAGTAGGTGCTCGGCGCTGCCGCCGAAGCTGACTCTCTGTTCGATTTCGCGCAGACCGAGAAGCCCAGCTGCACATTTGGAGGATGAAGGAACAGCTCAGATCCGACGCTCAGAACATCAGGAGGAAGTGGCAGCGCGAGCTGGACAAGACTGAATTCTGGAGCAAGCCTAAGTTCGCCGAGGATCCCGTGAGCCTTCTCCTTCTTCCCTTACTCCTCCCTGTCGGCCTCGCTGACAGATAGTGGAGTAGCGCTTCAAACCTTATCTCACCCTCATTCACTCGATCGACAACCGCGACTCCCTGCGCCGAGCAGACGCTGAACTCCGACTCGACAGCGCTGCTCGATGGCTCCGAGGTCAGCACGACGCTTCCAACGCTTGGCTCGACCCGCCGCGCCCGGAATCACCCACCGCCAGACTTAGCAATCTCAGCCTGAGTGATGAGGAGAGCCGCGCTCTTGCCTCGAGGCCGTACCCCACGAGGACCAGCTCCTTGCTTGCTCCGCCGAGCCCGGCGGCTTGGGGAGAGCGGCCGATGTCGAGGGGGAGAAGCGTGAACGCTGTGCCACAGGCAAGGAGCTCACCTTTGGAGCGCAATGTCCTGAAGAAGAGGAGCAATAGTGAGTCCTGATTTGAGCCATTGTCGTGCGCCGAACTCAAGCTGACCAGCTTGCAATCGCAGGCGTGGATGGTGCGGAGGACTTGACCCTCGCCAGGAGTCCCAGTCGATTGGATCGGGTGCTGGGGAGGAGGAGGAGCAAGTCGAAGCCTAGGAGGGTGGAGGGATCGGAGCGCATGGTCCTCGACTGACTTCGGACTGAGAACGCCGAGCTCCTTCTAGGCGCACTGTTGAGCGTGGTCGCGAGCTAGTGCGAGCAGGCGCGGGTAGAGTATATCCGTCTCACCTCTGCCCATCTCTACGCCAGACAGAAAGGCTTTCTCGCCTTGCGAACGCGCGAACGGCTGCTCGGCGCTCGTCAAATTGCCCTCCAGCGCCGAGATGTAGCAGGGAGCGAGATTAAGAAGCAACAGAGATGAGGTAAATCTTGTTAACTACTTCTTTCCCCTCTGAAGCGTGCAACAGCTTTTCTGCACCCCTAGCGGAGTCGACCCAAGAGGACGCGATGCTCGCTCGGGTCTCTCTGCTCACCCTCTCTCCGCCTCGCTCTTCACCTCGCGCATTTTTCGGCGCTCTCAAGATAGAAGAATTAGCTGCAGCGTGCATGCTACAGTGCTGATACCTCAGACCCAAGAAGCGACCGCCGACGTCAGGACAACATGTCGCCTCGTTTGCGCCTCTCTTGCTTTCGCCTGAGCCCGATACCCAGCATTAGACCACCACCTCGACCTCCTCCATCCCTTCACCTTCGTCCGCAGCCAGGCCGCAGGTTCTACGAGCACTCGTCGCCTCATGCGCCCGCGAGCTCGCTCCACCAGGACGGCGGAACGAGCAATGCAGGCGACCAGGGAACCTATTCGAGATGGGCATTGATGAGCGAGTGGCATAGGGCTGCTAGGGAGACTACACCGGGAGAGCTGAGATGGGAGAAGCGCGATGAGATTGAGGCTGTCTGTGAGTGCTCGGCGAGGATGAGGGTCGAGTCCGAAAGGGATCTGCGACGCCAGTAGGCCGAGCCTAATGTACCGACCTATCCCAGAGATTGTTAGACTGACCTCTCATGCCTGTTTACAGACATGATTCTGCTCCCCGACGGTACAATCGAAAAGCCGAAGAAGCGCCTCGACAAGCAGACCATCCTCGAACGCTACGGACTTCAACCTCGCGACCTCCGCACCCTCGACAGCCACATCCTCGACGTCCGCCCTTCCCTTCTCATCTGCAAAAAGTCCATCGTCCTCTGCACGCCCATCGCCCGCGCCATCATCAGCCACGACCAACTCATTCTCATCGCCGCCGACAAGCACAACCCCATCTGCGACGCTGAGGGAGCCGAGGAGATGGTCGCTTCCGTACACGATGCCATGGTCCATCTCAACATCACCGAAGGCAGCGCCACCGGCAGCGGCGCCATCCCATTCGAGCTCCGAGCCCTTGAGGCCCTTCTCCTCATCACCGTTCGGGGCTTCCGACACGTTAGCAGCGAGCTGCAGGACCGAGTTTACGGCGTCATTCCCGAGCTGCGGTTCGGAGTCAGCCAAGCTGAGCTGAGGGATCTCATGGAGGCCAAGCGGACGTGTGAGGATGCTCTGAGCGCCGGCCGAGCTCTCCAGTCTGCCATCAGCATGGTTTTGAGCGAGGGTGAGCTCTTCTTTTCATTGATCTCACAACAGCGACGTTGTCTCGGACGTTATCTTTCGAGCACGCCGGGAAGGCGATCGTCTTGCGCCGCCCGAATCGAGCGAGTCGTAGCTGACCGCCCGCCATCCCGGTCTTCTACAGACGAGGATCTCGCCGGAATGTACCTCACCGACAAGCACAACGGTCGAGAAAGGTCCATCGAGGATCACCAAACCGCCGAGCTGCTCCTCGAGTTCTACGAACGCCGCCTCGACGAGACGAATGAGTCGAGCGTGCGATTGCAGAGCCTACTCGCCGACATCGACAACAACATCGCCCTAGTTCTGCAGTCTACTCGAGTCCGACTCCAGAACCTCGAGCTGCAGAGCAAGTCCTCGACTTTCCATTTCGCACTTCGCCGACGTCAATTCCGCGAGACGACGCTTTGAGGTTGGTGTAGAGCGTTCAGCTGACCTCTTGCTTGTCTACAGCTGCTATCACTACGTTGGCTCTCGGAGCTGGGACGGCGATTGCTGGCTTCTTCGGTGAGTCCTCTCGCTGGCAGAACGACGGAGTCTCGCTAATCTCGAGACTCATTCCCGTTCTACAGGCATGAACCTCGTCTCAGGACTGGAGGAAGACCCTAACGCCTTCCGGTACGCCGTCTACGCTGGTGTCGGCTCGATGGCCGGCATCATGGCGATAGGCTGGTTCCGAATGGTGCGCAACCGCCGAAGCCAGCTCTTCCTCCGCTCGTACGCCCGCGCTCGACCACACACCAAGACGCTACAGAGTGGCTCTCTCAGCGTCCCGTCAGCATCGGGTGGGAAGGGCATGGTGGCTCCCTCTGGCGCAGCGGAGGCGCGAGAAGGAGGGAAGGCGGGCGTCGAGAGGGAGCAGAAGGAGTTGAAGGAAGCGGAGGAGCAGGGGAGACCGAAGAGCAAGGAGGAGCAGAAGGATGCTGAGCAGGAGGCCAAGAAGGAAGCAGCGGCGGAGAAGGCGAAGGAGGCGGACGATGCGAAGGAGTCAAAGAAGGATGGTTCGCAGATTTGATTCAGGCGCCGCAATAGAGACAAGCATTTGCGTGTAACACTTAATCCTTTGACTTATGCTCACCTCTCTCATTTTCCCGTCGAAGCGAGCCGCGAAGGCTGCAGCGGGGAGCGTGAGGACGTGAGGGAGGAGAAATTTGACGTGCAGTACAAAAGGGTAACGAAACCGAGCAAGCGTTCAGTCCTGATCCTATTCCCAGCGGGCGAAAGTATCGCTGCGAAAAGAAGAGGTCAGCTAGGGAGACGGAGAAGGACCCAGCTCGGCGATGGACTCACAGCGGATACGGGGCTTTCGGATGGACGAGGGCAATCGAGCGCCTCTCACACTCGTCCATCACTGTCTGAGGTGTCCTATTGGCTCCCGTAGGACTGCCTCCTACCATCTCGAGCGTCTCGAGCGCGGAAGCAGCGGGCTGACGAAGGGCGGCGAGGATGGTGGGGCCGTCGAGGCTCTTGTCCGGCTTGAGACGGAGGATCTTTATATGGGAAAGGCGGCCGAGGACACTAGAAAGATCATGGGTGTTGGCGTAGAAGAGATGGACGTGGAAGACGTCGAGGGAGGTGAACGCCGAAAGGAGGGGAAGGAAGGCAGGCGGCGTGACAGGCTCAGCCACCTTGAGGGCGAGCGCCTTGATCTGAGCCGAGACGGCCGGAAGAAGGTTTTGCCAGATCGGCGTTGTGCTCGAGTTGACAATGATGCTGAGCTTCGTGAGCGTCGCCTGCGACGCGAGGAAGAGGGGCCGGATGATCTCGACGCCTGGGGTGAAATTGTAGGACGACAGAATGGCGGTGTCGAGGGCGTAGGGCGCAGTGTCAGGGATTTGAGCCATTTTCTTGGCCTTGCAGGTCGGGTCGAGGTGGATGTAGAGCTTCTTGAGGTCTGCGGGCCGGACGTGAAGGCCGAGAATCGTCAGCCGTGCGCGGCTCCTCACGCCAGAGTCGACGACTTGAGGTACAGCTAGCGCGATAAGATACCGAAGCAATGGTCGGAAAGAGAACTCACCGTAGAGCGAAGGGTGGTAGAGAAGCGAGCCGTTCTGCCCATGGACCGAGAAAAGGGTGAGGGCCTGCACGCCGGGGCAGACATCGAGGACCTTCCCAGCGAGCTCGAGCTTGATGATCGTAGTTGCAGAGACGCTGAAGTCGAGGGCCTTGACCTTGCGGACGCCTTGGGAGAGCCAGCGCTGAGTCGCCGGCGAGTCGATGAAGAGCTGAGCGCTGTCCGCCCTCTGCAAGTACACGCGCGACCAGAGGACCGCTTGAGCTTCATGACGCCAGTTGCGACAGACGAGGGCTGCATGGCAGAGCGCTTGACCCTTGCTGCCTTCCATGAGCTCGAGGATGCGGCGGACGAGTTCGGCGGGGAGAGCGGAAGCCATCTTGTGTGTGCCGAGATGTAGCGTATCCTTGCGCGCTTCTAGAGCTGTATCCGAGTAGCAAAGCGAGAGTCGAGCTGCAGGCGAGTGATTGGTAAGAAGCCAAGAGAGGCGCGA
Organism: Leucosporidium scottii; assembly: GCA_003054985.1. NCBI lineage: Eukaryota > Fungi > Basidiomycota > Microbotryomycetes > Leucosporidiales > Leucosporidiaceae > Leucosporidium > Leucosporidium scottii. Next base: position 45,573 of record MWVB01000004.1, on the reverse strand, counting down.
GCTTTCCAACGCGACGAGCTCTCTCTCTTGCGCTCATTCACTCGCCTACAACTTCGACTCGCTTCCTAAAGGGCTACAGCAGGATGGCTCGAGGTGCTCACAATGCAGAAGCAGCTGCTGTACCTTCCTCTCAACAAGACGAGCTCGAAGACGATCCTCAATTCGCTCCTCAGCTCCAGCTCGCGCCTCCCAAGCCCAAACGACAGCGGACCAAGTCGACGAGCAGCAGCAAGGAGGCGGCTGCTACGGTCCAGAAGCGCAAGCCAGCTCCCAAAGTGACCAAGCTGTCAGTCACCGGTAGCAGCAGCACCTCCAAGCTCGACAAGCCGCAAGCAGGTGCCAGCTCGGACTCGTCGTCCAGCAGCGCCCTCGAACGATTCCGGTACAAGCAGCCGCCTCCTAGACTCGACGAGAAGGACTCGAATGCTCCTTACAAGCTGCCGAGGAAGCTCAGTCGCGACAACAAGGACCAAAAGCGAGTTGACCGAGGTGGGAGCTCGAAGGGAGACGAGACGGGAGAGGATACTATGAGCAAGCAGGCGGGCAAGCGCGCTAGAAAGGCGGAGGAGATTGTGTTCACCATGCCCGAGCTCGACGAGGACGGAGAGCCCATCGTACCGCCTTCACCTGCTCAGGTCACTTCGGTTCCCGTCGCCGAAGCTCCTCCTCGCTCACCTACGCCCAAACGTCGCCCCTCTTCCGACCCTGTACCCAAGAAGAAGAAGAAGAAGATTGTACCTCATCCACCCAGCTCTAACACCTCCAACTCTTCCATCGAGCTGCCTCCCGGCATGCAAGCTCGCCTCCGCCGAGACCCTGCCGCCTCCTCGTCTTCTTCCCCTCGCCCACCTCAATGCAATCTCCCCTCGAAAGCTTCTCCCGAATCTGCCTCCGATACGACTCTCCCCCACAAGACCTCACCCACTACGCCGAAGGTTCCTCGAACGGCCGAAGACGAGCAGGAGATCGCTGGCTGTCTCGAGGCGCTGAAGGCCGACGACTTTGACATGTTTGAGCTCGACGAGGAGGTAGCAGATGGTGGTGTAGCTACCGAAGCTACGAGGTGAGCCGCCACTGATCTCTCTGGGAAGCTGAATCGCAGAGAAGCACACTTCGGCGATCCTCCCCTCTCGCAGCGACCCACGACCGACCTCTCCTCGCCCTACCTCCTCGGCCGACAACCAGATGGATCACGCTGAAGGACCGGCTCTCCATGTCGAGGGCAATGGAGAAGACGAGAACATGCTCGCCTCGCCCGTCGCCTCCCCCGATCTTTTCGCTCTCGACGAGGCGGCCGACGCTCCCGTCCCGCCTCGACTCGACGCCCACGCTCTCGACCTCATAATGGCGGGCAAAGAACCCTACACTTCGACCTCGCCCTCGCAGCTTCAGTCCGACCTCGCGCACCCCAAGTCGACGCCTTCTCGCGTACCCTCATCGTCGCCGCTCGACCGCCGCCGCTGCTCCCATCCCTCACCCACCCCCTCAAGATCTCTTCGCCGCCCTCGCCGCCAACCCTTCTCCTCCCCGTCCTCGCCCCACTCACCGCCTCGTCCCTCTCACCACTGCCGGCCTCTCTTCTCACCTCGAGGCGCTCGTCAGCTCCCACGTCGCCGAGGCTGCATCGTACAAGTCACGCGTCGCCTCGTTGGAGAAGAGCTTGAAGGCGAGGGATGAGGAGATTGGAGCGTTGAGCGCAGGATTGAAGCAGGTCAAGGGCGAGAGGGAGGCGCTGGAGCAACAGGTGGAGAGTGGAAAGCAGGATATTGAGGGATGGAAGGGCAAGGTCGATGTTTTGAGGGAGGTGAGGAGGGGGTTGCTGAGCGAGGTGAGGGAGAGGGATGAGAGGATTGCCGAGTTGGAGAAGGAGAAGGAGGGGTGGGAGCGCGAGAGGAGGGGCATCGAAGAGGAGCAGGCAGCCGCCGCCGCCGAGTACGACTCGAGTCGACAGGACGCCGTCGCGGGATCGCCAACTACCGTCGAGAACGTCAAACGGCAGGAGGACGTTCTTCACAGGAGCGACACCATTGACGCCAACGCCGAGTCGGAGCAGAATGACGAGGTCGAGCCGAAGGAAGCTGTCGAGGGCGCGCCGACGAGCGAGGTCGGGCAGGAGGGAGAGGCTCCAACCGAGTCGGACCCTACTCTACAAAACGGCAAATAGGACGTAGCCGGTCTTCGAGTCGAGGAGGAGCAAGAGGAAGGAACGAGGTAGCTTCGCTGTCGCTTGTGCCCAACGATTCGCCGTTTTACTCTGTCACTGTCAATTGAGCTTCATTCTCTATCTCCTCCTCTACTAACTTAAACTGCATCGTACATCTGCGCCTCCCTTGACTTGGCCGTTCTGCCCGACTTGCTCCTCTGCGAGCTCGAGCGACTGCTCTTCGATCGGCTCGACTTCGAGGAGCGGTGCTTGCCCATCGAGTTGGATACGAAGCGGTAGGGAGGAGGTCCTTCGAGATCAAACCCTTCGGCCGCGGCGTCCCAGTCTTCCAGCTCATCGAGGCAGCTGCGCGGTGTCGGCGAACGAGGTCAGCGAGTCGAGCTCGGCGCCGAAGTGAACAGGAAGGACACACTGTCCCACGATGAGCACGAGCCACAGTTCGATCAGGATGGCGCCGGCCCACCAGAGACTGAGAAGGATGAGCCAGAGCTTGGTGCTCTTGTCGCAGCGAGACAGAAGGTCGGAGAGAGCGGACGAGTCGACCGAGAGGGCTTCGGCACTCGAGTTGGCCGCTTGGATGGTCTTGACGCTGGTCAGTAATGAGAGAGTCAGCTTAGATCTGCTTCCGCTAGCTCGCGAGAGCGCTGGGGGCAGCAAGCGTACCAGAGATGCGCGAGAAGCTCCTTCATCGGGCTCGAGGTGCAGATGAAGAGCCACCAGATGCCGAAGATGACGCTGTTGATGCGGGTCAGTCTTCTTCACCGCTCCTTCAATTATCGAAGACGACTCACTTGATCCAGATATGCCACTGCCGCAAGTAAGAACGGGTCAGCTCTCTTTTCGGCTTCGGCGAAAAGCAAAAAGGGCGATTCAAACTCACCCAGCAAAGCTCATAAAACCATTCGACCCACTCTCGCTTCTTGTCTAAGTCGATTATTATTCAAGGAGGTGCAGACGAGTCAGCGTGCTTGTCTTCAGCTCTCGGCCGTCCTCAGAATCCAGCACCGAGCTTCCTACTTTGCCCCTCACGCCGCCGCTCTCTCGCCGCCGCTTTCCCCCTCCTCCCCTTTGACCGCCGCTCCATCTAGAAACACTCCCGAGGACTCACACCATGCTCCGACAAAGCCGTACATCGAGGTCCTGCGCCCTCGGTTCAGCAACAGCGCTTCGGCGATAATTGCTTCACGCCCCTCGTTTTCTGGGCCCAACTCACAAGGTCAACGAACACCACAACACACAGCTAGCCAATACCGCCCAATAAGCCCACCAACTCGTGAGACTCGCTGTTCGAATCGCACCGCTCGTCAGCTCTCCCCTTTTGCCCCTTCCCTCTCCCTCTCCCTCACCGAGAACTCACTAAACAGCATCCTCAACGCCTCGATCCCCATACTCACACTCGCTACAGCGCACAACAGGCTGAGCACCATCGTCCCCGCTCTCACAGGGATACAGCAGCAGAAGGTCCTTGGCCGGACATGAATCGCCGGAGGGCGCGGAAGGAGAGGCCAGGGGCGGAGGTAAGGGGGCGTGTTGGTGTGGTAGGCGGTGAGGGCTGGATTGGGAGGTGAGTTGGACATGTTGTGTGGTGCTGCTGAGGTGTGCTGAAGGGCTGAAGGAGAACGCAAAGTCGGCGAAAGGGGAACGCCGAGGAGTGAGAAAGGAGGAAGGGAACGAAAGGCGGGGAAAGGAGGGCGAGGAGGTTCTGTAGGTTGTCAGAGAGACATGTTTGAGTCACAATGTATACCGCAGCAGGGCCCAAATCATGCGGGCAAAGAGCGGGCGAAGCGTAAGGAGAAGAACAGAGAGTCGACCAAGCTCACGTCGACCTCACTTCGGCGACGGTGCGCCTGCGTTCCACATTGGGGGTTGTAGCTTCATTAGCAGCGAAGCGCTCGTTTAGACACGTCCAATCTTCCTCAGGAAGAACAACAATCCCGCTGCCACTCCACCAACGTCTGTTTGCCGAGGATTGAGTCGAGTCGAGAGCGCCGAGAAGAGGGTGTTGAACGGGAGGGAGAGCGTGGAAGCGATAGCGAGGAGAGGGTAGGAAAGAGGGGAAGGGTCGTCAGTTTCCGTCCGCCCGCGAGAGGTAGCAAAGAGCAAGCACGGCGAGAGAGAGCAAACTCACGTCCCGCCGAATCGGTCGTTCCCCCTCTACGGAAGAACGATCCATAGAGATCCCACGCAAGGATACCGCTCACACTGTACAATCACAAAGTTCAGCACTCACAACCTACAGCGAGGTCAAACCCGCGCTTTCACTCACCACAACCAAGCGGGCACGGGCACGACAAAGAAGATAAGGAAGGTAGTCCTGGGGTAGGCTGCAGCAAAGAAGGCAATGGTGCCGTACACCGCTCCCGAGGCGCCGTGGGATTGGTACCAAGGGTTCTGCGGGATGGAGAAGCGGGAGAAGGCGAGCGAGATGGCCGAGGAGACGACGCCCTGCTCAGTGGAGAGAGTAAGTGTGAGGAGGAGGAGGGCAAGGGAGAGGGACGGACGGAGAAGAGGTAGAGGGCGAGGAAACCCGTGTTGCCGAGCATCATGATAACGGGGGGAGCCATGAAGTAGAGCCTACGCCGCCGAAAGAGGGAAGGTCAGCCTCGCTGGAGAGAATAAGGAGGAGAAGAGGACAGCACGCACGAAGCCAGATTCATCAAAATGTGTCCAGTCCCCTCGTGGGAGAAGCAGCAGGTGAGGAGGGTCCAGCTTGAGGATTTGGGGAGCGAAAGCCGAGGTCAGCGCGTTCGGCGCAAGGGAGGGAGACGAGAGGTGTAACGCACATCCTACCGCTTTGAAAGTTGCGCCATGAGCAGGTAAAGTTGTTGGTCATGAAACGGAGGTAGCTTGAGTCCTGTTGGTGTCGTCGTTCGAATTCGGCGATGTGGCGGAGCGAGGTCAAGGTTAGGGAGCAGCTCTGGAGACGAGAGACAATAGGGACGGACCCTGTACTGCTGTAGAACAGATTGACCGTATTGCCACATGAGAAAGACGGTGACGTTGAGCCCTGAAGATCGCCATCGGGTCAGCATGAAGGCCGAAGTGAGCTTTCGGCCGACGCGAGAGGTAGAGGGCTCGTAGACTGACCAATGATGGAGTAGAGGATGGTGTTGGGGGATAGACGATCAATCTTGTACCTCCATGCCGATGGCCCTGCTCCTCCTCCCCTGGTGTAACCCCCACTGCCACTCGATCCGCCGCGGTAGTAAGGTCTTGGTCCTGTTGCTTTGAGCGACGAGCTGAAGAAACGAGTTGTAGTAGCTGGAGGTGGCCGAGCAAAGGCGGAGCGGAGTTGAGCGATGTAGGGCGATAGAGGTGAGCTGGCTGGGAGAGGAGAGCGGGGGAGGTGAAGCGCTCGTGCTGGAGTAGTTGGTGGTGGTTTGTAGGCGAGTAGAGCTGGCCGTGCTCGTAGTAATAAATTCCGTAATGGTGATTGAAACATGAGTGTAGTCGAGTACAGCAGGAAATGGTAAGAAGCCAAGGAGGGAACCTTCGCTTCTTGTCTTCTCGCTTCATTACTCGGGTTGTGAATCGCCTACAGAATGCTGCCTTCCCCCTCTTCTTCTTCTGGCTCGGCAGCGCCTCCTCGCCCTTCGCCCCTCTCTGCTGAATTGGGTCCTTCTGTAGTCGAATCGACTTCAACTTCCTTCTCTCCTCACTCGGCTCCCCCTCTCGACCAACAACCTCTGGCGACTCACCCCTACTCCCACAACGCTCCTACCGCAGGACAACGTACAGAACAGGAGGAGGAAGTAGCCGAATTGGAGCAGTACAGGCAACAGGCTCTCCAGCACAAATCAGCCGTAGAACATGGCTCCCAATTCCAACCGTTTGAAGGGAGCAGAGTAGGATCTCCCATCCCCGACAACAACGGCCTCGGATGGCCTGGTACGTCTCCTGCTCTCCTGCTCTCCTACAGCGCGCTTTCGCTGATCTTGACTCTTTCCTCCCTCTCCCCGCACTTTCCTCTCTCTTTCCGCCATCAATAGGCAAAGGTACCCTCGCTCGTCTTCACTCGACCGAAGCAGAGAAGTCTGCCCGTCAAGCCAAGCTCGCCGACGCCGTCAAGACCCTGCTCGAATGCATCGGCGAGGATCCCGAGAGGGACGGGTTGATCAAGACCCCCGAGCGGTATGCCAAGGCTCTACTGTGGATGACCAAGGGGTACGAGGAGAGGTTGCCTGGTATGTACTTTATCTCTGCCCATGCTTCCTTCCCTGTCCTTCTTGTCTTTGCCACACCCTCGGTTCCCTCCTGCTCGGCGCTGACTCTCCCTTCGGTCCCTCGCCTTGGCAGACGTGATCGGCAACGCAATCTTCGCCGAGGACCACGAGGAGATGGTGATCGTCCGGGACATCGACGTCTTCTCCCTCTGCGAGCACCACATGGTCCCCTTCACCGGCAAGGTTCGTTCTCATCCCCTTCCTCCTCCTCTACCCCTCCCCTTCTCCTCGCCACCTCTGCTTCCCTTCTACCCCATCTCCCAAACCATCGCTCACGCTCCGACTCTCCTACAGGTCTCCATCGGCTACATCCCCAACAAGTTTGTTCTCGGCCTCTCCAAGCTCGCTCGCATCGCAGAGACCTTCTCCCGTCGCCTGCAGGTTCAGGAGCGTTTGACCAAGCAAATTGCCATGGCAGTGGATGAGGCTATCAGGCCGATGGGTGTCGCTGTCGTGATGGAGGCTACGTGCGTTTCTTGGCTTCCTCCCGTCCTCGAGCGCCGAGCTGACCTTCCCTCTCCTCTTCCTTCTCCACTCACTCCCCTCACTCCTCTCTCCCTCCGTTGAACACTCGCAAACAGCCACCAATGCATGACGATGCGCGGCGTCCAAAAGCCCGGAGCAACAACCATCACCTCGGCGATGCTGGGCGCCTTCAGGAGGAGCGACAAGACGAGGGCCGAGTTCTTGAGTCTCATCAGGACGCAGCAGAGCTCGAGGTAGTCTCGGAGCTTCACCACTTCTACCACCAAGCCTCCACCGCCTAGATCTCGACACATTTGTAGCAAATAGCCCTCAACCGGCCTTCTCCCTTCTTCTTCCCCCTCCTTCCCCCCAGTCATCCTAATCACACGCACCATGCATACCCTTCAACGGACGTTTCCTTCTTCTTTCGTTTCCCCTCTGATTTCCTTTTACCCTGTACCCCTTTGCGTAGTTCATCCTGCCGTTTCTTGCTTTCTTTGCCTCTCTCGCCCTCTCTCTCTCTCTCGCCTTGTAGATCCTCTATCCCCCAACACACCGACCCAAGTGCTGCTCAACGAAGCTCGACAACTATTTCTCTAGCCATCTTCAGCGCTTCCCGAGAAAGTTAGGCGAGAGAGGAATATGCAGACCGGCGAGCGAGAGAGCGAGCGAGAGAACTCAGGCTTTGGCTCGGCGGAGCTCCTCCTCCTCCCCCGAGCCGATTGAGAGCACAAGACACTCGATCTAGTCCCGTGAAGTACAAAGTGGTCAACCAGGACCACTCGTTCATGATTGGAGTTGAGGCCACCGACAACATCTTGCTCGGCGCCAACGAGTTGACCCTCGACTCGCCCGACTACGTTAACGGCCGCGCCAACACTGAGCGTCGGCTGTAAGGTTTCCCCTCATCGTAGACGTGTTTTCGAGCTTTGGCTTTGGTCATCTTGTGTGCAATATTGTGCTGCTTGACTTGCTAGGCGACTGGCATCCCCTTAGGAAGGGGATGCCAGTCGCCGAGAGGGCGAGAGCGAGAAGTAGCGGACGGGAGAACGCTTCGCGACGGCCGAGAGAAGGTTGATGTACGGCTGTGGGATTGATTGCTACAGGTTTGAGAAAAGCTAGCGGAGGAAAGCTCTAGGAGGGTCCATGGGGTGGGCGAGGTCGTTGGTTGATAAGTTACTGCGGCGATGATGAGAGGGTCGCTCTCGTGGAGGGGTGTATGAGAGGGTGGGGAGATGGGAGGGAGGAGGTAGGGATCATGAGATGGGTCGTATGCTGGTGTAGTGGCGAGAGGTCGTGATAGGCAGTTGTTGAGGGAGGTGACGGAGGAAGGAAGGGAGGAGGAAGCGAGCTAGACGATCAAGGCCAGTACTCGAAGTCGAGCGACTCGCCATCGTTGTCGCCGCGGTGGAGGAGGCGGGCCCATTCGAGAGAGAGGCGGACTGTGATTGATGAGCGGGGGGAGCGAGGGAGGAAGAAGGAGAAGAGGTGGAGACGGAGTCAGCCGAGGAGCGAGGCGGCGAGCGAGGGAGCGAGAGAGACGTACACATGTAGGCAGCCATGTCTTGTTTGCGCCACTGTCAACAAAAGGAAAGAAGAGGTGAGCCCTACCTCAAGAACAGGAAAGAGGAAGCGAGACGAACATGATCCCTCGCCCACGCCTTTCCGGCCAGTCCAATCTTCTTTCCAAGCTCATCATGCCCATGCTTGCCGTCTGGGCCTCCACGGAAGAAGGTCATCGTGTCGTACAGGTCCGAGTAGTCGACCTTGATGGGCACGTAGCTGTGGTGAGGGAGGTGAAGGTTAGCGCGAGCTCGGCGGGAGGACAGCGACGAGGAGAGAGCTTACTGCACCCAAGGCTGTACGCGATCGCCGTACCACTCGGGGAAGAGGGTTGACTTGAAGACGCAAGCCTTCATCGACATGAGGCGGTGGAAACGACCGGACCATCCGTTGCCGTCGACGTCTGCGAGAAGAAAGAGGGTCAGCTCGAAGTCGCCAGCGACATAATAGCGAAGCCGAAGCGAACCCATGACATATTTGTACTGCGCGAGGAGAAGAAGAAGGATCAGCTACGAGCGCCTTCAGACGTGAACCGAGCCGAGCGCGCAAGCTCACCTTGTAAGACTCGTGCAATCCCATCGTCTCCCTGAAGTCAATGAGCTTCTTCATGATGGTGCACGTCTCTTCGTCGCACTGCACGGGTCCGCCGCTGAAAGACACGTCCATGTAGGCGGCGTTGAGGTTGCGAATGGGAATCACCTCCTCGATGATGGCCTGCTCTCCCTCGGCGACGAGAACGTTGCGGTTACCGTTGAGCTCGTGGGTGAGGAAGTGCAGCCGAGATCGCTGCGAGGCCTTCCAGTCGTTGGTAACGTAAAAGTCGACTCCAGTGGTCGATCCTCGCCACATGAGCTTGTTGAAGTCCTTCTTATCCCAGTCGGGATCGTATCCAATGTAGGAATCTGAGTACTGCTCGAGAGGAGTGACGAGCACGTCCGAGTGGATGTTGGTCTTGGCGAAGGTGAAGAGGGGGACGAGAGGACCAGCGTCGGTGCCGGGGGCGGAGGTGAAGCCGTGGATGGGCATGATCTCGGGGTGCTGGCAGATGTCCATGGCCGCGGCGTGGTCGTAAATGTAGGACCGCTTCTTGGCGAGGTCGGTCGTGTAGGCAGCCTTGAGGCGCGCGGGGAGAGCGGCAGCAGAAACGGGAGGGTCGGCGCTGACGAGCTCCGTCTCGATTTGACGAAGAGGCGAGTCGGGAGGGCAGCCGTTGGCCCAGTTCGAGAGAGCGCCGTGACTCTCTTCCACGTAATGCGAAGGACCAAAGTCTGCAAGAGCGTAGAAAGGTCAGCTCTTGCCTCGTTCAAAGCCTCGTTCGAAGCCCCCTCCTCCATCGCTTGGACTCACACTCGCCGAGCTCGGCCAGTTCAATCATCTTCTCCTTGTGGAACCATCCTAGCTGGCAAGCGGGTTGATCGTGGCGAGTGAAGGTGAGGTTGACGTCGGGGACGTGGCTACTAAAGCGAGCCATGAGGTCGCCGAGATCCTTTGCGCGGCGAAGGAACGCCTGCTCTCCCTCCTCGGTGACCGTGCCGTCGGCGATTTGAATGGTGAAGGTCTCCTCTCGCTCCTCCATCACTTTTGTGCGATGGATCAGATCGGAAGGTTCCCTGTGGAGGCGCAAAGAGCGAAGGTCAGCTCTCAGCTCGGCGCCCCCCCGCCTTCAATCCAGCGGCGCTGGTGCAGCAGATGGGCAAAGCGACAACTTACAGCGCCCAGAAAGGCTGCAGATCACGGTGGATCTGATCATACTCGTCTGTGAGAACCACTCGGTTGGCCTTGGCGTAGGCCCACCACTTGTCGAACCCGCGCGGAGGGTTCCTGCTGTACCTCCTCCTGTACTCCAACACGGCGTCCTTGAGTGTCTTGCTCTGCTTGGCCACCTTGCGGTTCCATTGGCGCTCGGCGCGCTGGATGAGGGTGAGGATGGGATGCGGCGCTGGCGGAGTGTCGAAGCTCGCCACGGGTTCGACGATGAGATGGCCGTTTGAGTGGAACAGATGAGGAGTTGTGAGCTCCTCCTCGGGGATGTAGTCCTCCACGTCTGGATCGGGCGGTGGGGGCACATACTCCAGGTCGTTGGAGCCGTCGTCGCCCAAATCCCAGTAGTCGAGGAAGTCGTGTAGGCGATCGGGGAGGCCGTCTGGTAGCGGTACTCCTGCTTTGGTGAGCGCCGAGTGGGCGGCGTTGCGGTTCGAGGAAGGGAGGAGGAGGAGTGTGACGAGAGCGACGAGCACGAGCGACCCGACAAAGCGTGGCCTGTGACAGAGGGAAGGACCTGATCTCCGTACAGGCCTCCCTGCGCTGCCTAGCATTGGCGTATCCGGCTCGACATGAGTTGGCAGCGAGTCGTAGTCGTTGCGCCCGGCGCCTGCTCTCCTTCGGGACGCCAGCTCGAAGGCGTTGCCGTCGTCGGACGAGCGTGAGGAAGACGTTGGGGAAGGGTTGCGCGGATACGGGCCCGCGACGGCAAACAGTTGGCGCGAGGAGGAGGCCTGGGCAGTCGCGAAGTCGGCCAGCGTAGCGGAGCAGCGCGCGTCGGCGACGACGAAAGACTGGGGAATGAGAAGGGAGCGGCGCTGGGATCTGCTGTTGTAGGTAGCTGGGTCGTGAAAGAGTGTGAAACGCCGAGTCGTAAGGGCCGAGCTGAGAAAGCGACGAGGAGATGAGCAGAAGAAGAAAAGCGACGCGACGGATCGCCTGCTTCGTCGCGCTCAAGCCATCAAGCCCTCAGGTCGCTCTGGTTGGTTCGTTTCTGTTGCTCAATGATTAGTTGCTCTCTCTCTCTCTCTCGCTGCAACATCACCATCCTGCCGCTGTCGACTATACACGCTGTAACTCTCGTCCTACCCCGCCTCTCGGCACTCCCGCTCTCTCAACGGTCGGCGCTCGCTCGCTGGGGTCCCGGTCGTCTGAAAGTCTAGCACCACAATATTGCACAAAAGATAGATGACCATAGCACGAACACACGTCTACGATGAGGGGAAACCTTACAGCCGACGCTCAGTGTTGGCGCGGCCGTTGACGTAGTCAGGCGAGTCGAGGGTCAACTCGTTGGCGCCGAACAAGATGTTGTCGGTGGCCTCCACTCCCACCATAAACGAGTGATCCTGATTCGCTATCTCGTACTTGTAGGAGCCGAAGCGTCCCCGGGACCAGATCGAGTACTTGTTCTTGAGCTCGGGGAGGAGAACCTTGAGCTGACCGTCGCGGACCAGCGAAGGAGTGGGGTAGCCGTGGTGCTGTTGGGGAGAAAGACAGGATGAGCTACAGCTCTCAAGAGAGTAGAGGAAGCATCGACCACTCACGAACTTGCGGTGGTAGGTCGAGACAATCTCGTCCTCGGCCTTGAGGAGACCAGTCGAGATCATTCCCTTCATGCAGTCGGCGAGGAGGTTCTCCTCGTCAACGGGCTTCTGCGACGACTGGGAAACCTCGAGCATGAGCGACCAGTCTGTAAAGAGGAGTGGATCAGTCTTGCAAAGTCTCGCGCGAGAAGCGAGTTCAAGGACGAACAAGGTCCGGGGCGCTCGGTGGTGGTGTCGACGGAGCCGCTGAGCGAAGGGTCGGCAGTCTGAATGGTCTTGATCTTGACCTCGGCCTGGGGGCAGTTGTAAGGAGAGTAGTTGGAGAAGACGGTGGCGCGATAGAAAGGAGAGTCGTCCTCGGGGCTACAAGACGAGGCCGGTCAGCTCGGCGCTCATGTCGAGAGTGGGGCGATCAAAACGTACAAGTAGAGCCAGCACTTGTCGCCAATGCGAGGGGGAAGGACACCACGCACTCCAACTCCGATAACGTGGGTGCTCGAGTAGATGAGCTCGCGCGAAGTAGGCCTGAGGTTCTCGGCGTCGTCGATGATCTCGACGGCCTCGTCAAGGGGCATGGTCGAGATGAGGGAGCGGTAAGCGACCGACGAGCCGTCCGAAAGGTGAGCGATCTTCTTGGTGCCCTCGATGCGAACGACCGTCTTGTTGAACGAGAAGCGCTCCTGAGGGAGGGTCTTGGCGACGGCCTTCCAGATTCCTCCGGTACCGTCACGAGCAGGGAAGCGGAAAGTGGCGTTGGGTCCCCTATAGAGCAGTGAAACGTCAGCATAAGCTCTATTCTGACGCAGCTTCCGGTCTAGAAGGCGGGGAAGGCGCACCAGTTTCCAGCGGTCTTCTTGTTGAGAACGTTGGAGACGACGAGCTTGAGGCTGGGGGCAGCGACACGCTCTCCGAGCCACTCGCATTGCATCTGCACAGAGGGTCAGCACCTAAACGGCGCGTAAGAGAGGCGAAGGAGCTTACCTCGGTGGTGGGGGTAGCCCAGACCTTGAAGTTGTAGGGACGCATGAAGATATCGGCGAGGCCGGTTCCTGCAGCAAGTTCGAAGTCAGCTCAAACTTCAGGCTCGACGGGCCGAGACAGGCTGCTGCTGCTGCTAAGACGAACCCATCATGCGAACGATCCACTCGTCGAAGTTCTTGGGCTTGTCGGCCGAGCGAGCGCGAACCTCGGCAGCATCAATCATGCCCTCGATGCACTTGACCTGGTCCTCCACCGGCAGCATCGTGATGTTGTTCTGCAGGGGCAAGAGGTCAGCCCCGAACAGCAAGCCTCTTTCGAAACGGCGCGCGCGCTCGTGCTGCCAGCTAATTACCTGGTAGGGATAGGGGACCCAGGTGTTCTTGGACCGAACGTAGGAGACACGTTCGTGCTGGTACCAGTCATCGGGCTTGGGGAGCGCCTCGTTGATAACGTCGTCAAAGTAACTGGCGAACGGAATCCACGTCAGCTCGGTTTTCACGCTGCAGGGGAGCTGTTGATGTAGCTTACAGGTAGTGGGAGAAGATGACGTGTCTATAGAGCAATATGCGAGCAGCGGAGTCAGCTAAGTCGCTCTGTGAAGCACGATTGGGAGGGTTCGGAGCTCCCAGAGAGATGGCGCGCACCCTCCTACATCAAACAAAAAGCCTTCTGTAGTGACATCGGTCGAAGCCAAGCCCCCAGCCTCAGCGGCAGCGTCGACGATGAGGAAGTTGGTGTGTTTCTGTGCAGAAATGGGTCAGCGAGCGGCCAAACGTGTTCGCGTCGGAACTTACCAGCTGGTGGAGACGCTTAGCAGCTCCGAGTCCACTGTAGTAGAGGCTAAGTAAGTCATACTGCTCCACAAGTCATGGCATCAAGCAGCGCACGTAGGACCGGCTCCGATGATCACTGGAGGCGGGAAAGGTCAGCATCGCGCTGTTGAGCGAGTTTAGCAGTTCTACTCACAAACATCAACGTTCTGGGAGGCCATTTGTAATGAAGTGTAAGGTAGAAAGAGAGAGCGAAGTGAACAAGACCGGCTTGCGAGAGAGAGAGAGGTGAAGGAGGAAGAGAGAGGGAGAGGACTTCGCGAGTTTAGAGTCGCGCCCGCCCACCGCCAGAGTCCAGACCCTCTCGAGCTCCGGAAGGGCGCGTCGTGTACTTAGCCACCTTCCGCACTCGTAGTGAAGCCTCACCCAGCCTCATATAGAGCTCATTACAAAATGACGGCGCCCGGGGAAGGCCCTCCCAGCCTCAACCTTGCATCTCCCTTGCTTCTCCGAGTCGCCCCCTCTCGGCGAAGGAGCCTTTCGCGCACTTGAGCTGGACCCGGCCGCCGAACAGACGAGACGAAAAAATGGGATGAAAAAAATGCTGTATCATGATAAGTTAAGACTGCCCCTTGCCGAACACTACTGCAGCTTGATCGGACCGTTCCACACCGGCTCAACCGTCCTGTGAAGGGCGATGTAAGCAAGAAGCTCTCCACAGCAGAATAGAAGAGAGTTAGGACGTACTCGTCACCGTTAAAGTCGTTACTTCCGGGCTCCGTCTCGTCGTTGTAAAGACGACCGTACTCGAGCAGCAGGCTGCGAAGCGCCGAAGCAAGGTCGTCAGCTTCTATCGGTCGTCAAGAATCGCTCAAGGGAGAGGCTGTAGCTTACCGGAACTGGTATGCCTCGAGATCAGCCCAGCGGTAGCAAAGTCGAACCCACTCCTTGCCGGCCTCAGCAATCTCCTTGCCGAGAGCGTCGTGAGCTCCCTCGCCGTTCATGCCGCCGCGGAAGAAGGCCATGATGTCCCACATGTCGCTGTAGTCGACCTGCATAGGGATGTAGTGGAGCCATGCTGTAGAGTGAGAGAAGGTTGAGTAACGGTGAGATCGACGCGAGCAGAGCACCGCCGAGGGCGACGTACGAACGGCCCAGTCCTGTCGAGCGAATACGAGGTCAGTGGTGAACTCGAGCAGGAAGAATGGAGGTGAAGAGCCTACGGTCCAGAATTCGGGGAAGATGGTGGCCTTGACGACGGCGGCGTTGGACCTGCGAGATGCGAGGGAGATCAGCGAGGTGTCGGAGAAGCAAGCTGACAGTCGCGACATACATCATGAGACGACGGAATCGACCCGACCAGCTGTTGCCGTCAACGTCTGTCAGGATAGAGAGCACCAAATCAGCTGCAGCTCGTCCGGAAAGGAGAGAGAAGAGAAACTCACCGAGAACATATTTGTAGAGCGAAGCACGGTCGAAGCTGATGCGCTTGTCGTAGCCTTGGAAAACCTCGTACATCTCGTCGCAAGTCCCATCCTCCTTGACGCACTGCACGGCGGGTCCGACCATTCCAGCGTCGAGGAAGAGAGGGTTGACGCGGTAGTTGGGCATCTCGACCGAGCGCATAATGTCGTTCCCGTCGGTGACGACGACCTTGCGCGATCCCGTCTCTTGATGCGAGAGAAGGTGAAGACGAGCGCGCTGGGTAGTCCTCCAAGGGGTGATCTTCTCCCAGAGAGGACCACTCGTCTGTCCACGCCATTGGAGCGAGGTGAAGGGGCGCTCCTCCCAGGTCGGGTCGTGCTGCGATTCGAGCTCGAGCTGCTCGACGATGAGACCGTGGATGTCGCCGAGAGTAACTTGGACGCCGGGGGTGAAGAGGGGAAGAACGGGCGTAGGGTGGTGCTGGTAGACCCAGGAGGTGGTGCAGTGGAAGTGGCGGTACTGGGGGCTGTCGCAAACGTTCATGTAGCCCTTGAAGTCGTCGAGAAGGGCGCCGATCGAGTTCTCCTCGAGTGGTGGCATCTCGAAGCCAGTCGAGTCGGCGGGCGCCCAAGCGTAGTCGAAGCCTTCAGCGCGAACGGCGGATCCAGCAGGACAGAAGACGGGCATGCCCCAGTGCGGAAACTGTCCTCGAAGTTTGGGGTCGAACGGTTCGGCCTCGTCGTCGTCGTCTGTGAGTGAGTGAAAGGTCAGCTCGGCGCCGAGCGGAGAGGTCGAAGAACGACTCACATTGACCGTTCTTCCCCAGTGTCTCGAGCCGCTCGCGCTCGTCGGCAGCAACAGCGATACGAGCTCCATCGTGACCGTTGTGGATGATGGTCATGTCGGGCAGGAGGTGCTTGAAGCGCTCCATGAGCGAGACGACACCCTTGGCTCGGTCGTGCTCGGCGAGTTGACCCTCGCGGAAGACCTTGCCGTTCTCCACGCGGATGGTCCAGGTAACATCGAGGAATTTGGTGATGTAGGCGACGCGAGCGCGGAAGGTCGAGGGCTTGAAGGCGCGGTACATGAGCAGGTCCTTGTCGATGAGGTCGAACTCGTCGATCATGAGGACTTGATGCGACTTGGCGAAGGCGTACCTATAGTTTGAGGTGCAGGTCAGTCTTCGTCGTCGCAGCAGCAGCATCGAAACTGAGAAAACTCACCACTTGTCAAAGCCCTTCGGCGGTCGGCGACCGTAGCGCCTCACGTACTCCTTCACAGCCTCGGCGAACGTCTTGCTCTGCCGGCCCTTCAGCTCCTCCCACTGTTCCCTTGCTCTCTTCATCAGGGCGGGGATAGGATGCTTCTTGCCCTCCTCCAGCAGCAGCCTCGAATCCTTGCGCGGAGGAGGAAGCACGGCCGGTCCCGCCGTCTCGGCTCCTCCCGAGAGATCCGCGGGCTCCTCGACGATGGGTTTAGGTCTCTTCAAACCTTGTGGTACATCCTCGACGTCCCATGGCCGCTGCTTGCCTCGCCAGTTGATGGCATCGGCGGCGCGCTGGGGGATGTAGGGCCCCACAGCGCCTTGCATGCGAAGCTTGACCGACTGAGAGGAAGGTGAGGTGGAGTAGGTGAGGTACATGAGGAGGCAGACGACTGCAGCGAGGATGGGAAGGAGTGGGCCACGACGACCCAGGACGTAGAGGGGGCGAAGGACGATGTTGCGGATGAGGATGAGCGTCGAAGGTGGGCGACCGTCCATGGTTCGGCCATCGTAGAAGGGCCGAGGTGTCCGGTTCACGCTGCTGCCGTAAGTCGGTAGCGAAGGCTGCTTGGGTGTGGAGCCGAAGACGCTCGAGAAGAGGCTGGCTGGGGTGGTAGCAGGGACGGCGCCCGAGGTGGACGAGCTCTTGCGATGGTGCGCACGAGGTGTCTGGTTCACCCTCGGCGTTGAGCCCAGGTTCGGCGAGGGAGGAGCGCCCAGGTAAGGTGACGAGCCCATTCGCGGCGAGGGAGGGATGGCACTCGACGCGGCCATTGGTCCAGTTTCGCCAGCTGTGGGAGCACATGTATTAGCTTTTCATCACTCTTTTCCATCCCCTGTAGTCGAAGAGCGCACCTGGGTCGACGAAAGAGCCACGCCGGCCTTGTCGAGGCAGCTCCATCGCTTCGGGCGGGCGGTTGAGTGACGAGAGAAGATCAAGCGACTTAGAAGGTCACAAGGGCGCTAGTAGAACGGCGCAGGCGACTGTTGGACCTCCTTGTACGAGACTGCTGAGCTGTGTGAAGGCGATGAATGGTGGGAAAGGAAGTCAATCTCGAGTCGGCAGCTGAACTCTAGCTTCCGCAGGCGCTCCAGGCCTGGCGGGATGTCGAGCTCTTTGGCAGCGGTCGAAGGGGCGAGAGACGGCCTTCTGGAGCTCTGTGACTGTTTGATATTTTCATTCGAACCGTGAGCAGAGCGAGCGAGCTAGATCCGAGATTTGCCCTGCGGGCGCCGAACATCGCTGGGCAGGGGAGGACGTGCATTGGAGGAGGTATCAGGCTCTCTGGCAGCTTGATTGACCCCCCAAGTGTCCATTTATTGATCCTGAGCCTCAGCTGGGCTGACCCGGGTAGCGGGAGCATTATACAGCGAGCGAGCAGGAGAGGACTTCGCCGAGCAGCTACGACTCTCATTCTGGGCCAGCCGTGCGCTCGAGCAGATGCCGCGGAGGACTTTGAGGAGTGTCCCGCTTGCTGGATAGATTCCACAGACGTTTTGTCGGCCGGGACAGCAGCCAAGTCATCACCGAAATGAGCTCGGTCGACTCCCTGTTCTTCCACTCCGCCCGCTCTCTACCTGCACTTCTTCGCTCTGATGCGGTATACATTGCGACTCAAACATCTCTCTCTGACAACCTACAGAACCTCCTCGCCCTCCTTTCCCCGCCTTGCGTTCCACTCCCTCCTCTCTCACTCCTCGGCGTTCCCCTCTCGCCGACTTTGCGGTTTTCCCTTTGCCTCGACCTCGTATATACACCTCAGCTGCACCACACAACATGTCCAACTCACCTCCCAATCCAGCTCTCACCGCCTCCCACACCAACACGCCCCCCTACCTCCGCCCCTGGCCTCTCCCTCCGCGCCCTCCGGCGATCCATGTCCGGCCAAGGACGTTCTGTTGCTGTATCCCTGTGAGAGCGGGGACGATGGTCCTCAGCCTGTTGAGCGCTGTAGCGAGTGTGAGCATGGGGATCGAGGCGTTGAGGATGCTGTTTAGTGAGTTCTCGGTCATAGAGAGGGAGAGGGAAGGGGCAAAAGGGGAGAGCTGACGAGCGGTGCGGTTCGAACAGCGAGTCTCACGAGTTGGTGGGCTTATTGGGCGGTATTGGCGAGCTGTGTGCTGTGGTGCTCGTTGACCTTGTGAGTCAAGCTGAGAGGGAGTGAAGGCAATATCGCCGAAGCGCTGTTGCTGAACCGAGGGCGCAGGACCTCGATGTACGGCTTTGTCGGAGCATGGTGTGAGTCCTCGGGAGTGTTTCTAGATGGAGCGGCGGTCAAAGGGGAGGAGGGGGAAAGCGGCGGCGAGAGAGCGGCGGCGTGAGGGGCAAAGTAGGAAGCTCGGTGCTGGATTCTGAGGACGGCCGAGAGCTGAAGACAAGCACGCTGACTCGTCTGCACCTCCTTGAATAATAATCGACTTAGACAAGAAGCGAGAGTGGGTCGAATGGTTTTATGAGCTTTGCTGGGTGAGTTTGAATCGCCCTTTTTGCTTTTCGCCGAAGCCGAAAAGAGAGCTGACCCGTTCTTACTTGCGGCAGTGGCATATCTGGATCAAGTGAGTCGTCTTCGATAATTGAAGGAGCGGTGAAGAAGACTGACCCGCATCAACAGCGTCATCTTCGGCATCTGGTGGCTCTTCATCTGCACCTCGAGCCCGATGAAGGAGCTTCTCGCGCATCTCTGGTACGCTTGCTGCCCCCAGCGCTCTCGCGAGCTAGCGGAAGCAGATCTAAGCTGACTCTCTCATTACTGACCAGCGTCAAGACCATCCAAGCGGCCAACTCGAGTGCCGAAGCCCTCTCGGTCGACTCGTCCGCTCTCTCCGACCTTCTGTCTCGCTGCGACAAGAGCACCAAGCTCTGGCTCATCCTTCTCAGTCTCTGGTGGGCCGGCGCCATCCTGATCGAACTGTGGCTCGTGCTCATCGTGGGACAGTGTGTCCTTCCTGTTCACTTCGGCGCCGAGCTCGACTCGCTGACCTCGTTCGCCGACACCGCGCAGCTGCCTCGATGAGCTGGAAGACTGGGACGCCGCGGCCGAAGGGTTTGATCTCGAAGGACCTCCTCCCTACCGCTTCGTATCCAACTCGATGGGCAAGCACCGCTCCTCGAAGTCGAGCCGATCGAAGAGCAGTCGCTCGAGCTCGCAGAGGAGCAAGTCGGGCAGAACGGCCAAGTCAAGGGAGGCGCAGATGTACGATGCAGTTTAAGTTAGTAGAGGAGGAGATAGAGAATGAAGCTCAATTGACAGTGACAGAGTAAAACGGCGAATCGTTGGGCACAAGCGACAGCGAAGCTACCTCGTTCCTTCCTCTTGCTCCTCCTCGACTCGAAGACCGGCTCCGTCCTATTTGCCGTTTTGTAGAGTAGGGTCCGACTCGGTTGGAGCCTCTCCCTCCTGCTCGACCTGGTTCGGTACGCCCTCGACAGCTTCCTTCGGCTCGACCTCGTCGTTCTGCTCCGACTCGGCGTTGGCGTCAATGGTGTCGCTCCTCGGAAGATCGTCCTTCTGCGGCTCAATGTCCTCGATGGTAGTTGGCGATCCGGCGACGGCGTCCTGTCGACTCGAGTCGTACTCGGCGGCGGCGGCTGCCTGCTCCTCTTCGATACCCCTTCTCTCGCGCTCCCTCCCTTCTTTCTCCTTCTCCAACTCTGCGATCCTTTCATCCCTCTCCTTCAACTCGCTCAGTAGGCCCCTCCTCACCTCCTTCAACACATCGACCTTGCCCTTCCATCCCTCAATCTCCTGCTTCCCATCCTCGACCTCCTGCTCCAGCGCCTCCCTCTCGCCCTTGACCTGCTTCAATCCTGCGCTCAACGCTCCAATCTCCTCATCCCTCGCCTTCAAGCTCTTCTCCAACGAGGCGACGCGTGACTTGTACGATGCAGCCTCGGCGATGTGAGAGCTGACGAGCGCCTCGAGGTGAGAAGAGAGGCCGGCAGTGGTGAGAGGGACGAGGCGGTGAGTGGGGCGAGGACGGGGAGGAGAAGGGTTGGCGGCGAGGGCGGCGAAGAGATCTTGAGGGGGTGGGTGAGGGATGGGAGCAGCGGCGGCGGTCGAGCGGCGACGATGAGGGTACGCGAGAAGGCGTCGACTTGGGGTGCGCGAGGTCGGACTGAAGCTGCGAGGGCGAGGTCGAAGTGTAGGGTTCTTTGCCCGCCATTATGAGGTCGAGAGCGTGGGCGTCGAGTCGAGGCGGGACGGGAGCGTCCGCCGCCTCGTCGAGAGCGAAAAGATCGGGCGAGGCGACGGGCGAAGGAAGCATGTCCTCGGCTTCTCCAGTGCCCTCGACATCGACAGCTGGTCCTTCAGCGTGATCCATCTGGTTGTCGGCCGAGGAGGTAGGGCGAGGAGAGGTCGGTCGTGGTTCGCTGCGAGAGGGGAGGATCGCCGAAGTGAGCTTCTCTGCGATTACGCCTCCCAAAGAGATCAGTGGCAGCTCACCTCGTAGCTTCGGTAGCTGCACCATCATTTGCTACTTCCTCGTCGAGCTCGAACATGTCAAAGTCGTGGGCCTCCAGCGCTTCGAGGCAACCAGCGATCTCCTGCTCGTCTTCGGCCGTTCGGGGAACCTTCGGCGTAGTGGGTGAGGTCTTGCGAGCGGGACTTGAATTGAAGTCAGATTCGGAAAGAGCGTCCGAGGGGAGGTTGGCTTGAGGTGGGCGAGGGGAAGCAGACGAGGAGGCGGCAGGGTCTCGGCGGAGGCGACCTTGCATGCCGGGAGGAAGCTCGATGGAAGAGTTGGAGGGGTCGGAGCTGGGTGGATGAGGTGCAATCTTCTTCTTCTTCTTCTTGGGTACAGGGTCGGAAGAGGGGCGACGTTTGGGCGTAGGTGAGCGAGGAGGAGCTTCGGCGACGGGAACCGAGGTGACCTGAGCTGGTGAAGGCGGTACGATGGGCTCTCCGTCCTCGTCGAGCTCGGGCATGGTGAACACAATTTCCTCCGTCTTTCTAGCGCGCTTGCCCGCCTGCTTGCTCATAGTACCCTCTCCCGTCTCGTCTCCCTTCGAGCTCCCACCTCGGTCAGCTCGTTTCGGGTCCTCGTGATCGCGACTACGCTTCCTCGGCAGCTTGTAAGGGGCATTCGAGTCCTTC
This sequence comes from Leucosporidium scottii, assembly GCA_003054985.1. Classification (NCBI taxonomy): domain Eukaryota; kingdom Fungi; phylum Basidiomycota; class Microbotryomycetes; order Leucosporidiales; family Leucosporidiaceae; genus Leucosporidium; species Leucosporidium scottii. Next base: position 24,314 of record MWVB01000004.1, on the reverse strand, counting down.
TCGTCGAGTATAGGAGGCGCATGCTTGTAGCGGAACCGTTCGAGGGCGCTGCTGGACGCCGAGTGCGAGCTGGGAGCTGCTTGCGGCTTGTCGAGCTTGGAGGTGCTGCTGCTGCTGCTGCTGGTGACTGACGGCTTGGTCACTTTGGGAGCTGGCTTGCGCTTCTTTACCGTAGCAGCCGCCTCTTTGGGCTTGGCCTCGGTGCTGCTCGTCGACTTGGTCCGCCGTCGTTTGGGCTTGGGAGGCGCGAGCTGGAGTTGAGGAGCGAATTGAGGATCGTCTTCGAGCTCGTCGTGTTGAGAGGAAGGTACAGCAGCTGCTTCTGCATTGTGAGCACCTCGAGCCATCCTGCTGTAGCCCTTTAGGAAGCGAGTCGAAGTTGTAGGCGAGTGAATGAGCGCAAGAGAGAGAGCTCGTCGCGTTGGAAAGCTCGCGCCTCTCTTGGCTTCTTACCAATCACTCGCCTGCAGCTCGACTCTCGCTTTGCTACTCGGATACAGCTCTAGAAGCGCGCAAGGATACGCTACATCTCGGCACACACAAGATGGCTTCCGCTCTCCCCGCCGAACTCGTCCGCCGCATCCTCGAGCTCATGGAAGGCAGCAAGGGTCAAGCGCTCTGCCATGCAGCCCTCGTCTGTCGCAACTGGCGTCATGAAGCTCAAGCGGTCCTCTGGTCGCGCGTGTACTTGCAGAGGGCGGACAGCGCTCAGCTCTTCATCGACTCGCCGGCGACTCAGCGCTGGCTCTCCCGAGGCGTTCGCAAGGTCAAGGTCCTCGACATCCGCGCCTCGCAGGCCCAGAAGCAATACATCAATCCGAAGCTCGCTGGGAAGGTCCTCGATGTCTGCCCCGGCGTGCAGGCCCTCACCCTCTTCTCGGTCAAAGGGCAGAACGGCTCGCTTCTCTACCACCCTTCGCTCTACAGTGAGTTCTCTTTCCGACCATTGCTTCGGTATCTTATCGCGCTAGCTGTACCTCAAGTCGTCGACTCTGGCGTGAGGAGCCGCGCACGGCTGACGATTCTCGGCCTCAACGTCCGGCCCGCAGACCTCAAGAAGCTCTACATCCACCTCGACCCGAGCTGGAATGCCAATAAGATGGCTCGAATCCCCAACGCTGCGCCCTACACCCTCGACACCGCCATCTTGTCGTCGTACAATTTCACCCCAGGCGTCGAGATCATCCGTCCCCTCTTCCTCGCTTCGCAGGCGACGCTCACGAAGCTCAGCATCACTGTCAACTCGACTACGACTCCGATTTGGAAGGAGCTTCTCCCCGCCGTCTCGGCGCAGATCAAGGTGCTCGCCCTCATGGTGGATGAGCTCGTCCCGCCGCCAGCCTTTCTGCCCCTCCTCTCGGCGTTCACCTCCCTCGACGTTTTCCACTTCCACGTCTTTGGCTCCTGGTCCAAACCCCTCTCGATTTTCCTCAAATCGCTCCACCAGATCAAGACGCTCCGTCTCGAGCCGGACAAGAGCCTCGACGGCCCCACGATCCTCGAAGCCCTTCGCCAGCCCGCTGCTTCGGCGCTCGAGACGCTCGAAATGGTAGGAGGCAGTCCTACGGGAGCCAGGAGGACACCTCAATCAGTCATGGACGAGTGTGAGAGGCGCTCGATTGCACTCGTCCACTTCAAGAACTGGGGTCTGCTGTGAGTCCACCGCCGAGCTGTCTCTTCTTCCCTTCCCCTCCGCTGACCTTCTTGTCGCAGCGATACTTTCGCCCGCTGAGTATCACAAGTATATGTCCGAATGCTCGCTCGCTTGTTAGCTTCGCTACACTCTTGTCCTGCACACGAAGCTTTCTTCTCGTCATGCCCCCTCGCTTCGGCATCGGCTCGCCCGCCAAGCATCTCAAGAGATGCGACAACCCAGACTGGTATTGTGCACCGTTGTGCCGAGTGTCTCCTCTTCGCATGAGGGAGAAGAGCTGGAAGAGCACGGAGTGAAGCTCTTGAGACGAGCACGAGCTGAGGAGAGCGGCGGCGCGGAGAACGGAAAGGGTAACCCGGAGACGGGGCTGTAGCGGATGCTCCCAGGGTCAAAGGATCAAAAAGGGGCATATGTTTCGGTTCGAGGTCCGAATCGCGGTGCACGAAGGAAGCGTCTCTGGACAGCGAGCCTCTCCGCGCCAAACTCGGAGCAAATGATAGACCTTGCAACGACCCTCCCAATTTTGTCTACCTCCCAATCTCCCTCTACCTATCCTTCTTCGGCTCGACCTTCTCCGCCTCCGCCTCCTTGAGCTTCTGCTCCTGCTCAGCCGCCAGCTTAGCCGCCTCCTCCTCCGTGAGTTGCTGACCGTACTCGTTGGCACGCTTGTAGTCGACTTTGTAGCACCACATTTGGAAAAGCAGGATCAGGAAGACGACGTCGTCTCGGAAGCATGCCAGGCGATGGAGGAGGGGCACTAGAGCGTGAGAGAGCGAGGAAGGTCAGTGCTAGGCTTCTCGGTGCGCAAAGTTTGAAGAACTCACTCTTGATGACGAAGGAGAAGAAATCGTCCACGATGGTCGAGAAGAACTTGTAGGTCAACGTCTTCATCGGGAGGTGAGCGACCGATTTGAGTTTCTGTGAAAGAGTCGAGCGAATCAGCGGCGGTTCGGCGAGGGCGGCGCTCAGTACTCACGTAGTTGATGATGAGCTGAGGAATGAGCTGAACGAATCCGAAGGCGTACACGAAGCTAGTGAGTGTGGCTGTGAGGGAGAGGGAGGTCAGCTCGACTCGGGCTCGGCCCAGGACCTCGGCGCGCCTGCGAACTCACAAATCGTGAATGAGTACCAGCTCCTGTGCTCGTTGTAGTAGAGCGAGTAGATGGTGTATCCGATGAGAAGGGGAGTCGTTCCCCAAGCAACGTAGCGGAAGGCCAGTTGGTCGTACTCCTGCGTCAACTTCTCGTCGTCGCTGAGGACGTGCTTGTCGGTGACCTCGACCTTGTAGCCGATGATCGAGGCGGGCGCAGAAACGACCTTGATGTCAACCGCTTTGGTGATCTTCCAGGCTTCGATGAGCAGGCCGGTTCCTTGGCCGAAGAGGATCTAGCGAGCGCCGAAGCAACGAGAGTCAGCGATGTCGATGAGAGACGGGAAGTGAGTGTAAGAAGAGCGACGCACCATCCAGGAGGTGTTCTCATTATTGTCCATGAGGTAGAGCATGATGATGAGCTGCACGAAGACGTTGGTGATGATGGTGCGGACCGAGACTCCGACGAGCTCTTTCTTGCTGCGCCAGTGAGAGATGTCGCTGGTGAAGGCCAGCATCTCGAAGCTGTAGCAAGGAGATGTCAATCTTTGTAGCATGCGGGAGAGAAGGAGCTGAGGCTTCCGAGCCCAGCGACACCCGCCCAGGCGACCGAGCGACAGCGAGGCCGTTGAGAGAGAACGACAACCCACAGCATGTGCAGAATCGACACCAAGATGGTAGTAGCGAGCAAGATGGGGTTCGTCTCGGTGAGCATACGCTTGACCTCATCCAACTCGGATCCAGACCCTCCCGAAGCCTGCGCCGACTTGGTCATGGAATCGTCGAGGGAAGCCATGATCTGCCACTTCCAGTGCGCGGTGGGGTTGAAGGTGACCTTGAGAGGGAGACGAGTGGTCGTGTCGTTGATGGGGTACATCTGCTCCTTCAAGAGCCAGAAGTCGCTGCGACGGAAGGAGGGGGTCAGTTCTTGCAAGCGAGAGAGGTGAGAGAGGCAGAGAGGCTTACTTGGCGTAGGTGATGGGGTAGAAGAAGCCCTGTCCAGCGGCGTTGGTGTCGTTTCCGTGAGCGCGGTGGACATCTGCAAGTGTGAAAGATCAGCGAAGAGCTCTCCGCTCAGTCTGAACCGGCCACTCACGCTGCTGGAGGGGAGGGGGAAGCATAGAGTAGGCGAGCGCTCCCGAGTTGCAGACCAATTCGATCGAGACGTTGGGGTGGTAGTAGGAGATGATGGGCTTGACCTCCTTCTTCTCAGCCTCAACGAGGGCGGCTTCGGCTTCCTCCTCCTCGGGCGTGAGCTTGGCGCCGGCGAGCAAATTCTTGACCACTCGCGGCTTCTTATAGGGGTAGTAACGGGTGATCACTGCGCGCAGAGGTACCGAAGAGGGGACAAAGTAAGGTTAGCTTGGGGGAAGAGCAAGAAGGGAGGGAGCCGCTCGGAGCTCACTCTTGCGGACGTGAAGGGTCTCGTCGGTATAAGTTGAAGACGAGGGATCAGGCGAGTGACCAGTAGACGTGACGAAGATGTCGGCCCACAGCGAGGCGTTGTGTTGGACGCTCTGTGAACGAGGTCGGAGGTCAGTCGTCCTTTCTCGGATTGGTTCAGCAAGCTTCAACAGGCCAGCGGTCGGCGCCGCCGCGAGTCTCCAACGACATAGGATCAAGATGCTCACCTCGGGTACATCAAACTCGGTATCCCAAGTTTGGCTCCATCCGCTCTTGGCGTATTCGACTCCCTCCCAGCTCACCGAGGGCAAGGTGGTGTCCTTGAAGTCGACTTGTCCATCCTCAGCGGTAGACAGCTTGACAAATACGTCCTGTGCAGCAGTACGCGCCGTCAGCTCTATCCCGAAACGATAGATGAACCGCGAGGGAGTCGCAAGCGCACGAGGAGGGAGCCGTCGGGCCAGATGGAGACGAGAGCAGGTCCTTGCTGAGCAGCGCCAGGTGCTACAGCATGTGTGTGATTTGATGCGGCAGCGTAGGTGCTGTTCACGGGCGAGGGAACGACAGAGGGAGCGGTCTTCGATTGGAAGTACTTGGCTGCGTGAGGGAGAGACTGTCAGCTAACAGGGTGACGTGGTAGAGCAGGATATGATGGTACTGGACCGAGACTTACAGCCAGCGTTGATGATGGAGTAGATGGCGAACGCCTGGATGAGAGATTTGACGAGGGGCGAGCCGAAGAGGCCGCCTTGCTCTGGTTCTTGACCGGGGCGGGCGGGAGCGCCTGCTGGAGGAGCTACAGCTGCAGGAGTAGCCATGCCGAGCTGCTAACCAAAAAGAGCCGAGGTGATTCTGGTAGGAGACGAGGAGCGGCTCGAGTTGACAAGTCGGGAGCTGGCGCGGAGCCGAGAGGGGTCGCTTCAGATCATGTAGTCGACTGGCAGGGGGCCAGGTTCCGCTGTTCTGGTTCCGCCTCTGCTCTCAAGACCTTACCTCGGCAGCTGTCTAAGCCGAGCAGCTGACTGTGCTCTTAGAAGTGGGGGGGAGCTCGACTCTCGCTCTTTCTCTCTCCTACTTCACCTTGCAACTCGCTCAACAGCAAACGCTCCAACAGCCGACTCGCACTACAGCTCCTGCACCTCAGCAGACTCTACACACTTCTCTCATCGCTTCCCGATTTCCGACGTCACCCTCTGCGATCCTCAAGTCGCCTCGCGTCTAGCAACACTACAGCCACCAACATGAGCGGTCAAGCACTTCAACTCAACAAGGGCATCGACCTCGCCGGCAAAACCGTCGCCATCGCAGGCGGCACGCAGGGAATCGGAGCAGCGGCATGCATTCGCTTCGCTCAAGCAGGAGCGTCTGTGTTTGTCATTGGCAGGAATGAGGAGCTCGGCAACAAGGTCGTCGAAGAGCTCAAGAAGGCGGGCAAGGGGGCCCAGGCCGAGTTCATCAAGGCCGATTTGAGGTGAGCTCAACAGCGATCTTCAGGCTGCTGTGTGACGACGAGCCTGACCCTGTTGTCCGCTGTCCTAGTCTCACGAGCAGTGTTAAAACTCTTGCCGACACTCTGAAGCAGAAGACTGGCGGGGAGCTACAGTGAGTCCGTCCGAGACGACCACGCGACGAGCTCGGCGCTGATCCTCTCCCATCACTCTGCAGCTACCTCATCACTACCCAAGGTGAGCGCTCTCGTGGCTCTAGTATTCAAAGTAGACAGTACTGACCCTCACCACTCGACAGGCGGTCCCCCCAACGGCACCTTCTCCCTCACCCCGGAAGACCACGAAACCCACTTCGCCATCCAAGTCCTCTCTCGCTTCGGCCTCGCCTACCTGCTCGCCCAGTCGGGCACTCTTAAGGACACCTGGGTCACCATCTGCGCTCCTGGAGGCGAGAAGGCCGCGCCGCCTAACCTGAACGACTTGGAGCTGAAGAGCGAGGAGGAGAGGCAGAAGTTCTTGCCGATGAGGATCGTGGCATCGGGAACGAGGGATGGAGCTGTGATGGATGGATTGGTGGCTGTGAGTTCCGCTTGTCTCGCTTCGTCTCGACGACTCCGTCTCACGACTTCACCTCTCCAACAGCACTTTAGCTCGGCCTTCCCCTCGCTTCGCGCCGTTCACGCTTTCCCCGGCTACGTTCACACGTGAGTGATCACTCATCTCGACCTCTTCAGCCTCGTACCTCACTAACCCCCTCTTCCTCATCCCCTCAGCTCCGCCGCCTCGAACCAGTCCTTCCCTCGCCCGCTCGTGCTCCTCCAATCCCTCTTTGGCCCCCTCCTCGCCCGCACGATCGGCAACACGCCCACCACCTACGCCGAAGTACCCTTCTACCTTGCTGCCAACCCGCAAGCCCGAGGCAAAGGACTAGAGTTCACCAACGAGAGGCTCAAGCCTTTGGGAGCGCCGAGCTGGACCAAGGAGCAGCCGGAATTGAGGAAGCAGTTGTGGGAGAAGATGGCGGCGATGATTCAGTAGTGCAGTTTGACAGTGTAAGATACGTTTTCAGTGCCAACTGCAGGGAGACGAGAACGACCTCGCAACGGAAATTTCTCTCGGCTTGACCGCTCGGCTCGCCAGCTCCAGTCCTGCTTTCGCCGAGTGTATGGGATCAAGCCCTATGTAAAGTTTCACTGATTTTCTGGTCCTACAATCTTGTCACGCTGATCAAAGCGCTCCTGAGAGGTCTACTGAAGCTGTGGAGGGCAACGAGTGTGAGCTCTGGACGAAACGGGGCGAGGCGGAACGAACCTTGGAGATGAGAATCTGCTTGAGAGTCTCGGCATCAGCAGCGAAGCCGCGGATACCCTGGTGGAGCTTGTCGAAGGCCATCTGGTCCTGGAGGAGAGCCCAGCGGAAGGCGGGCTCGTCGTCGACGAACGAGACCTTCTCGTACTGCTCGCCAGCGGCAGCTATAGAGGAAGAGAGACGGCGGTCAGCTTTAATGTCGAGGGCTGGACAAGATGGGCCACTTGAGCTGCGAGAGAGTGGACGTACCCTTCTCAGGCGAAAGGACACGGGGAAGGGCGTCGGTCGACTTGGAGAGCTTCTCGAGGAGGGCGGGGGCGATGGTGAGGAAGTCGCATCCAGCGAGGTTGGTGATCTCGCCGGTCTGTTGGAAGTAATAGGGAAAAGCTACAAGTCAGCTTCCTTGCTCCTTGATCTCCGTCTCGGCTTCGATCTCCGTCTCGGCTTGTGGAAACTCAAACGCACGTTACGGAAGGAAGCACCCATGACGATGGTCTTGTAACCGTGGATCTTGTAGTAGTTGTAGATCTTGGTGACGGAAACGACTCCGGGGTCGTTGGCTCCGTCGTAGTCGCCGTCGGGCTTGTTGGCCTTGTACCAGTCGAGGATGCGACCGACGAAAGGCGAGATGAGGGTGACGCCGGCCTCAGCGCAGGCAACGGCCTGTCCGAAACCGAAGAGGAGGGTGAGGTTGCAGTGGATCTGGTCCTCAGCCTCGAGCTCGCGGGCAGCCTGGATTCCCTCCCAGGTGGAAGCGATCTTGATGAGAACGCGGTCCTTGGAAATTCCAATCGACTCGTAAAGAGCGATCAGGGTCTTGGCCTGTAATAATCAACACGACAAGGTCAGCGAACAGCGCTCTCGGAATCTGCCCCCCAACGCTCGCCGCTCCTTACCTTGGCCTTGGTGCCCTCCTTGTCGAAGGACAGGGAAGCATCGACCTCGGTCGAGACACGCCCGGGAACGATGGCGAGGATCTCCTTTCCGAACTCGACGAGCTGCAGGCGAAACGCTCAGGGTCAGCAAATCCTCCTCCCCCCCAATGCGCTCATCGCCCCCCACGCCGACTTTGGACGGCGCGATTCGAGGGCGATCAAAGTGTGCTGAAGACGTACAAGACGGTCGGTGGTGTGCTCAACCTGCGACTCGAGGTCACTGCGAGAGATGGTACACTAAGGTCAGCAAACGCCGCTCGCCCTCCCTCGGTATCCTAAGCTCATTGCCACCAGCTCCGTCGGTCTGATCAAAGGTAGTGGGTGCAAGCTTACGATCCCTTCTCCTTTCCGTACTTGATGGCAACATCAATGAGCTTGGCGTAAGCCTCCTGCTTAACGGCCGCGAGGATGAGCGACGGATTCGTCGTGGCGTCTTGCGGCTTGAACTCTGCAGTGGATAGAGTAGAGAAAACAGCATGAGCGATGAAAGTTCCGAGGAATCCTACAGACCAAGCCCCTGCAGCAGTCTGAGCAGCGCTGGGCTCGCTCCAACGTGGACGACGGCTCGGGAGGATGACGATAGCTCACCGCGGATAGTCTCGAAAGCACCAGAGTCAGCGACAACGGTCGTGACTTGCTTGAGGGCGTCGAGCTGAGTGGTCATGGCGAAGAAAAGTAGTGAAGACGAGAAAAGTCGGGTGAGGGGAGAGAGCAAGACCGCCTTGGGTCGAACAGCCGAACGACCTTCGCCCTCCCCCGGTGTGAGCTCATCTTGACCTTTTCTGCGCTCTCGGATGTGCCTGTAAACACTTCTCGTGAAAGTCCAAGAGGCTGTAAAGTTAGCAGGAATCCTACTTGCCTGCAGAAAATTAGACTGACGGCGCTGAAAGGGGGGGG
>MWVB01000004.1:0-15543 GCA_003054985.1 Leucosporidium scottii | reverse complement strand
GGGGGGGGGGGGGGGTCCGAGCACCGCCGAACGCATGTATGCTGCAATTGCTCCCGCTGTACCACATTAACCGGGGTCGGCCATAGCGCGATTCGTTCATCGAGCGCTTGTGATCCTGTAGCAGGAGCGCCGAACCTGTGGCAGCCTCCAGTGGCGCCGAGCAGTGGCAAGTCTCTCGCCAGTCCGCTTCCAACGGATTTAAAGCGACTGACTCTCGTGGCAGCGAAACGGGGGTATCGTAATGCTAATGCGTTTGTAAATCGGTAAATCGTAAATCGTTATCGCCTCTTCTATGCCATCATACCGCCCTTCCCTCCTGCTCACAGGCCGAAGATGGCGGCGACGTCGTTGAGCTTCGACTCTGTAGGAGCCAAAAGGGGTTAGCTCTGCAGTAGCGAAGCTTTTCAGAAATCGAGGAGAAGCACTCACCAATCTTCTCCTTCTCCCTCGGGGCGTTCTTGTTGCCCGAGAAGGCCTGGGAGATGAGCTTCTCCTTCTTCTTCTGAATGTCGAGCACACGGTCCTCAACAGTATCCTCGGCGACGAGTTGGAAGACACGAACGCTGTAGTTGGTGGAGAACACTGTGAGCAAGTTGAGCCGAGATGGGCGGTGACGAGACTACTCACGCCCGGGTCTGTCCGATACGGTACACGCGGTCGATGGCTTGCGCCTCGATAGAGCTGAGGGTGCAAGCATATCAGCGTCGGGTAGCAGAGCGTAGAGAGTGACGACTTACGCCTGCCACCAAGGGTCCATCAAGAAGACTTGCGAGGCGCAGGTCAAGTTGAGTCCGAGAGCACCAGCCTGGCGACGAAAGCGAGTGAGCTTGGGAGCTGAAGGGAAAGATGACTTTGAGTACTTACCTTCAGCGAGATGAGCATGACGCTGGGAGGTGGCTTCTCGCCCTTCTTGAGCTTCTTGTTGGCCTTGACCGGCGCCGAGAAAGACTTGATGAGGTCCTCACGCTTCTGCTGGGTCATGCTCCCATCGAATCTGTGAGAAGAAGGTCAGAAGATGCTTCAACCAAAGCTCAAGCAGCGGAGCCGACTCACTTGCACGAGATAATGCCGGCCTCGGTGAGAGCGGCCTCGATGCAGTTGAGGTGGGTCGTCCACTGAGAAGGAAGGGCGAGCGGATCAGTTCTTCAAGTTCTGCTGAGGAAGTGGAAGGAACGTACCTGCGAGAAGACGAGGCTCTTGACGCCCTCCTCCGTCGCCTGGAGGAACTTGATCAACTGAGCCGTCTTCGCCGAGGTGGCGACCGCTCCTTCAACTCGCTGCCGCTCCAACACCTCGGCTTCGTCCGCGATGCTCGCCGTCTCGGAGGCCGAGTCTCCTTCGATGAGGTCGGTCGGGTAGAGGTGAAGACCACACACTGAGCAGCAGCCCTTCTCCTCGACTTGCTCCTCGATGCTGTTCGAGTTGGTCTCGTCAGCCGTGGTCGAAGGCGAGAGGAATGATACCGACTCACCACTGAGCGCAGAAGATGTGTTCGCAGGTCGTAATGCGAGGATCGTCGGCAAGGTCTCCACAGATACGACACTCGTCGGCGGATCCCTGCAGCTCGCGAAGGATTCCTCGGAGGCGCTGGATCTGATCTCGGTCGGGGTGCGGGCCGCTTTTGAGGGCGCGCGAAAGGCTCGCCTCAACACTGCGAGCTCGGACGCTGTGGAGAGGGAGCGGAAGGGTCAGTCACGGCTTAAAGAGGGTTCGGAATGGCGCGCTCACCCTTCGACGAAGCTCTGCGGGCAGAGAGAAGGGTCGCAAGCGAGTTGACGGAGTCGGAGAAGGAAGACGACTGTAGCGAGAAATCCAGTCAGCGAGCGCGCTGCGATAACGGCGATCGCCCATCCTGAAGCAACTCACGAACGTGAGAGTAGTGCGAGCCTGCCGTGCCCGCCTTGATGAAGCCGGCGACGATGTCCTTGAGCTGCCCGGCAATCTCGTCGTAGAGTTGACGAGTCTCGGGGAAGAGCTTCACCTTGTGGAGGTAGAACTTGATGTCGGGGAGCTTGACGAGGAGTCGGCCGCTCGCGTCGGTCATGTCCTTGGTGCTGTACGAGACGTAAAAGGTCAGCTGGAACAAGCAGCAGTATAGTGATGAAGAAGACCAACCGGCGAAGAGTAGTCGAAGAGACGACGGCCTGCACAGAGGAAGTCAAAGTCAGAACCGAGCCGAGTCGTCGAGCAAGGAACGAACACCTACCCTGAGTACCGATGCGGTTCCTTCGTTGCTGATCTTGCCATCCCCAATATGCCTTGACCATGTATCGCGATCGTCGAGTGGCCGGCACACGCGCAGGAAGGAGATCATGGCGCCCACTGCTAAAGCGTCAGCCGTCGGCACTCGCGAAGGTTGCACTCCACTCACAGTCGCGACTCGAATTGACGATGGGAGTTCCAGTGAGAATCCAGCGGCGTCTGTAGCGAGCAAGAGATGGGTCAGCGCGCCGAATCGACTCGGCGACGAGGCGAAGCGAACTTACTCGGCTTTGAGAGTTGCGACTGCCATCGACATCTTGGCCTTGGGGTTCTTGATGACGTGACCTTCATCGAGAACGATACGACGCCACTTGACCTGATGCAGAGTCTCTTCCTTCTTCTCGACCTTGGCCTTTTTCTTGTCGGGCTCGGACTCTTTCGACGAGCTGCGCCTCTTCGGGTCGTCGAGCTCGGCGGCGACGGTTTGGCTGGTGTAACGGGTCAGCAAGAAGAGAAGGGGTATGATACTGCACGACTCACTAGGTGGCGATGACGACGTCGTACTTGCGAAGCTGCTTCTTGGTCAACTGCTTTCCTTCGCCGTGGTAGAGGTGCCACCTCAGCCTCTTCGAGCCGACGTGGTGATGGAACTGCACGGTCCAGTTGGATGCGACGGAGAGGGGGCAGACTGTACCGTAAAGCGCAAGAGTCAGCACTGCTAGCAAGAGTTGAGACAAGCCAAGCGAGCTCACCGATGAGGGTCATGTCGTCGAAGCGCTCATCTGGCTCCTCGGGCTTCTCCAGCACTCCTTCGCCCGTATCGTCAGTGCAGATGAGAGCGATGGTCTGCATCGTCTTTCCGAGTCCTGCGAGGGGAGGTCGTCGAGGTTAGCTCGCGCAAATCTCGATAGCTTCGGGAGGGGAGCTCACCCATCTCATCGGCGAGGATGCCTCCACGCTTGAGCAGAGGCTTGTCGCGCTGACTGTCGCCCGTAGCGACGTTGAGCCAGAAGATGTTGTTCTGTTGGAATGGAGAGAGAGTCAGAGTCGGGTCTAATCGTCTCTCGCTTCAAGCTCGGCGCGGCGAGGAGCTCACCTCGGTGTCCTTGCGCATGACCCAAAGCTGCGTCGGTGGGTCGTCGATAGTCTTTGGTAGCTGAGGATGCTCCATATTGATCATCCACGCCAGTCCTTGCTTCTGCAGTTGCAAGAAAAGCGTCAGCGGCGGGAGGGAGGCGGGACAGCTGATGTCGAGGGAGGCGCGCACCTGAAAGTCCATCAGGTCGGTGCGCATGGTGTCGTCCTTCTTGCCTGGAGGACAGGGGTGCATAGGGAGATGGGAAGGATCCATAGCGCCCTCCTTGAAGAGCTCGCCGAGCATGTCGCCCGAGGGACGGTCGGCCTTCTCGAGGGTGATGGATTCGGCCATGAGCATGTCGAGCTGGACGGCCTTTTTGCTGTTGGATTTGCTTGGCGTGTAACTCTGGAAAGATTGCCATGGTAAGTCGGTTGTACAACGATACGAGCCGAGGGGCGACTCACCTCGCCGTCTCCGAGCGCGACCTCGACTCCTTCTTCGTTCTTCATCTTGACGTCCTCCAGGAGGGCATTCACCTCCTCTTCGGCTTTCCTCTCCGCCTCGCGCTTCCGCTTGGCTGCCTCCTGGGCTGCTCGCGCCCTCGCAGGAAAGGCAAAGTCCAGCTCCGAGCGACGTCCAACCTCGCGAGTGCCCCAGAACTCGAGCTTCATGGGGATTGCAGCGGCTCCGGTAGGGTTCTTGGGTACTGTACGAGGTGGCAAGAACATCAGCTGCAATGATCTGGGGTGAACCTTGAAGGTGAAAGCTCACCGTCGCCGGCCTTGGCTTCGATTTCGATGAGCTGGGCGTCGATGAGAGGTGCGAGACGACCGGCAGCCATGCTAGCTACCAAACCAATCTTAGCGGCTCCTGGCAAACGAGCTACGATGGCGTTGGGGTCCCCCACATTGAAGGGGTCCTGCGAAGCGAAGCAAGAACCGAGTCAGCTCGGCGCTCGAGATGCTACGGCTGTAACTCTCAGCGGCTCACCCTGCGAAGCTCGACTTCGGAGCCTTTCTTGACTGTGAGAAGTCACAAGAGGTCAGCTCTTGTGTCCGTGCAGCTGGTGAGGAGCGAGGAAAAGACGCACGCTTCTTAGCGCCAGCGAATGAGGTGCAGCCGACAATGTTGGCGCTGTAGGTCGTGAGTAGGATTTCCTCCTCTTGGTCGAGCTCCTCCGAGAGTAGCGCCTCCTCCTTGGCCAGCTCTGCTTCCCAGTCGATGTCCTCCTCCTTCGCCTTGCCCTTGGAATCCTGTATAGCAAGCGCGGTCAGTCAAGTGCTGCCTCGTCAAGGCTTTGATTCAATCCAACAAACGCACCACAGAAGGCGAGCGAGTACTGTCGCTTTCGCTCTTAACTCCTGCTTCAGGTTCATCGAGTCCCAGCTTCGACGAGCTGGCAGCGGCGGCGGCCGGTGGTGCCCATCCGAGGTCCGCTGGCTTGACGTCGTTACGTTCTGCAAAGCTCGAGCCCGAGCGCTTCAAAGCCGGCATTCCGACGAGGTGAGATGAGAGACGAGAAGTGAGGAGCGAGAGCTGCGAAGGAAGGCCGGAAGTCAAGTTCAGCTGTCACTGCAGGAGCATCTCGAAGCACCCCGAGGGAGTAAAGTACAGTACATCTCGCCCTTCGCGATTGAGCGCTTGTCAGCACCAGCATCTGCACCTGAACACTCGTCCTTCGGCCTTCCTTTGGAAGGACGACGGGGGAGAGTAATACAACAGGAATACTTTGACATACTACAGCTACTAACAAACACATTGTATCTTCAGCGCTCTGCAAATGGTGCCGGCCTTCGAATCTGAGGAAGTGAGGAAGTCAACGCCGAGGTTCGGCGCGCATCAGCACCTAGCTCACTCACCTCGGCCACAGTTTCAAAGGCGCTGGTGTCGATCCGTATATCGGAAAACAGCGCTTCGGGGCCCATCTTGGATCCTCGTGCTCCTTCCCCTCGCTTCAACATCCAGCTCGGCCGTCGAGGAGGGCTCGGCGCAACATTCGTGTCCTCATCGAGCGACCCTTTTGCCTCAATATCGGCGACCTCCTCCTCCACCGTCACTTTGACCACTCCCTTCCATCCCCAAGTTGGTCTCCAACCGACTCCACTCGTACTGCCACCACTGGCGCTCGACATCGCCGAACCTCGGCGCCACAGGCTCCTGCTCGACGAGACGTCCCCAGTGCCTCCGCTGCCCGTCACCGCTGACCCGAACTTGCTCATGATGTCGAATCTCCAGTTTGCTGGATCGTCGGCCTCTCCGAAGACGACTGTTCTCCCTGGTCTTGGTCTGCCGCCCTTCTCGACCGTCGTCGTTTCCTCGCCGAGAAACGCCTTCCTCTGCTGCTGGCGCAGATATATCCGCTGATTGATGGCCCAGGTGACGCAGAAACACGATGTTGGTGCGTAGAGGTTGAGCCAGAGGCAAGTGAGCATGATGCCGCGCGCGGAATGGACGAAGGAGGAGGCGGCGGCGGCGCCGACCGATAATGTGGTGAGGACGAAGGAGGACCGGAGGATACCACGGGCGATGAGGTCGACGGGGGAGTATGAGCTGTTTCCGAAGTCATCAAAGAAGTGCAGGCGTCGAGGAATAGCAGTGTGGGGGCAAGACAAGCGAGGTTAGCGAGGAGAAGAAGCGCTGTCACTTCACCAGCTTACGACTGAGGTCGGTTGCGCCGCGAGAGTACTAGTTTGTAATACATCCAGCCGCTATTGTATATCCCCAGGATCAAAAGAGCCTGTTTGAAGGTGCGAACGGTCAGCGCCGAGCCTCGGTGATGCTTGGCGCGAAGATACCACTCACCCAGGAGCCTCCACACCGCACTTTGTTTCCAAGGTCCTCCATTCGTCGATTCCCGAGACCCAGCGCCGTGAGAACGTCTGAGCTGGCGTAGAGGCCGGCGCACGCCTGGAAGAGCCCAAAGCCAAAGAGTTTCCAGCGGAGCTTGTCCATGACCTGAGGGGCGAGGGCAGTCAGCAAAGGGACACACTTGGTCGGGTAGCAAAGATCTGCTCAGTGGAGCAAGGAGAAAACAGCTCACGAGGCAGGCGCGATACAGAAAAAAGAGCTCGGCGAAGCCCCCCATGCCCAAGATCAAGAAATGCAGCGCGACGACGTATCGAGTGGTCTGGATATATTCGGGACTCCCCGAGAACGTTCTGTTGAGCTCCCACATGAGTTGCTGTGGGGTACAGGAGCGATCAGCCACTTTTCTTTTGCCAAATCGCTTCCGTTTCGGCGATCGAGCAAGCCGGAGAGCCAACTCACCGCCGTTTCCACCCCCAGATACGCGCAAAGCAAGAAGAAGAGGTTGGCTACTGTAAAGGAGTACAGCCAATGGAGCTCGCCCTTCCATGGTCTGCGTCTGTAGAAGATCATCGCTTCTCGGCAGCAGAATGCCTGCCGCAGAACAGGATCAGTCTCAACGAGCACAGAGAGATAGAAGGAAAGAACGCACGAAGCCCCAGTATGAAGCGAGTAAAGACCCAAGCAACAACCAGACATGGTCCCGCTGAAGCGCAGAAGGCGAGGCGAAGGACGGCGCTCCCTCGAGCTCGGCGCCGAGTGGAGCTGAGCCATCCGACAGAGCTGGCGCCATCGTGGCAGTCGGTCGTGGGGTGAGCGTACAACGAGCAAGCAGGAGAGGTCACGATGAGGAAGCGAAGATGCACAGACGCACCAAGCTCCAAGCCCCGTTGGCCGACCTCGACTTTGGCCACGAGGGAAAATGAAGTAAGAATGGGTTCCAAACACTCTAAGAGGCAAGTCTGGAAGCGGTCTTCAGGAGGCTGATCCTCGGTTGTAGGGCTCTGATCCACGGACATTCGACTCCCGACACCATATGCTGCGAGAACGTTGTCTTGCACGCTCGACCAAGGGAGAGAAGCAGAGTACTGTGCTCGCCGAGCGCCGACCTCATCACCTGCTCTCAGCGAACCCCACAAAAGAACTCTTGAAAAGCCTCGCCGAGGAAAGATGGGCAGCCATTGAGCATCGTAGGCTACTCCAAAAAAGGGTCGTTGCACCTCCGTAGCAGCGTATCGATGGAGGAGTTGCGAAGGCTTCGGCCCAGTCGGTCGACGATGAAACCGCCTCAGCGTCGTGGCGGTGGGGGTGCGTACTCTTGCCAAGCTTGAGAAGCCCTGTGGAGGCGAAAGGCGAGAGGGTGTCAGCGGCTTCGAGGGCGAAAGAAAAGTCAAAACCGAAGAAGGACCGACATGATGCCCGCCGAGGCGAAACCCGAGAGCGCCTTGACGCCCTCACTACCCATATCCAGTTCCAAGACGTCGTAGGCTGTTGTTGAGGAGTGGGGTCAGCGAAGAGCGAGCACGGATGACACTCGGCGACGACTCACTTGCGAAGATTCCCTCGGCCGCCAACCTCAACCTCTCCCACCAAAGACCCGTCAGCTCCTCCCTCAACCGCTTCAGCTTTTTCCGCTCGCTCCTGATCCTGTCCCTCAATCGACGCTCCTCCCGGTCCTTTTCGCTCTTCTCTTCCTGCAAGCTCGCCTCGTCGCCGTCGCCCTTGACCCAAAACTCGAACTCCTCCAATCGCTGTTCGAGCGCCATAGCGCCCTTGCGGACTGCTCGACCCTCGGCCCAAACCTGTGAGCGACTATGAGCCACTTGAGCAAGGCCGAGGAGGGAGGAGAGAAGGGTTGCATAGTCGGCCAGACGATCTGCTTTGCGAGTCGAGCGCTTCGAGAGCGGGAGGAGCGACAAACTCGCAAAGAGGAAGGTGTTGTCGGCGAAGACGGATACGACGTCGAGTGCGGCGCGAGAGAGACGAAGGAGGTCGTCCATTCGCCAGGGCCGAGCGCGAGCTCCGTCGGCTCTTCCTTTGCCTTTGACGTCCGGCTTGCGGTTCCAGCTGAATGGGGTGAAGAATTTGAGAGGGGAACAGGAGTGGTAGAAGATGGTGGAGAGGTCGTAGAGGGCGACGAGCCGGCGGAGGGCGGAGAGGGTTGAAACGAGAGCGAGCAGA
The DNA here is from genome assembly GCA_003054985.1 of Leucosporidium scottii. Classification (NCBI taxonomy): domain Eukaryota; kingdom Fungi; phylum Basidiomycota; class Microbotryomycetes; order Leucosporidiales; family Leucosporidiaceae; genus Leucosporidium; species Leucosporidium scottii. The sequence continues at coordinate 7,277 of MWVB01000004.1, read as the reverse complement.
CGGGAGAGGATCGGAGCGGAGAAGTAGCGCATCCGTAGGTAAAGAGTGAGTCGCAACGAGTATTGGACGATCCTCTGTTGGGTAGCAAAGGCTCAGGGAACCGCTGAATGGCGCCACGGCTTTGGAGACGACTCACGAGGCCCGCTTCTCGTCCATCTGCAGTGCTGAGAAAGCCGAGAGGTGTACGCTTCTGATGCAGAGATTCCTGCGTATGTACAAACTGCGAGCAGAGGGCGAGAGCCGGTCAGTCAGTGCGGAGAGGCGAAGGCGGGGCTCGGCAGCTCTCACCTTTGTTACAGAGTTGGTGCGAGCATGAGCTGGTGGTGAAGGCAGCGGATAAGACGAGGTGGAAGCTGTAGCATGGGAAGTGGCCATGCCGGCGCCGAAGGGAGCAGTGACAACCAGGAGGGAGACCTCGACCTGTTGATACACCTCTCTCGCTTCGACTTCGACTTTGATCGCCAGGCGCATCGTCTCGGTATCGCCAAACGCCCTCTTACAGCACATGTACCTCAACAATGTCCCTCTAATCGAATCCCTCGTCCACCCTTCCACCGGTGACTCTCCCTCGCCTCGCTTCCCAGCTCTCGCGCCGTCGCCAATGCTTCTGCGTCAGCTGCCACCAACTTCGCACCTCGTCAAACTCTCCAGGGATTCATCTAGAGCTGCACAACGTCGCCAAGCTTTAGAAGCTTCCCTCAGCTCCGCACTGGAAACGCCGCTCGACTCGCATCCAGCCCCAGCAGAGCAACGTCATCCACCGGCACAGACTGCAGCGCTCAAAGGGATTCAGAGTCGTATGGGGACAAGACGTGGTGGAGGAAAGTTTGAAGCGAGCGATGTCCTCAAGGCCATCGACAAGAAGGTGAGCGTGGAAACCGAGCGCCGAAAGCAGCGCCGAGCACTGAAACTCGCCTTGCAGGACATCATGACCCTCATGGAGATCCGGAATCAGCAATTTGAGCTCTTATTGCTCCCAATTGGCGGTGTGGTGCCCCTCGTATCGGCGATGAGGCGAGGCAAGAGCCACACCGAAGTTCAGATCGTCCTCACGGGCGCCTTCTCACGGCGGGTGAGTACACCTGGAAAGCTTGAGCGTACTCAAAGCGACGTAAGCTGACCTCTCAATTCCTCTCTTACAGGTCAATGACATCACTGACGACGAGCTGGCCCTCGCCTCACCTGAAACGAAGGGGCTTCTGTAGGTCCGGTCCATTCGACGTCTCTCGACTACGCTGACGGTTGTTTCTGCCCCCTCCCGTCTCCTTCGCCAATTCACCACTCCATACATTTCACCCATGCGCCACCTCGCCCGACCAGCCGCTCCATTCGCGCCAACCTTCGCATCGCCATCTCCCACGGCCTCGCGACTCGGGACAGCTCCCTCCTCGCCAGCTTCCTCCAAGTCATCATCATGTCGGACGGCGACCGCTGGATCCTTGATTCGACCCATAAGGTTGCACTCGCCCTTCGCGCGGGAGCAGGAGGCAAGCCGGTTGAGAGCGCGGGCAAGATTGTCGAGAAGTGGATGGGCAGGGAGCTCAAGGCGAGTGAGATTGCTAGTGTTGGCGAGTACGTCGCCAATGCTACTGGCGATCTCATCCTGCTGGGATTGTGGAGCATCGTCACCGACAAAGTGCTGGACGGCGAGGCCATCCCTCTCTACTTCTTCGCGAGGGACGACCGGATCACCAAGACTTTGGAGGAACGTATGGACGCTCTCAAGAAGTCGACAGCCATCCACCATCTCTCCAAGCCGCTACAGAAGCAGATCGACATCTCGATAGCCACGCTCAGGAAGCGTAACATCGGTGGCCGGGAGCGCATCGCCGAGCTGAAGAAGCTGCTCGATGAGCACTGAGGGAGGATTTGAGTGGCTGCAGGGGAGGACAGGAATGCTCAGATGTATCTGTGACGTGCTTGTTGTAAATTACCTGCCCTTGTCGGACACCTCTCGCTGATCACAGCTGGCCTCGAAGAATCGAGTTGAAACAGGAAGATGGCTGTCTGCCTTCAGATCCCCCCGACAGCACGCGAAGGAGCAGAAGGTAATAAATTACCCTGTGCAACCTCGCTCACTCGCTATCCGGTCCGTGGCTCTTTGCAAGAGACTGATCGCACCGTGCTCGGCGCAGGGAGATGGACGAGAGGTCGAGCTGGGCGCACCGGGGAAGATAGCCTCGAAATTCACGCTGTAATCAGAGAGAGAGAGAAGAAGTCTACGCAGGGCAAGCCGAAACTAACGAATTACAGCACAGACTCGCCTTCTCGGGCGGGGCGGAAGCGAGCGGCGAGAAGGGCAAGGGAAGGGAGGGGGCCTCCAACTTTGGCCTTTCGAATCATCGCCGTTAAAAAGGACAACTCGCTCAAGGCTATCAGAGTATAACAGCCAACGAAGTGCGGTCTGAACTGGTGCATACGCTGCCACACACCTCAGCCTTTTCCCAAGCGGCCTGGACCCCCTCCCCCTTCTCCCTCCGCCGTTGAGCTCGCAACTCGTCCCGTCTCGAGCAGGAGCTTCAGCTACAGCACACCCGACTCGCACAGGATTCTACAAGCACAAGACCATCTCACCGCTGGAGTGCACCACCTCTACTACAGTCAGACGACAGCTGTGTGGGCGCGAGCCACCTCCTGCTGCAGCTCGAGCTTCCCTGCGCCGACATGCCCGCCGCCCGAGGGCCGACAGCCGCCGACGATCTAGGTGCGTTATACCCTTACAATCTCCTCGCAGTATTACCCCACCCGAACGAGCCCAGAGAGCGGCGGGCGGAGCGTTGAATAGGGAGACGAGACGCACTGGGCGGAGAGGCTGTTAGCTGAGCGTGACAGGCTGACCTGCTGTCTCTGTATCTCATCAGATGATTTGGACGATTTGATGAGTCGAATGGACTCGGCCTCCTTCTCTCGGCCCTCGTCTTCGCACTCGACCTCATCGCGTCCCCCTCGTCCCGTCTCGATGGCTTTCCCTACGCGCACCTCGTCCCGCGCCTCATCCCACTCTCGCCTATCGAATCAGTCCTCCTCCCGCTCGCTCCAATCGCTCGCCTCGGCCAGCAGTGGCCATTCGCTCAGCCCCGGCGCCGCGCTGGCCCCCTCCTCGCCGCCTCCACCACTTCCCACCTCACTCTCGGGCGCTCGGTTCCATCAGACTACGAGCGCACCAGTCAGCGTAGGCCCGGTCCCGCCGCCTTGGGACACGCACGTCGACGACAACGAGATCACCCCCTCGATGACCCAAGGCGAGTGGAGTCAGGCGCCCTCCTCCGCGCCGACAAGATCCTACAGTCGACAACCTCAGTACGGCGACGAGAGCTCCTCCCTCCACTCCCTCGACCGACCCCAGTCCCCTCAAATCCGCTCGCATCCCCCTTCGCCGCATCTCACAACCCAGCGATCCCCCTCCCCCTCGCGCTACACCAGCCCTCTTCGCCTCATCCCTCGTTCGCCACTCAATGAACGCACCCCTCTCGAAGATCTCTCCTTCTTCAGCGAGATGGAACCCGCCCCGGAGGACCCTTGGGATGCGCCGAGGGGAACCGACACCGACTCGCTCTCGGTCATGAGCAGCAGCACGGGCACGGGCGGTCGTCCTAGGACGCCCAGCTCGCGTAGCATGCGGTTGAGGGAGGAGATCGAGAGAACGGCGGAGCGATTACGGGCGAAAGCCAGTCAAGAGGAGCTCGAGCGGCCTGCGATGGAAGCGAGAGAGAGCAGCAGGGAGAGCAAGGGGAGCAGCGCGTCAGGTTCAGTCAGCATCGCCAGCAGTGGATTACCACTCTACCCTGGAGCACCAACGCCGGCTCCCTATCGGACCAGCGTCGACGAAGGAGCCGACGTGCAGTCCATCGCTTCGGTTCGCTCGGCCGAGTCGTCTCCTTCGATGGTAGGAGGGCCTTGGCCAGCATCGTCGTCGGCGAGTATCGCAGCTAGGGAGGAGCGGGACAGGGAGAGGGAGGGTCTTCGACCGAGGCAGAAGGAGATGAAGGAGTGGAGTCAGGCGTGCTGGGTTTGGCAGCGGGACGGCAAGTCGGGCTCGGGAGGATTGCTGAGCAAGGCTCCGTTGATTCGGGAGGTGAGTTGTTTTCTTCTGTGCTTCTTGATGGCGTTCATGGCGGAAGGCTGACCTTCTCGCGTTGCAGGTCCCCGGAGCGATGAAGCGCAAGATGACCTCGAAGCGCGAATCGTCGCAGCTGCTCTCTCCCGCCGAGGCGCTTCTCTACGGCATGGACGACGGCAAGGGCAAGTCAAGCAGGGCCAAGGAGAAGGAGAGGGAGAAGGCGGCTGTCGCGACGGGACCCAACGGCACGAACAAGGATGGCAGCTGGCGCAAAGTCACCAGCGTTCTGCGCGACGACGGCTACTTCCGAGTCTTCAGCGAGGTCAGTAACATCGCTTTAGGCTAGCAGAACGTTCGCTGACTCGTTTTTCCTTTTAGGACAAGGTCATCCTCCATTCGGTCCACCTTCCCTCCTGCCCTCGAACCGATATTCGCCTCGTCGACCATTCCCTCTTCGACCGACCGAACTGTGTCGTCATCTACCGACGAGCGCAATCACCTTCCACTCCCTTCCAGCCGACCTTCAATCCCAGAACCTTCTCATCCACCACCTCCTACGCCTCGTCCTCTCCTTCCTCCTCCAACGGCTTCGGCTCCTCCTCTCGGATGCCAGCAGTCCCTGCCGAGGAGCCGCTCTACCTCTGCATGCCCTCCATTGTCGCCATGGAGACCTGGATCGTCATGGCGCACTGCTTCGCCCGGCCAGAATTCTTCGTCTCTACCGGCGCGACTACGCCTCGGCCGATGCGACGAGGCAGTCTCAATACCGCCTCCACCGGTCGAGCATCATCCAACGGCCACTACGGCGGGGACGACGGCCTGCCGCTGAACTCGGACGACGAGGAGATGCTGGGCGGCGACACGGGCACGGCGGACGACACGCGGTACAGGATCTTCCGCAGCCTCACCATCGCCATCAACGAAGGCAAGGGACTCGGGGAGATGGGCGTCGAGGTCGTTCGAGATCGGCCGAAGCTGTCCTCGGAAGGCTGGCGAGGCAGCGAGCGAGACGGATCGAGCTCGACGACCGGCTCGACGTACGAAGGCTACGGCGCCGCCGACTCGCCCAGCAAGCCAGGACTACCGATGCCCAAGATGCCGGCAAGAACGGAGAGTTCAAACAGCGCCAAGGACGAGCATACCGTCAACACCTTCTGCGAGGTCATCCTCGAGGGAGACGTGCTCGCCCGAACGTCGACCAGAAAGGGGACGAGCAGTCCCTTCTGGAACGAGACCTTCACCTTCAAGTCAGTCTTTTCTTTTCTCTCCAGCTGGCTACCCGCACGAGCTAAAAGCCTTCCCAATGCAGCGACCTCCCTCCCTTCCTCGAGCCCCTCACGATTCGCATCTTTCAAACGCACAAGAGCTCGCGCCCAACCCTTCTCGGCGTCTGCACCGTTCGCCTACCCGATCTGCCTCGCTCAGAGCTCATCGAGAGCTGGTGGAGCGTGCGATCTCCGACCTGGGATGCGAGGTCAAGGTCGACCGAGACGATCGGCGAACTGTCGTTGGGCGTCAAGGTTGGTGAGGAGGTCGTGCTGCCGAGTGGCGAATACGCTTCGATCCTTGAGGTGTGTCTTTGTCTTCGTCTTCGCAGCTCACACTCTTGCTGACTCGGCTTCTCGGTGATGCAGCTTCTTGTCGAGGACAACGACGCCGAGCTCCCTACCGACATCGCCCACGAGTTCCCGTCCGACCTCGAGGAGATGTCGAGACTCCTCCTCCGCATCTACCAGTCGGAGAGCCTCCTCCTTCCTCGTATCTTCCGCCTCGTCGAGCTCGAGGTCGAAACGAGCACCAAGTCGGCCGCCATCCTCTTCCGCGGCAACACGATCCTCACCAAGTCGACCGAGCTGTACGTTCGTCGCGTCGGCCGCGAGTACCTCGACGCTTCCATCGGCGACATCGTGCGCAAGCTCTGCACCGACAAGGTCGAAATCGAAATCGACCCGAGCAGGATGAAGGCGGGCACGAAGGACAAGGAGCTGCAGCACAACGTCCAAGATCTACACGACTGGTCGCTGGCGATGTGGAACTCGATCTATGATGCGAGGGAGAAGTGTCCCGAGTGAGTCTTGCCTCTCCAGTTCGCCATTTCGTCTCCGCTGACTCCTCCCTCAATAGCGACGTTCGTCAAATCTTCGGCCACATCCAACGAGTGGTCTGCGAGCGCTACGGCGAGGAGCACAAGAACACCCGCTGGACATCAGTCTCGGCCTTCGTCTTCCTCCGCTTCTTCGTCCCCGCCGTGCTCAACCCCAAGCTCTTCGGCCTCATCGCGGTTCCGCCAGACCCCAAGTCGCAGCGCGCCCTCACCCTCATCGCCAAGACGCTGCAGGGGCTCGCCAACTTTGCGGCGTTCGGCCAAAAGGAGCCGTGGATGCTGCCGATGAACTCGTTCGTCCAGGAGAACACCTCGGCGTTCGTCGACTTTATCGAGCACATCTCGCGCCCCGCCCCTCCTTCCGCTTCTCGTCAAGAATGGACCTCTCCCTCCGCTGCCGTCTACATCGCGCCCTACCGCCTCCGCTCCTCCCTCCCTCCCCTCGTGCGCGAAGGCGTTCCCCTCGTCCCCCATCTCATCGACCTCCCGCGCAACCTCGGACTTCTCGCCGCTCATATCGCCAAGGGCGTCGTCGAGAAGGGCCCACCACCACTCATCGAAGGTCGCGGCGACTCTCCTTCCATCGCCTCGTCACGCGGCAGGTCGGCCAAGTTCACCGATCTTGCCGAAGCTTGCATCGACGTGCACGAGGAGGCGAGGCGAAGGGGTGGAGGTCTCGTACCTCCCCTCTTTGCTGTGCCCAGGGAGGGAAAGAACCGCGCGAGGGCGGCCACGGTCAGGACGACCAACGCCTGGGCGAGGAAGAGCACTCTCGGCACCCCCAGCGCTCCAGCAGCTCCCTCGACGCCTCCTCGCGGCTCACCGCTCTCCGAGGATGTGATGCACATTCGCGCTCCGTCTACTCCTCCCAACACCATCCCTGGAGTAGCAGCGGGCATGCGCTCGCCCCAGTCGGAACGACGCTCTCTCGCCTCTCGGAGAAGTCACCGCAGCTTCACCATCAACGGCGCCTCGCCTTCCATCGTCCGAGCTAGCGGCGCCCTTCGCTCCCTCTCCTCCGACGACCTCACCCTCTCTTCCATCGCCTCCGCTCCCCCGTTCCGCTTTCCGCTCCAAGCACTCGTTCCGAAGTCGTAGGACATTCCTTCAATC